>CM060592.1:3338653-3831153 GCA_030578255.1 Tiaroga cobitis
CACACCTCTTTCTCTTTCTTTGGGTCTATGGAATTATCAGTCAGCAGTCAATAAAGCTGACTTCATTCCAGCCTTTGCATTTCATTCTAACCTTAGTATCTTGGGCTTGACTGAGACCTGGATTCATCCAGAGGACTCAGTAACTCCCGCTGCTCTATCTAACAGCTTCTCCTTCTCTCACGGCCCTCGCCAGGCTGGGAGGGGTGGGGGTACATGTCTTTTAATTTCTAACAATTGGAAATAGTTAACTCTCTCATCCCTATGCAATAACAACTCGTTTGAATATCATACATTTACAACTCCCACTAAGATCCATAATGTAGTCATATATCGCCCCCCAGGTCAACTGGGAAGTTTTGTTGAGGAGCTGGATGTGGTTATCTGAGGTTCTGCATGAACACCGGACCAAACTCAGGGCAGCGGAGAGGAAATGGAGCAAATCCAAAGAAACATCTGACCTGAGTATGTATCAATCCCTGCTCTCTTCCTTTTCTGTGGATATTAATGCTACAGAATCTTCATATTTCCACAAGAAGATCAACACCACTTCCAATACATGATCACTTTTTAAGACCTTCAACTCTCTCCTCTGTCCACCTCCACCTTTCTCCTCTTTAACTGCTGATGATTTTGTTAACTTCTTCACCAACAAAACAACTACTATCAGCAGTCAGTTCTCTGCTCCACGCACACAGGAACCCAGACAAACCTCTGCCACGGCCAAAAATGTCCTCTCCTCCTCTCCACTAACCGAGGAAGTAGTATCTAATCTTCTTCTCTCCAGTCATCCAACCACCTGCCCTCTAGACCCTATCCCCTCACACCTCCTACAAGCCATCTCTCACACACTTCTACCAGCACTCACACACATCATCAACTCATCCCTCCACTCTGGCACTTTCCCTACAGCATTAGAGCAGGCTCGGGTAACCCCACTGCTTAAAAAAACAACATTAAACACATCACTTTTAGAAAATTACAGATCTGTCTCTCTCCTACCATTCATTGCGAAAACTATTGAATATGTTGCTTTCCACCAAGTAACATCTTTCCTGTCTCTGAACAACCAGCTGGATGTCAAGCAATCTGGCTTCAAGAAAGGCCATTCAACCAAGACTGCACTACTGTCGTTCACAGAAGCCCTACGGTCCGCAAAAGCTGCTTCCAGATCTTCAGTTCTCAATCTCCTTGATCTGTCTGCTCCTTTGACACTGTGAATCATCAGATCCTTATGTCCACCCTCGCATCACTGGGCATCACAGGTACTTCACTCTACTGGTTCGACTCCTATCTCACAGGTAGATCCTTCAGGGTCGCATGGAGAGGCGAGGTATCCAAAGCACATCGACTGACCACAGGGGTTCCCCAGGGTTCAGTTCTTGGACCGCTCCTCTTCTCCATTTACACATCACTGGGATGCGTCATACAGGCACATGTTTTCTCTTACCATTGCTATGCTGATGACACACAGCTCTTCCTCTCATTTCAACCCGATGATCCCACAGTAGCTGCACGGATCTCAAGCTGTCTGGCGGACATCTCGGCATGGATGAGGAACATCACCTGAAGCTCAACCTGGCAAAGACTGAGCTTCTCCTCCTCCCTGTCAGTCCTTCTCTACAGCCCGACTTCACTATCCAGCTAGATTCATCCTCAATCACCCCATCAAGGTCGGTCAGAAATCTTGGAGTAATTTTTTATGACCAGCTGAACTTCACAGACCATATTACAATAACAGCTCGATCATGCAGATTTGCACTGCACAACATCAGAAAGATCAGGGCTAATTGAGCATGCAACACAACTTCTCGTCCAGGCCCTGGTCATTTCTAGGCTTGATTACTGCAATGCTATTCTGGCTGGTCTTCCATCATGTGCAACTAAACCTCTACAAATGATTCAGAACGCTGCAGCTCATCTTGTCTTCAACAAGCCCAAAAGGGCCCACGTCACTCCTCTGTTCATCTCTCTGGACTGGCTGCCACTTGCTGCTCGCATCAAGTTCAAGGCATTGACGCTTGCTTACCGATCTATCACTGGGTCGGCTTCCTCCTACTTTCACTCGCTCCTACGAGTCTACACCCCTACCAGAATCTTACGGCTCGTGGTACCATCACACAGAGCAAAAAAATCACTCTCCAGAACATTCTTATTCACAGTTCTATGCTGGTGGAATGATCTCCCTACAGCCATCCAGAATGCCGAATCCCTGACAACATTCAAAAGACAACTTAAAACTCACCTCTTTCGTGAGCACTTGACCTAAAAAAAAAAACCTTTTTCTCTCAATTATCCCTTGTCTGGCTTGTGCTTGTCTTATTTTGTAAGTCGCTTTGGATAAAAGTGTCTGCTAAATAACTAAATGTAAATGAACTGATTGTTAAAAGTACTAAATTGAAAGATTATACTGTTGTCTTTCAGTGATTAAACCAAATGCTCTCATTACATATTACAATATTCTTTTGTCTGAAACAATGATTATGTGGACTGAAAATGTGTATAACTGTAATGAAATCATGGGATCCGGTTTTAAATGTACACCTTGTGAAAAAAAATTATCAAAGCGAATAAAAAAAAAACTATTATTGATAAAAGACATACATACTCTTTCATTTTTTTGTTGTTCCACAGGCATTTTAGGTCCATTGAAGGGGTGTTGGGAGCAGCAATGTACAGAAGAAAATTTTTCACATGAGTAACTTTTTGCTTCGAATTATCTTGCTGCTTTTTTTTATCAGTTGAAATGCACTCATACCAAGTATGAAGAACTCTTTCTGTAAAAACAATATGAGAACAGTAAGGTAAGTTAAATAAATAAATAAAGTAAGATAAGGTTATACATACCATAAACGGGAGTTTTTTCGCTGCAGACCTCCCGCTGGTGTTCTCTACGGGTGGCCTGCACCTCCTCCAACATTTTAAGTCGTCTTTTAATTGATTTTGTTTTGTTCTTTTGTTTTATTAGTTCTTTTGCCAAAACATTGCACTTATTGCAGTATTTTGTTGGTCCTTCTCCAGCTGGGTTTAGCAAACCCTCATCCTGTGCACTGTCCTGGTCTTCACTATCTGAGTGAAGGCCAGTTGAGTACACAGATATGTCAGGGTTGCTCTGGCGCAATTTTTTTAGTTCGGCAATTATTTCATTCCTTTTTGATCTTTTAATTGCGCCAGCTCGTTCCTTTCCCTAAAAACAAGAAAAAAGCCATTGTTATTCACTGTGCATTTATTAGTTGTTCTCTATTAGTCAATGTGTATTAATCTCCAAAAATTTGGAAGCACCCTAGGCAGAGTGGAGACAATATCAACATCAATCCTTAATTTTGTAAGACTTATACAACACACACACACACAAAAAAATTCTTAAAAAAAAAAGAATTAGCGCTTTTAATCAATAAAATAAATAAATAAATAATTGCTAAAATAATTAGACAATGAATTAAAATGTAATGAATTGCAATACGGGTTAAGCGTAACATTATTACGAATTCTACAAAACGAGTATAACTACTACCGGCCGTCAGCTACTGAGGTAAACACAGCGTAGTAATGGCGACCTTTTATAGCCGTTGTTTACAAGAGCTACCCAAACTATAAATTTCAGATGAGCACCATATTGCTAAACGGATGTCCAGTGCCCTGAGTACTCCGTTAGACAAAGGATTTAAGTTTTTAACCTCCTCATTTATTCATAATTCCGAAGATATGTAAGTTAGTATACTGTATGTAGCTTTTGCTAATGGCACCTGATACAGCATTAGCTAAGTTAGTTTAGACTTGTATGCTATCAGTAGTTTAGCCTTTTATTTTTGCTCGCAGACAACACCGGAATCGCCCCGGGTTTGAAATGGCGTCGGCCCCCTTCAATTATATCTTCAGGCGTGTATGCACCAGTGTCACACATTCCCAATGAGATTAGTAATTTTTGGTCGAACATGTGAAATATCTGAGAGAGCAAGACAAAAGGGACTGCAGTATGCATTCGAGGGATATATCCATGACATAATATGCAACCGATTAGAGAATAATTTCATAAAAATTGAAGCTAAAGCCTATAGTCCCAGCGCGAGCAGCAGCACCTCATACACTGACCATTCAAATGGAAAACACACAAATTGAGGAACAGCAATGTTCGTGCACAGCAGGGTAAGTGAAATGTGAAACTAATCTAATAATTATAAATCAAACAGTGTTATTCCACAATATTTCTGGATAAACTAACACCGGGAGAGCCGCGACCGGATTGGTTTTACAGTTACTCAGTCACTCAGTAGGCCGTTGATTAACAAAATGCTGAAATATATTTTAAAGTATGTCAGTGAGCCTCCGTCTTGTCTTTAAACGTCTTATTTTACGTTAAAACGTGCAATATGAACAAAGAACCGTTATTATTTACAACTTCCACGGAATTTGTGTTTTTGTTAATCCTGTCGACATTTAGTTGTGAATGGGGTCTCCCACACTGCTGATCCACGCCCATCATTTCTCCCCTTGGCTTTTAGATTTTCGGGAAGGAAAAAAATTCCACTCCCCCATCCAAACTTTTAGGATACCGGGTATCAGATTTGCACAATCCATACGCACAACGCTTCGGCAAGTTTCCCTCGCTCGAAAGCTTGCCAGACCTCCAACACCCAGTTACGGTTGCTAAGACACGATTGGCCAGTGGCGGTTTTCGGGCGTGGCTTAGCGAAGGGTCAATTATCACGTCTAATGTTTCGGACCCATATCGCCTTGACTGGATAATCCTTTGGGAACTGGTGGAAACTTACCCCAGAGTTAATTTTCCCCCGACACAGAGCAGATCGGCACACTGCTGTTCAGATGTTCCCGTTTCTGATATTTCAGCATTCGTGAAACCGCCCTCTAACAGTGTCACGGTGGACAGTGTTCTGAACGTTATTTTAGCAATGTTTAAAGGTTTTTAATCAACACAGTGGCTAGACTAACAAATAAACACAACACCTGAGCAAAATATTCCATTACCATTTAGTAGTAATGATTTCATGAATTTCTGCACTGAGAAAATAGAAAGCATCAGAAACAAAATTGTAAATTTACAATCTTTGAAGCCGTCTTATGATTCAGCCTCAATTATCGCCCCTCAAGAACAACAACTCATGCGCTTTACAACTATAGGACAGGAAGAGCTAATTAAACTTATCATTGCATCTAAACCAACAACATGTTTATTAGATCCAATACCCACTAAACTTCTAAAAGAAGTGTTACCTGTAGTGGAGGAGCCTCTTCTCAATACTATTAACTTGTCTTTATCTTTAGGTAATGTTCCAAGAACCTTCAACCTGGCAGTTATTAAACCTCTCATTTAGAAACCACAATTAGATCCAAATGAATTAGCAAATTACATACCCATTTCAAATCTTCCATTTATGTCTAAAATACTAGAAAAAGTTGTGTCAGCTCAAATGTGCTATTTCTTGTAAGAAAATTATATCTTTAAAAACATTCAGACCGCATCACAGCACAGAAACTGTGCTCCTTAAAATTACAAATGATTTCGACAACACGTCAAAAAATAGTCTCAGATTGACTACAAAATTACAATGGAGTTCAGGGACTGGCATTAAGCCGGTTTAGATCATACCTATCAGACCATTATCATTTTGTCTATTTAAATGGGGAAAAATCGAAGATAACGTCAGTTCATTATGGAGTGCCGCAAGGATCTGTGTTAGGCCGTCTGCTATTCTCAATATATATGCTGCCACTTGATAATATTATAAGAAAACATGGAATTAGTTTCCACTGATGACACTCAATTATATATTTCATCACGCATGTTAAAGATATAAAATATTGGATGACGTGTAATTTTCTTCTATTAAATTCAGATAAAACAGAGGTATTACTGTCAGGATCTGGGTTGTTTCTCTCTTCTCTATAAAATATTGGATGACGTGTAATTTTCTTCTATTAAATTCAGATAAAACAGAGGTATTACTGTCAGGATCTGGGTTGTTTCTCTCTTCTCTCTTCTCTCTAACTCTATCACACACACTCATTGACACACTCATCTCCCTCACACACCAGCACACACACACTTACATGTTTGCACTCTGACATCACCTGTTGATCATCTCAATCAGCTCTCGCGCTGAGTTGCAGTGACACCCGTTTCTTTTCTTGTCTAATTACCGTCTACCTAGGTGTTTGTTTTCTCTGTTCTGTGTCGGATTATTGTGTGTTACGCGCTGCGTTATGCTCTCTTCTCTTGTCAGCATATCTTCACCTTTGTCTTGTGAAACAGCTTTCGTCTCAGTGCTACCTGTGTCCTGTCATCTGCTGTGGTGAGCCTCGACTAACCAACTCTGGTCGACCAGCTTTCTACTAGGACGAGTCCCTACTGTCCAAGAGAATCTTCTGCTTTGAGGAATGCAGGAATGGGAATGGGAATCTGGAGGAATTATCTGCTGGCAGACATGCGGTGGAGAGTTTGGTTGCCCAGGTGAATGATTTATCTGCTCGTCTTCTTCAGATACACCAAGAGTCACCAGCAGTTCATAGTCGTTTTTCTCCTCCAGAACCTCGTGTGAGCAATCCCCCATGCTATGCCGGTGAGTCGACTTGAGTGTCGAGCTTTTTTGACTCGGTGTGAGGTAGTGTTTTCCCTGCAACCACAGACTTATGTGAGTGATCGCGCACGTATCGCTTTTGTGATTTCGTTACTGACTGGGCGTGCGCGTGAGTGGGGAACCTCCGCTTGGAAAGCAGGGACACCCTACTGCAGTCGCTTTGATCTCTTCAAGGAGGAGATGATTAAGGTCTTCGATCAGTCAGTTTTTGGACGCGAGACTTCACGTCTTCTGACCACAATTCTTCAGGGGAAAAGAACTGCAGCCAAATTTCGCCATTGAATTTCGCACCCTGTCCACCACATGCGAGTGGAATGAGCCTGCCTTGGGGGGCTTTCACACTGGCAGTTTAGTTCGGAACGGGGCACGGTTCGCATGAAAAATTGCAAATGTGAACGAGGACCCGGGTGTGCACTGGGGTACCGAACCCGAGACTACCTGGAAGAGGTGGTCTGAGTTCGGTTGCTCCCGAACCGTGCTGCGGTTCGCGTGAATGTGCAAGCAACACAAGACTCGGGTGCGCACTTGTTCAGGAAGTAAAGTAACCTGCGCATGCGTGACACTCGATATCATTATTTCCGTTACTTATTTCCTCAACAACATACGAGAACCATGAGTGGAAGGGGAATATTGTGGGACACAGAAGAGGTGAGGTGCCTCATTCAAATATGGGGAGAAGAAAACATACAGGAGCAGCTAGACAAAACTCACAAAAATTCAGACGTTTTTACATTGCTGAGCGCCAAATTAAAAGATTTTGGATTTCACAGAACTAGCGAGCAATGTCGTTTCAAACTGAAAAAGCTTCGTCAGCAATACCTCAAAATACGAGACGAGTTGCGTAAAACAGGCAGCTCAATTGATGCTAAAAAGAAGTTCATGTGGTTTGACGCAGTTGACGCAATTCTGGGTACAAAACCCACAAGTGATGCTCCTCATACACTACAATCCACACCTTTCTCCCAGCAACACGCCACCCATTCTGTTGAAGGCATGGATGACGATAATTGCAGAAGTAGCAGTCACTACATGTCCTGTACATCTCTGTGTGAAATGGAGCGACCAGATACAGGTAGGGCCTTTTCTTTACAGTAGTATTGTATTCCTTAACGTCAATAATAAACTGTGTGCGTGTGTGTATTGGATAGCATTAAGATGACATTATGTAGTCTCTCTCTCTCTCTCTATCTATCTATCTATCTATCTATCTAAAGGGATGTCTAGATAATGTCCTATTCATGCTATCAAATGCAAGGTTAAAGTAGCCTAGGCCCTGTAAATTATTAGGGTTACATTAATGTGAAACATAGCATTACATTACTGTTAAAGTTTTGTCTTTACTTTGGATCAAATAAATGCATCCTTTCTGAATAAATGTATATACCCCCCACACACAACCACACACAAAAATGTTACTCGGCCAAAACTTTCTTCTACAATGTTGCTAAAGCTTTCTATTTCAGATAAATGCTGTTCTTTTTAACTTTCTATTCATGAAGCAATTCTGAGAAAAAACAATGTTTTACACAAATCTTTGCAACATTGATAACAATCATAAATGTTTGTTAAGCAGCAAATCACAATCACGTACAATGATTTCTAAAGAATTATGTGACACTGAAGACTGCATTTATCAACAAGCCATTGTTACATGTCTCTGACTTCTGTTGTTTTTTTTACATAGTAATGTATATTACAGTATTGACATAACAGAAAATACAGCTGAAAACAATATTGCATGTTATCACATTATCACCTATTTACATTCAGTAAAATTAAACAGTGGCAAGTACAACAAAAATACAATTACTGAAATACACCTAGCACAGCTGTGTGTGAACATAAAATGCATGACGAACAAAATTAAATCACTACTGGAGTTCTTCAGTGTACTGCTGTTCAACATGTATTTGACTAATGCTTTGACAAAAAAGATGCCAGTGCATCTCGAATGCCATTGCTACTGTGGTCCATTTGGATTGGATGGTGCATTCCATGCTCCTCATCTTGTTCTTCCATCTTCTGGTAATCTTCCCCATGTACCTCACAAAAAATGTGAAGCACACAACATGCTGATACAATTGTGCTTAGAAACAAAATATTGTTATCGCACCTCTTAAGAAGACACCGCCACCTTCCCTTAAGGCGCCCAAAAGCTCGCTCTACAACCATTCGTGCCCTGCTTAGTCTGTAATTAAAATGTTGGTGAATGTCACATAATCCAGCTCTTTCTGGGTAGGGCTTCATTAGCCATGGCAGCAAAGGATATGCTGAATCTCCCAGGAGCACAAGTGGAACATCTACCCCCTCCATTGTCTCTGTAAAGCTGGGAAAGAGCATGCCACCCTGACCTCTCTGGTAAAGGGAAGAATTAGCAAAAACACGGGCATCATGCACTCTCCCTGGCCAGCCTACATATATGTCCCAGAATTTCAACTTGTCATCAACTACAGCCTGGACGATGATCAAGTATGACCCCTTTCGATTGTAGTATTCAGCAGGGTTTTCAGGCGGGGCAATAATGTGTATGTGTGTGCCATCTATGGCACCCACACATTGTGGAAATCCCCAGCGTTCCCTGAAGCCTTTTACAATGTCCCGAAACTCATTCTCATTAGGTGTTTTAATCCACGTTGGTAGCATATGGGTGGAAATAATATCTGTGACTTCATGTGTGATTTTACAAACAGTAGATAAACCAATTCCAAACAAATGTGATATGGAACGGTACTCAAGGTTTGTAGCAAGCCGCCACAGGCAAATTGCTACACGATGTTCCACAGTGATTGGTCTTGTGACCTGTCGAGTGAGAAAGGGCCTTAGTATGTTACATAAATGATGGAATGTGGACTTTTTCATCCTGAAGTTTAGTAGCCATTCTGTGTCTGTCCAATGGGCACTTATTTCCTCCCACCAAACAGATAGCCGAGGTTGAATCCACACACTCCTAAAAGTCACAATTAAAAATGGTATAAAAGAGTACAATAGGCAATACTTTCTCTCTGTATATATAGATATATATGTATATGTATATATATATATGTGTTATTCTGTTGTATAAAAAATATGGTTCTATTATTTCACTTTAATGGCAATGTATAGGTCCTTTCCATTTCTATTACAATAAAAATGCTCTTTTTTAAAGAAATTTTCAGATGGCATAAAGAATATCTCTATATATCTCACTCTCTCTCTCTCTCTCTCTCTATATATATATATATATGTATTTATTTATTTATTTATTTATTTATTTGTGTGTGTGTAGGATATGACACTTTACCTTGGGTTCGTGCGTGAGTAAGCATGCAGTGTAAACAAATGGCGCTTTTCCATTACCAGTACCAGCTCGACTCGACTCGCCTTGGCTCGCCTCGACTCGGCTTGCTTTTCGCTCCGTTTTCCATTGCAGAAAGTACCGCCACAAACAGTACCCGGTCGTCATAGCGACGCCTTTCGTTCCTCGTTGCCCCATCAAGCTCTCGCTGGATCCTCTCTTCGGCAACCAAACAAAGGAATGTCTGCACCTCCTCGTTTGACCACGGCGTATTCTTCCGAGTTGCCATAATAATAGTAGTAAGTTTAGTAACTATCTCTGGCCAAACTATTTAAAAATGGCGGGGTTATTTATTCTGGATATTCCATCTGGCGCGTGCAATGATGACGCAGATTCTCTGTGACCAATCAGCAGTCGGCATTGTTTTCACGTCACATTTTAGTATCGCCTTAGCTCGTTTAGAACCTCGCCGGAGGTGGTACGAAAAAAAGTACCCGAAAGCAGGTACAGGTACAACTTTTACACAGTGGAAAAGCAAACAAAGGCGAGTCGAGTCGAGTCGAGCCGAGCCGAGGCGAGCTGGTACTGTGTAGTGGAAAAGCGCCAAAAGATACAAATGCATTTCTTGCACTCTGCTGTCTTCTCCAAAAAAATCTTCTGCGAGCAGCAGAAACACGGCGTCCCCTGGATATGTGCTGAATTACACCATGCAATGAACATAAACGAACTTGTCGTTCACTATGCTGTGCATAATAGCACCAAAATAGCAAACAAACAAAAATGATGTACAGTCGCGTTGTGTTCTCCATGCGTTTTCCGTGCGCGTTTGCGAAGACGCAAGACGACTGCAAACGCACCTGGGTTCGATACAATTAATTGAGTGTGAAACCAGACCAACACTGCGGGGGGCGCCGGAAACAAACGCGCTCGGGCTCGGACCGCAGCAAACGAGCCCAGTGGAAAAGCACCCTTGGTCGCTTGTTTCCTGGAGGGTCTGAATTTTTACATTTGGAGGAGGAGATTTATGCTTGTGATTCACCTGACCAGCTCGACCAGCTGATAGAGCTGGCGATTCTTCTTGACAAGTGCTTTGAGCAACGGCGACGTGTTAGAGCAACCACCGCTACACCTAGTGAGCCATCTACTTCTGCTGCTTCCAGACCAGATCCCGAGCCCATACAGTTGGGTAGCATTCGCCTCCAGGCTGAAGAGAAACAATGTTGCATCACCAACAGACTGTGTCTTTACTGTGGCGCGGCTGGCCACTTTGCCGCTTCATGTCCGTTAAAAGCCAGAGCTCGCAAGTAGACAGAGGAGTACTGGCGAGCTCTACTGTGACTTCCTCTCCATCCAAGTCCCGCACCATCCTGCCCGCGGTTCTTCGTTGGGCTGGTTCTTCCGTTTAATGTTCTGCACTAATCGATTCAGGGGTTGGAGGGAATTTTATTGATGAGAGATGGGCTCGGGAACATAACATTCCTCTAGTGGACTTGAACAAAAGTACCACTATCTTCGTCCTAGATGGTAGTATTTTGTCTAAGATTCACTGTCTCTCCAGTCCGGTCAGTCTAATTATCTCTGGAAACCACCAAGAGACTATTTCTTTTCTCATTTTTCAGTCTCCCTATACCCCCATTGTGTTAGGACATCCCTGGCCAGTCCAACATAACCCTCATATTGACTGGGTCAAGAATACTATGTTGTCTTGGAGTCTTTCATGTCATGTAAATTGTTTAGTTTCTGCGATTCCTGTGGTTTCTTCTGTTTCTGTGTTTCAGGAGGAGCCTGGAGATCTGTCTGGAGTCCCGGAGGAGTACCACGATTTGCGAGTAGTTTTCAGCCGTTCCCGGGCCGTTTTCTAACCACCTCACCGCCCTTACGATTGTGGCATTGATCTCCATCCTGGCACCACGCCACCCCGCGGTAGATTATATTCTCTCTCTGCGCCCGAACGGGAGGCTCTAGAAAGAGACCTCTCTTGACGCTGGGATTATTGTCCCGTCCTCCTCTCCTGCCAGTGCTGGGTTCTTTGTAAAGAAGGATGGCTCATTGCATTCCTGCATTGATTATCGGGGGCTGACAAGAATTGCTACCCTGCATTGATTATCGGGTAACGGTCAAGACTTGCTACCCCTTGCCCCTTATGTCGTCGGCTTTCGAAATCTAGCAGGGCACAAAAGTCTTCACAAAGCTGGAGCTACGTAACACATACCATCTTGTTTGTATTAAAGGGATAGTTCACCCAAATATGAAAATTATGTCAGTATTTACTCACCCTCATGTTGTTCCAACCTTGTAAGACAAACACGAATTAAGGTATTTTTGATGAAATCTGAGAGCTGGATCACTCCTCCATACTAGTCCATAGGCTTCTTCAGGGATTGAAACTTGCCAGCCCCGAAAAGTTATTAAAGACATCGTTAAAATAGTCCAAATGACTACATTGGCTCAATACTAGGTTTATCAAGCGACGAGAATACTTTTTGTGCGCAAAAACAAACAAAAATAACGATCTTATTTAACCTATTCATTCCTTCTCTTTGGGCCTCTAGTCAGTTAAACTAGTATGATTGCGTACAGCAATGTCACACGTAGGCTCACTATTGGCCGACGCTGGTCATGTGGGTGATGCGTGTGACGTACAACAACAGTAGTTTACGCCATTACACTAAAGAACTTACTCGAGGCCCATAGAGAAGGAAATGAGTAGAATAGAAGCTCTCACTTTGACCAAGTCTCGATTCGTTTGGTCAGAGGTGAGACAAGATGCATTCGATCGACTCAAGATTTTGTTCACCTCCGCGCCCATTTTAGTCACTCCGGATCCTGAGAGACAATTTATAATTGAGGTCGAAGTCTCCGATGTTGGGGTGGGGGCTATTTTGTCACAGCGATATTCTCTTGATGACAAGGTTCATCCGTGCACCTTCTTTTCCCATCGTCTTTCGCCGGCTGAGTGGAACTATGACGTTGGTAATCGGGAGCTTTTGGCGATTCGATTAGCTCTGGGGGAATGGCGGCACTGGTTGGAGGGAGCCAGTGTCCCATTTATTGTTTGGACTGACCACCGGAACCTCGAATACATCCGTCCTGCCAAGAGACTTAACGCTCGTCAGGCACACTGGGCGTTATTTTTTGGTCGTATTGACTTCTCAATCTCTTTTAGACCAGGTTCAAAGAACCTTAAACCCAATGCTCTCTCGCGGCAGTTCGGTTCTTCAGAGGAGGCGTTGACCAAGGAGGTTATTGTACAACACTGCGTGGTCGGAGGTGTCGTCTGGTGAGTCGAACAGACTGTGAAGAAAGTTCTTTCACACGTTGTCAGACTGCCTCCTGCCCCAGAGGGTACGTTATTTGTTCCTGAGATTCGTTCAGCCGTTCTCCAGTGGGGTAACGCCTCTAAATTAGTCGCGCATCCCGGAGTTAGGGGTACCTTGGCCGCTATTCGCCAGAGATTTTGGTGGCCCACTAGAGAACGTAACATACTTTGGTTCGTAGTGTCGTGCCCAGACAAAATCAAGCAATTCTCCGCCTGCTGGTCTTTCTCAGACCACTTCCCATTCCGTCACGCCCATGGTCGCACATTGCTTTAGATTTCGTTACCGGTCTCCCGTCATCCGCCGACAACACTGTTATTCTCACGGTGGTCGACCGTTTCTCTAAAGTAGCTCATTTCATTCAACTTCCTAAACTACCGTCCACTTGTGAGACCGCCCAAGTAATGGTAGATCACGTATTTAAGATTCATGGTCTTCCTTTGGACATTGTTTCTGACAGAGGGCCTCAATTCGCTTCTCTGTTCTGGAAGGAATTCTGCCGACTGATTGGGGCATCCCCCAGTCTGTAATCAGGATTCCATCCTTAGACTAATGGGCAGGCCGAACTAACTAATCAGATTAAACTAATGAAGCTTTGAGATGAACAAACTGGACAACAAACTATTTATTTTCACTTATTCGGCCAAACACAGAAAGTATTTTTTTTTTGTGCCATTTACGGCCTAATAATTTCAGTTCCCAAATATTTGGTGCATCCCTACTCTTTTGTGTAGATATGTTGAAATCTTCACTTACATAATGCTATATTTATATATTTCATTTGTAATTTGTGCCCATGGGTTATAATAATGGTGAATGAGCAAGCACACACACCCTAATTGTGAATAATTGTCTTTCATTAATGATTCATGTACAAGTTTAACTGACAAATTGTGGGAATGTGCAAATAATTTTTTACTCCTATTTACAAAGTTACATGAACCTACAAATAAATTGTCACTTATAAAAAAGTTTAATTGTTGGTTGTTTTTGTTGTTGTTAATATTTCTTTATGAAATGCTACACAACTGATTTTATTGGATTTGAGTGCGGCTTTTGATACAATAGACCATGTGATTCTCATAAAGCGGTTATCCCAATTGGTTGGAATACGTGGGACAGTTTTAAAGTGGTTTAAGTCGTATCTTACTAATAGAGCATTCTCAGTAATGTATGGTAATTTTGTTTCAACAGCAGTGCCCGTCACTTGTGGGGTTCCACAGGGTTCTGTTATAGGCCCAATTTTATTTTATTTGTACATGTTGCCCCTGGGTTTGATTTTTTTTTTAAATATGGCATGTCGTACCATTTGCCGATGATACACAAATCTATCTCCCTTTGAGATCAGAAGAGAATTGTGGTTCTAACGCACTGTTGGCTTGTCTGGACGAGGTTAAGAGCTGGATGACTCATAATTTGGTTCAGTTAAACCAAAGTAAAACTGAGATCATGCTTTTTGGTCCTGCCAGAGGATGCTTTGATATTGCAACATACTTTGGCACATGGTCAGACTATTGCCATGACCAAGTAAAAAACGTAGGTGTTGTGTTTGACCCAGATCTGAAATTTGATTTTTAGTGCCGTGGTTAAGAGTTGCTTTTTCCAGATTAGGACTATTGCATGTTTAAAGCCTATTCTGTTGAGAAAAGTTATTAATGCCTTTGTTCTGTCCCACCTCGACTATTGTAATGTTTTGTATGTAGGGTCCAGTCAGACCACTATATCATGCTTGCAGATAGTCCAGAATGCAGCGGCACGGCTGTTGGTGGGTGCTAAGAAAAGTCAGCATATTTCTCCTGTCTTAGCTTCTCTTAGGTGGCTACAAGTGGATTTCAGGATAAAATATTAAACTCTGCTGTATGTTTTTAAAGCAGTACATGGGTTAGCTCGTGCTTATGTATCTGAGCGTATTGCTCTTCATCAAGCACCTAGGTCTTTAAGATCAAATAATAAATCATTGCTCTCTGTCCCTCGATCTCATTTAAAGTTAAAAGGTGATCAGGCCTTTGCTGTTGCAGGTCCGAGGCTTTGGAATAGTCTGCCTCTTGAACTAATGCTACGTTCACACCGGACGCGAATAGCGCGTCAAATTCGCGCCTACTGCGTCTAGTTATACGCTTGACCACTTTGAATCCATTCACGCGTCAAGAGCGAAATTGACGCGCGTAAAAAACAAAAGTTTGAAGCGAAATTTACGAGCGTGACGCGCGTCGGAGGCGAAATCCGATGAAACTCCGGAGGCGAAACCTGTTGACGGCCATCTTTTTACAAGATGGCTGATGTTGATCGAGCATTCGTGGAGAGAGTCACCGCTCTGTATTTGCTCTGGAGAGCAGAACAACGGCGTATGGGTCGTCGTCGCCGTATTTGGGTCCACGAGACCCTCCGGAGGCGTTCCCAGTTCGGCGAATTTCATCATTTGCTCCAGGAGCTGCGCCTGGATGACGGCCGCTTTCAGCGGTACTTCCGCTTGTCCCGTGCCCAGTTTGATCACCTGTTGTCCCGCATCGGAGCGAGGATCACCCTTCAGGATACCAACTACAGGCGCTCTATTCCAGCTGCGGAGCGCCTGTCCATCTGTCTTCGGTTAGTAAATGTATATAAAATGTTAAATACAGTATATTAAATATATGCTAATATATGCTATGCTTTCAATGTTTTTAAAACTGTGTGGTACGGATAGCACTGTCGGTGCTCTTTCTAGTGATAGTCAGTTAACTGCTGTAACGTTAACCTAAAAAATAAAATATTGTTTTGGCAGACGTGATAATGTCTCTATCTGTAAGCAATATGTAGTGCTCTTTCTAGTGATAATGTTACTCGGTTAACTGCTATGACCAAATGATACTGTCATGTCTCTATCTGTAAACAATATGTTAAATACAGTATATTAAATATATGCTAATATATGCTATGCTTTCAATGTTTTTAAAACTGTGTGGTACGGATAGCACTGTTGGTGCTCTTTCTAGTGATAGTCAGTTAACTGCTGTAACGTTAACCTAAAAAATAAAATATTGTTTTTGCAGACGTGATAATGTCTCTATCTGTAAGCAATATGTAGTGCTCTTTCTAGTGATAATGTTACTCGGTTAACTGCTATGACCAAATGATACTGTCATGTCTCTATCTGTAAACAATATGTAGTAAGGTTACTCATTCTTTTGATAATCAGTTATTGGTTATTGGCACACTAGTGATTTAAACCATATACACATATATTTTCTAGGTTTCTTGCCACAGGGGACTCATTCAGGACCATAGCGTCCAGCTTCAGGGTTGGTGTCTCAACAGTGAGCAAGATCGTCCACCAGGTTGTGACTGCAATCTGGGACTGTCTTGTGGGGGAGTACATGGCTGTGCCCACCACTGATGACTGGAGGTCCATCGCAGAAGGATTCCAGGAGCGGTGGAACTACCCTCTATGCTGTGGAGCGGTGGATGGGAAGCACCTGGTAATGAAGGCACCCCCCAACTCAGGATCCCAGTTCCACAACTACAAGGGAACATTCTCCATCGTTCTCCTTGCAGTTGTGGATGCGAGGTATCGCTTCCGGGTGATCGATGTTGGGGGGTACGGCAGGACCAGCGACGGTGGGATTCTGGCAAACTCCGCCTTTGGACAGGCTCTCCGTGCTGGTACACTTCATCTGCCTCCTGACCAGCCTCTTCCCAGTGCTGATGAAAGAGGACCCCAGCCCCATGTCTTTGTGGCTGATGAGGCGTTCCCGCTGCGGAGGAACCTCATGCGGCCCTTCCCTGGACGCACCCTTCCTCCAGAGAGGCGTGTCTTCAATTACCGCCTCTCCAGAGCCCGGCTGGTGGTGGAGAACGCCTTTGGTATCCTCTCCTCACAGTGGAGGATGTACCGCCCCCTCATCGAGGTCCACCCAGAAGTTGCGGAGAAGTGTGTGAAGGCGACGTGTCTTCTCCACAACTTTCTGAGGTGTTCGGAGGGGAGAGAGGCACCTGCTGCGAGGGGCGCGGGATATGCTGGAGAGGAGCCACTGCCAGGTCTGGGTCGGGTTGCGGCCAACAACTCCTCCAGAGAGGCACTCCGGGTGAGGGATGTCTTCATGGCACATTAACCTGTCCTGTGTTTTTTTCCTTATTTAACACTGTCCAGACACTAATGTTGGTTGTTGGTTGTCTTTACATTACAATAATAATGTTTCATATAATCTAGATTTAGATATGGAATAAATAGCAATCAATACAAAATCAAAATGTCTCATATATTGAAATCAAGTTATGTGATAAAAGATTTGCTTTGTTTGTGCATTAGAACCACACCAGGCATTTAGTCATATTACAAAATAATTTATTGAGACCAAACATATAAAGTAATTTGAGGTATATCATTAAAACAAATATTGAGGCAAAACATAATATAAAATAACAATATGAACTGAAAAAAATGAACAATATGTGCAAACTATTTACATTAAGAGACAGAAACAAAAAGGACCTCGCTTGGAAGGTGGAAGAGCCACAGGGAACGGCATAGGAGAAGAGGAAGGAGGGCATTCTGCGTTTCCTGCAGAGCCTGCCGCCTCTTTTTTTATTTTTATTTTTAAAGTTTACTGTGTGGGGGCGTCCAATTGTTCCAAATTTAGCGCAATGGTGCTATTTTCCATTGCCAATTTGTACATTTGGAATTTTACTGTTTCCTTTAAATGAGGCGGCATACTCTGCAGAAAAGGCAGAAGGCTGAGGAGGAAGTACTCATCAGCGGAGCGTGGCGGTGGAGTTGGAGGTCGCGCCGGAGGTTGTCTCAGAAGCTCCAACATCGTCTGCTCGACCTCCGATGGACCATCCTGGGACCGCTCACGGGGCCGCCGTTGGGCTCTCCTCCTCTGTTGGCCTGTGAAAGCAATACACAGTGCAATGAGAAGGCAGAAAGATGATACCTGATTTTCATGTTCATAAAGGTTAAAAAATTAATTGAAACAACAAATTTGTCTAGATATTCTGAGAATACTATCTGTCGGTGACATAGACAGTGCTTAAGTGTGAAATTGTTTTGAACTATATATCAAGTAATTACAAGTTATACTTCAGACATGTACATAGATAAACATGCAAATGAACACTAGCTAGAAAGTATGTATGTACTATTGCCTTCACACACCTGTGAGTTCAGCAGCAGGGGCTGAGGGACCAGGGACTGGGGAGACAGAAGAAGAGGCAAGGGATCTCAGATTATCCTCTTCCCCCCTCCGATCATTTTCCTCTATCAAGACAATATTAAATGTAAACACGTTGGTAACAATGATCATAGAGCGAATACATTTCTTTATCTGTAAACAATGACAGCATATATGCCTTGTAATGTGGATTCATCGGAAACACACCAGTCTCTGTCTCCCAAGATGTTTCTCCAGGGTGTCCCTGGTCCTCGAGGTGGTTGTCCTCTCTGATCCGGGCCTCGACCCCCTCCATATTACCACTAGTCTCCCGTGGGGTGACGAAGGGGTCAAGGAATCCCAAGATCTGTGAGTACTTCCACCTCTTCCCAGACCCTGCTGCTGACCCACTCCTCTTGTCCATCTCCTTCCTCTTCTCCTTCAGATATGTGTCCCTGAGGCTCTTCCACTTTTTTCTGCAAAAGTCCTCTGAATAAAGAATATCTTGTAAGCAATAAATTTAGCTGTATATACGCAGGAAAATAATTGTAAAATAGCGCAAGGCAGCTTGCTAGCTGGTTATCAGGTTAATAACGTGACTCAAAAGTAGCAGGAAAATAGTTAAAAATAGCTAGCTGCTTAGCAGGGCAATAACGTGACACAAAAGTGTAGTGTAATTACATATATATATATTATATATACATATATATATATATATATATATATATATATATATATATATATATATATATATATATATGCGCGTGTAAAAAATATACCCATAAATATTTTGCAACGTCTTTATACACATTACAGGAATACAACACGACAAAACTTCAATACTTTTTTAAATATGCGAATTGTTCATCACAATTTCAATAAAACTGTAAACCCTCGCTCTGAGTTTGCATGTTTTGATGTCCACATGTTCTTGTTCAAGAAATTACAGTGACTGTAGCATTTCTATCGTATATTAAATATTAAAGATTAATTTGTATTTAACTTACCAGGTTGCCCAATCTCCTCACTGACCCTCTTCCATGCGAGGTCCTTTTTGTACCTGTCTCTGTAAAAATATGATGTGGAATCGTACAATTCTGGGTGACTGCTTACAGCAAGAATGAATTTTTCCTCCATAGCTGTCAGTGATTTTGGAATGAAAGATTCCGAGCGGGAGTTTACGTCACTTTACCTCCAGCAGGCAGCTAGGCTCCTGATTGGTTAACGCGGCGCGAATTGACGCAGAAGTTCAAATTTTTCAACTCGGGCGGCAGACGCGAATTTGCGTCAAACGCACAAAATGCACCATTCGCGCGTAACGCGCCAGACGCTCAATTCGCGCGAATGAGGCGTATTCGCGTCTACGCCTCATTCGCGCCGCAGGAATTTTTTACGCGCGTAACGCGTCTTTGCATTGACTTAACATTGAAATCACTCGCGCCTGACGCGCTATTCGCGTCCGGTGTGAACGTAGCATAAGAGAGATCACTTCTTTAAATGTATTTAAAACCAGTGTTAAAAATTATTTCTTGTCTTTAGCCTTTGAGAGGTTGGGCTAGTTATCTGTATTTGTAAGTGGCATGTTTTTATGTGTTGTTTGTTTTATGCTGCTGACTGTACAGTACTTTGGTCTGCAGGTGCAGTTGTAAAGTGTTTTATAAATAAATTAAACTAAACTAAAACTAACATATACAGTACATGGAAAAAATACATGAATATGTGAGTATTATTATAATAATTATAATTAATTATAATTAATATATAATTAATTATACACAGTACACACACATTTATAATGTAAACACAAACTTTTATTTTGGATGCAATTAATCGTTGCCCAGCACTAATATGTATATAAGTATATATATATTGATGATCTGTTAAATATTATATAATGTTGGACCAGCAGACCATGACTGACGTCTGTTCCACACAAGATCCGTTTGCAGTATATATGTAGTGTGTATTACTGTAAGTATGTGATGCAGAAGCAGGACTCATTGTGCTTTCACATAAGATGTGTTTGCAGTGTGTTACTGATCCACAAGCCTGAAACTTTGTTCTAAGTGTGAGGAAAAACTCTGGCCATCAGCCTGTCAATAAGATGACTGAAGACATTTTCATGTCAATTTATGTTCGTTTTGTCCACAAACAATGCAATCTCCCTTTAATTCAGCACATGTAGCACAGCAGAATTAAACTGCTGAAACAATGGCTACACTGCTGCATGTTAACATGGGCCCTAAAAGAAGAAGAAAAAAAAAAACACTGCATGCACACTGCAAACCGAGTGAGTGTTGTTAGATGGAGAGTTAAGTGGAGGATGTGTGACAGGGATGTGACAAAGGGGATGGGCATGTTTGTTATTTCATGCACAATAATAGCAAAGGAAAATAATTGTATGAAAGGTCAGTTATGTGTGACAGCATTGTGCAAATTCAGTACACAGACCCATTTAGGTAATTGTAACAGATGTTGATTAATTATCCTGTGGCTTATTGACCATAAAACTTGATTTCCAGAAATTTGTCTGAAAAAGATACTGAATTGATAAGCAAAAATAAGAAAAATTCTCAAAAAATAAATAAAGTTTTAAAAGCTTTCTGAATGATTTACACAGAAAACTGTTATGGTAATGATACATGAATGAGGCACAATGTGTCATGTCACAAGGTGACAAATCCAGCGGAACCATTTTCCGCTAGGAGTGTGTTTCCCCCCGGGACGATTTCACTGACACACCGTGCTGGTTTGCTTGTTATCAGTTGCCATGACAGTGGCAGCTGATTAGCTAAGCGGTACCAGGTGCGGGCGTTTGGTGTGGGGATTTGTGATTGGGAAACACGGCCTAGAGAAGCGGTTAAAAGGAAAAGGCATTCGGGTGTGGTACTCCCCCGGGAGAAATTGATTCTTTTGGCAGTGGCTTGGATTTGCTGGGATCTTTGGAGCGGCTGTGAGGATCTGATTGGAAAGGGGTGCAATGGTGATTGTGGGAGCACAAGCTGGAACGTGAATTGGATGTGAAGTGAGTGTATTTTGGAGATTGAGTCAAGATTGGAGAATGTCATCACTCGAGAGAGAGAAAGATAAGTAATGAAACACCGGATCCGTGTGAATGCATGCCGTGTATTGAACTGAATAAGGAATTGTGACGTGTATTGACCACAAATCTAATTGCCATCAAGAGTGTGAACTGATTCATCTGTGAAACCCTGATATCTTCTGAGTGTGAAAGAGTGTTGAAGACGCTGTGTTCCATGCGGTGTGAAGTCCTCTGCATCTCTTCAGCTTCTGAGTGTGGATCCAGCGCAACAGCGGAGGGATTGAACAGTGGGTGAGTGCTGGCCTTATTGCACGAAGATTTGAGAGTGGATTGCGGTGCTTGAATTGAAGTGTCACACAGTATTGGACTTGACGTGAAGTTGCAGTGTGTGGATGTACACGTTTATTTAACCGCCAGTACTCTCCAGTTCACGTCCTCGCCCAGTGTTTGCAGAGCAAAGCCCTCAGGTTGAATGTGTATGTTCCATTTCGGCCACCAGGTCCTGTGCTATGAGAGAGGAGTGTGATTGTCCTGTTTAACTTGTCTTAGTAAAGACTTAGTCTTTGTCTATCTAAATAGAACGTTCCTCTGCCACCGCCTTCGTGTGTGCTGCCTGTTCGGAGGAGAGACACACCCCCGCCTTAATGTTGCCGTGGGAACCACCCAGCCCAGCCGTAAGCCTGAGTCTCCGTTATATGAAAGGATCATGTTTGTTCTTGTATCAAATGCTCCGTCTATTTAAGATTCTCCTGCCACTGCCTTCTTGGGTGCTGCCTGGTCGGAGGAGAGACACGTCCCAGCCCTAGTGCCTGTGTGGAGCAACCCAGTCCAGCCGTAAGCCAATTCTTCATTATATGAAAGGATCATGTTCGTTCTTGTATCAAAGGCTCTGTCTATTTGAATAGAAGATTCGTCTGCCTCGGCCTCCTTGTGTGCTGCCTGTTCAGAGGAGAGACACATCCCAGCAGCAACGCTGCTTGTTCCGAACCACCCGCTCCAGCCATAAGTCCTTACTTCATCGAAATAGAATTGAACCTGCAAACTTGTCTCTATCTTGGAATAGAGGGGACCCTTGTCTCTGGCTGGAGCTGTCAAGAGCGGAAAGGCACCCGGAGGACCTCACACCTGCTGCTCAGTGATGCCATGGAGGAGAGCACCCTACACCGAGGAGATCTGCCTAACCGACTACCTACCTGGTCGGTAGCGAGTCCCCCTTCTGGACTCCATCGCCCCCTGTGCCGGTCATCTGCCGAATAGCTGACGCTTGGGAAAAACTTACCTGTTACCCACCTGTCCTGTGGAGAGAGTCCCCCCCCGGCCCGTGGCCCCGGCCCTGGTCTGCCCGGGTTGCTGCCCGCCTGTATTACGCCGAAAAGAGTCTACTTACCACGTTACCTACCTGTACGCCGGACGGGCGTTCGACTCCTTCTTCCTCTGTGGCTGCCAGTAACCCGGGCCCTCGCAGTGAACCCCTCGGCCTCCTCCTCCCTGGAAAGAGAGACGAAGCCCGCATTAAGACTTTTAATTCTTGCTTTTATTCAATAAAGATTGTTACTTTTAGAAATTCTTCTTGTCTGCCTGGTCTCTGGTACGCTCCTCGAGGTGGTCCTGGGTTTGAGGGGTGGGCGCAGTCTGGCTTGGCCCCCCCGACCTGTGACATGTCACATCAAGATTGTAAAATTGTGTTACCAAACAAGAACTTACCGCCCAGTTGAATAGGAGACGAGAAGTTTTACTTCTGTCTCATTACGTACTTTGTGATATTTACGGATATGCTGTCGAATGTCCATGTAGGAAACATCGCACACGGGGCATTTAGAATATATTTTTTTTGCCCCGTGTAAGAGAAAAAAAATGTTATCAATGTACATAAGAAAAGGAGTACAAATACAATTTACATATAATTAATTAAAACTTGACTACATAGTGCTGGGCAGTATACCTGTTATGATGTGGTTGAGACAAGGAAGAAGCAGGATCCACTTGCAGCACACTTTATTAAACAAAATCCAAACTTGACAAGGACTCAGACAGGGAACATGACTCAGGAACAGAACAACCAGCATGAACGCTACAACATTAAGAACTCACAAAGACTGAACAAGACAAAGGGCTTAAATACATACTGGACTAACAACGAGACAAGGGACACCTGTGAACATTTAAACAATCAACCAATGACACAACAGATAGGGGAACACAAGGGGCATGTTCAAGATCACAACGGTGCGCAACGTTTTGCTACGGTTTCCAGGTTGAACGTCATGTTTCCTGGAAACGGCGTGCACCGGTGTGCAACGGGGTTTGAGATGCGTTTTCTCTTGTTTGGTGGGCGTGTCAGAACTGCAGTCCAATCAGCAGCAACATGTATATAAGGCACGCGGAATTAAAGTGAACTCACACAATGGGTTCAAATAAAGTATTTTACAAATGTGTTCGATGCAGCTCAGTTTACGCATCAACTGAGGATATTAGAAGACATGTTTGTCGTAAGTTTTATTGTAAAATATAGGATATCAACATAATGATGTAGTTGTTTATATTTTTAGCTTCATTGCAAGTGTATGACATTTGGTATAGAAATAAACAATGCATGTAAAGTGCTTTTCCTAAAAATGAGAAAGAAAATACAGGGTATTAATAAAACAGTATGAACAACAAATAAAGTCAGTATGTGAGGCTAAATAGATGTGTTTTAGTCTTTATTAGGTAAGATGTGCTTTTATTTCAGTTTCCACAAATCCCTTCACTCGATTGGGATGTTCTCTTGTGTTCTGGGCGGCAAGTGCAGTAACTGTAACATCGGGCATATTTTGTAGTATTAAACATATTTATACCGAGTTCATCAGGTTCCGAAAATTCTTCACAAAGAACACAAAAAGCCTTCTCAGTTGCCGTAGTTGCAACTCTTGCGTCATCACAACAGTGCGTTCAACGCGTCACCGTTTCTGTTTAAAAAACGTTCTGCAACGTTTTGTCGGCGCTGAACGCAGCCAAGGTAAGATCACATGACTAGAACAGGGGATCACATGACAGACAAGAACCAGGAACAAGAAACAAAACCCAAACCGTGACAATACCGGTTCATACTGAATACCGGTGTTTATTTTTGTTATGATATGACTTTTTATTATACCACAATACGTAGGCTATGTCTCTAAAACAAGGTTTGGAGCGCAGCGTGACACTGTTAGAGGGGGACTGTTACACTGTAGTGAGGGCACAGCCAAGATCGCATTACAGCGGAGAATTCAAACAACATGCAGCACGTGCAAGAGAGTGGTTTCTGAGATGAGTTTAACAACGCTTACCACGTGGATCATATACATCAGATAAAGACCGGACTGAGCGCGTTTACGTTTCTTATGGACATGTTTCATATACACTAGTGCTCTAAACATGTACCAGCACTGTGTATATGCACATATTTAATGTAAAATACTGTGATATAAATTTTGGGTCATCTTGCCCAGCACTATAGTAGAGTACAGATAGAGACAAACATACAAAGAGAGATATAGAAAAAGGGAGGGGAGTAGGGCTGGGTAAAAAATATCGATTTCTCGATATTAATCGATTCTCATTTTTACGAACCGATATCGATTCTTAAATCTCAAGAATCGATTAGTCATCCTGTTTTCATTTGATGATCGCGTAGAAAATTGTATCGTGCATCCCATCCAATAAATCGAAATAATCTTTGTGCTTTGTGACTATTATTATGAAATAAAGTCTCAAATTTCGAATTACGTCCATTTTCTTACGAAATTCAAAAACATAAATACCGTTTTGGCGCTGTGGCGTGAGATCGCTCTGGCTCAGCTCAAGAGAAGCAGCAGCACGGAGCGCACATGATCTCATTCTCCTCTTCCGCCTTAATAATACCAGTTACTCCGCCTTAATAATACCAGTTACAGCGCCAAATAAACATCAATGAGCATCTGAAAGTGTGTTAAAAGATAGAGTACAACTTCGAAATCCGTATCATGTAACGTGGTATCGCTCAATCAGTGTTTCATCCGTGGAAAGACGTCAGTTAAACAGCAAGTAAACAATGTACGTCACATTTACCTCAGAAAAAACATTAAACTTAGTAACTTAGTCAGTTAGTCAGCTAGAAAAAATAACTCTAGAGAGGAGAATTTTGCTAAATATATGCACCATATTACATATTCATTATAATGTTCTTCAATATTTAATGCATGTTTGAATAAATCTGGCAAGTTTTTATGACAGCCACCATTTAAATGTTTATATTTCATATAACTTTCTTATTATAAAAATAAATAAGTGTAATTTAAGTGTTTGTATAGCTTCAAATCAGTTAATTTTTACCTTCAAAATTATAGTAGGCTAATGAAGCCTAGTAGGCTACAACTGACTCCCATAGTTTACAGCATTAGTTAAGAGATTTGTTTTCCTTGAAAAATTTGCCATGTATTGTACCTGATATCCAAAATAATCAATATTGAATCGAATCGAATCGTAATCGAAATCGAATCGAATTGCAAGCTTGTGAATCGAAATCGAATCGAATTGTGAAATTTGTGTCAATACCCAGCCCTAGAGGGGAGGAGCTCATTTGTTCTTGAGAGTCTAATGCAGGGTTCTTCAAACTCGGTCCTGGAGGGCCACTGTCCTGAAAAGTTTAGCTCAAACCCTGATAAAACTTACCTACCTGTTATTTTCTAGTGATCCTGAAGACTGAAGACATCATTAGCTTGCTTAGATGAGTTTGAGGAACCCTGGTCTAATGTATATGATTATTTACAGTTTTACAACATAAACAGTGTTGAAATTCCATTATTTTTTGAAGAACGGTAATGGAAGATAGATTGGTAAGAAGAATTCTGACATTAAAATATGGAAAATATATCAATATTTCACTGACTTAATGAATTTGAGGACAAAAGTGCTAATGGATGATGTTCAATAGACACCTGACTTTGACAATTTACCCAAATGTGACAAATTGGATTCATCTCACGATTGCAGTTTTATGACACAATCTAAAAAAATTATTACATTTCTGTCATTAAACAGAGTTGAGGGTTGTTCCCTTAAGTCGAGGACATCAGAAATAGTCGACGTCGACTGAATTGTTATCATGCTCAGAGCCTGTCATCTTCTTACTACTATTTAACTATGGGTCTCAGCCCTTAATTGTAACATACCATTTCAATGTCACTGGGCACAGTACTAGAGGCAGACATTCCTGATGAGGGGATTGAGGGAATCAAAGACCGGACACACTGCACACACTCCTTCATTAATTTGATCATTTCTGGTAGCTCTATGTGACAGTAAAGGGGAAAAGGGTAAGTTAGTGTTGTTTGACAATAAGAACCTTTGTTTTGTGCATCTGTGGCACTTGATAGATGGATGAAATGTAAAAGCTGGCCAGCATTACCTAAATATTGGTACTAATGTTCAGTGCATGTCAATCACTCCAATGCAAACCTGAATAGGTATTCACCTACCACGAAGGGATGTCATGTTTTCTTCATCCATTTGAGACAGCATTTTTGGCCCAGTGTTAGAGTCTTTTATCTGCAAATAGCCAATAAAATAAAAGCACATTTAAGCTTTTTATTAAAGTCACATATCACGTTAACATGTTAGTTACAATAAAAAATACAGGAAAGAAACAGAAAATTAATTAATGATGCTCAAATTTAAATTACACTGTAAAACAGCTGTAGGCTTTAACACTCGCGCTACTGGCCTCGCCCTGCTTGCCACTTTGCCTATTTTGTGTTTTCTGTCACAGTAAAAGTAATTGCTGAGGTTTTTGGTTCTGAAATTCTTTTTTTTTTTTTTTTTTGGGAGGATTTGACTCGCGGGACGCATAAAACTGTTTTGCGGGCCGGACGTTCCCCACCCCTGATTTAGATGATTTAAAGAGTTTAGACAATTCTTCTACTCCTATAATAATGAATGAATTACTTTTTTTCTCATGTACACTACAAAGCACATGACTAACTGGCTCTGGAGATTTGTGTCCATGGTCATCAGCAGCAGTTTCACTGGCCTCAGACGGCAATGGAGATGGGGAATATTCTGGCTGGCACTTTGACAAAATTTATAATCATGGTGTATAAAATTAATCTCAAAAAGTACAGATAAGGGGATGTTAGGTCTTGCTGTGACTGTGTGTATGATATTGAAAAAAACAAAAACAAATATAATGCCTAGCAAACATATAACATTGATTACAATTACGAGAAACTTTTATAAGAAAACAAGGTGTTGTAAACTCAATATAACAATCTTCATAACTGGTGATCATCAGCAAGAGGTGTTTTATATTTCTCTCTCTCTCTATCTGTGTGTGTGTGTAATTTGTAATAATTTGAAATCAGGAATCATGCTTTGAAAGACAGACAGTGAAACAAAGAAATGCTCACCTTTTTAGATATAATTTTCAGTCTATATCGATTGTTTTTGGTGTTTGCAATACCAATTGCAATGCACACTTGTCCCCAGAAGCCCTCCTTATGTGTGACAGTGTCATCGTAATTGATGAGATTCTTTTTTACGAGTTCAACTGTCTCCACAATTTCATCGTCAACTATACGTTTGGTTTTGTTCTATTGGTGAAAAAAGGCATTGATAAAAATAAAGCACATAGTTGCACATAGTTATTGGACTAAATGTACTTTCAGGGATGGATGGTAAATGACTGAATTACTCACCCCAAATAACTTGAATGAGTGCAATCTGGATCAAATAAAAAGGGAAGGCATTAGGAAGACAGCTTTCGTACATATTCCAGTCACATTTTCGAATACTGTTCCATCATTAATGAATAATCACACAGGAACAAATAAGTAATACACTTTCAACATTCTACAAACTACTATTAACTTAAAAGAAACTCTAATTAA
This sequence comes from Tiaroga cobitis, assembly GCA_030578255.1. Lineage (NCBI taxonomy): Eukaryota > Metazoa > Chordata > Actinopteri > Cypriniformes > Leuciscidae > Tiaroga > Tiaroga cobitis. The sequence continues at coordinate 3,366,894 of CM060592.1, forward strand.
GGAATTAGTCATTAATAGTGCTTAGTGAAATGTGGTAGTTCACTATTAGCTAATCTGGATCAGTAGTATAAAGTAAAAACCTTTCTAAAACCTCCATGCAATAATAAGGAGTTATTAAGCTTTTCACTTAAAAATACTGTTCCAAGTAGTTAAATCCCTCTGAATGGTTTGTTAATATTTCAGTCATTACTATTGGTTTACCAAGTAGATGAAAAAAAAAGTTTTTATTAGCTAAAAGTGAACTACCACATTCAACTAAGCACTATTACTTAATAATTCATTAATCAGAGTTTTTTGTTAGATAACAGTTGATAATACAATTTTAATATAGCGTTACTCGTTTGTTACTGTGTAATGAGGCAACAGTACTCTATAGAGTTACCCCATACTACGTCAGTTTAAAAGTTTAGCACTAATTACTTTTAGGTGATAGCGCTAACGTAACAAAACAAAAAGTTTCTATTCTATCATTAAAATTTAAATATTGTAATTAATATAATTATTATATATTAAATTAGTATAATAAATAAATAAATACAAAACACTTTTTCGTTTAGACATAACCATTCATTTGAAATATAATGGCAATCATCAAGGTCTAATCTCAAGTAGACATTAATTCAGTGTTTCTTGTTTACAAGATATAAAAGTAATGTAGTTTACTTAATTTTGCATTATTGCTTTAATCCAAAGTTTTCTTCGCAAAATGTGACATAATATATAAAGTTTTTTTTGTGTGTGTTTTTTTTAAGTTAATGTACTGAACCACTTTCACTGACGTTAAACTTCCAGTCTTAAGACGATTTGGCTCCCTCCGGTGGACAACAGCTACCACCTGTCCAACTTTGCATACAAATATATATGTAACTGTGTTTTCCTTAGGCCTATCTAGCTTAGGCTTTACATTATGGAGTTTAGAAAATATTATTCAACACAAAACTGACGGGGAAAAACACGCAAGATAGCAAATCCATTGGCTAAGCACCATTGACAGCGTCAGTTATTTGTTCAGAGCAGTTTTAAGGCAGTTTTAATGTCATGAGGCATGATCAAGGATACAAATATGTGTTTATAATATTATGTGATATTTAGTGAGTAAAACTTATACAAAATTATTATAGGAACACGAAGAACTAAATAAGGAAACATTCAATAGCAGTGTTAACCAACCGTGGACAGACAAACCAGTCCTCGAGGCAACATGGGAAATGACAGTACTTTTTATAGATTAAAGTACATCATTTTATGTGATTGATAAATATGTATTTTCATGTCAGTGTTACATATCACAACAACATTTATATTGCACACTTAATGTCCACCACAGAGAGATTTGTGTCCAAAAACATTTACAATCGAAAGACACAAGCACAAAAGCAATAGGCATAAAAGTCTCTTCAGGGAATTGTTCACAACTGATATAATTTTCCAACTTAATATCATGACAGATAATTCGACATGGTGGAACATCTGCCGTTTCCACTGCCTTGCGCATTGTTGTAACTGAAACAAAAACAAACAAACAAACATGGAAATTATTTGTATTATTCATCAATGACAGAAAACAGATGTACTGAAGTTTTTAAAGGGAATTTATTTTGTAATACAACATCAGAATGTACTGAAACTGTGCAGGTGACACGGTGAGAAGGTGTACTCTCCATCTGAGGTGAAACTGGGCAGTGTAAACTAGGATTTTTTTTTAAATTATTTTCAGAATGTATAGACACAACAGTATATTATTATTTTAGGATAGATAGATAGACAGACAGACAGACAGACAGATAGATAGATAGATAGATAGATAGATAGATAGATAGATAGACAGATAGACAGATAGATAGATAGATATTTATATACAGACAGACAGAAAAAAAGAAAGAATAAATTAATGTGAAATAGCCTTCGCCGGAAGATCAATTGTTTTCAATCCAGATGACGGTCTGACGTTCTTACCGTGATAGCTAGTGTATACGCGCACCGCCAAATATAGGGGCGGCTAGTTTGAGCGCTCATTTCGAGTTGGCGGCTGGCTTTACCGTAGTGCAGCGCTAGGGCGGGAGATGTATCAGTTTGACCGTTGAAATGTCGCGGATATTTGAGTTCTGTTGTCGCACATCAATTTCACACACATCGAGGTATTGGAAAAGCATGTTTTACACCATAAGCAGCTTTGTTGCTGTCGACTGATGAAACAGTCGAATCAAAATGCATGTATACGATATTTAGACGATGATTATTAGTTCTGTGCATTTTAATGTTCGCTGATTATCTTAATAAACGTTAAAGGATGACGAATTTTAACAAAATATTAAATTCACTTACCTAGCAATAGCAATAATGCTTTCTCCCACGAACAGCTGCGAGTCCGAGTACTAATCCCTCCGCAAGTTCAAACGTCTTGACCCCGCCTTTGCTTCAGTTTCATTGGTTGAAGCTGTAAACCAATAATTTTCCTTTCTCCCCTCAGAACATGTTTCAGTAGGAGGCGGTTTCCGGTTTGAACATGGCGACAGCGTAGTAAAGCAGCTCCCCGATTAAAGATCAGAGTCTGCCCCCTAAACCTAAAGCCTGAGTGTAACACAGATGATTTAAAGAAGACAATATTGGGGGCTCGGGATATGTCAAGAAGGAAAACCAAAAGGAAAGCTGGAAACATTAAGCAACGCGGGAACGAGGACGACGAGCAAGTGAAGTTAGCATTTGAGCTAGCGGAGTTGGAGCCGGAGTCAACGGCGGAGCTAACATCCGGAACAACGCAAATACAAGGGAAAATGTCGGATTTGGAGGCAGTCCTGCGGGAGATAAGGGATTTTAGGCGTGAGACAGCAGATGGTCTAAACGGCATCAGAGAAGATCTTAGAACGACGAATGTAAGGATCGATGAAGCTGAAAGACGAATCGGTGAAACGGAGGAGCGAGTTCTGAGCATTGAGGAAATCACATGTGAGCTCATCAAACTCCACAGAAAGATTGAGGATAAACAAATTGATCAAGAAGGAAGGGCCAGAAGAGAAAACATTCGTTTACATGGGATCAAAGAGGGGGCGAAAAGGATGCAGAATCAGTGGGGGCTTTTGTGGAAGCTCTACTCAGAGAAAAGCTAGAGTTGCCACCAACGTACCAGCTCAGTCTGGAGCGAGCCCACCGCTCGCTAGGGCCTCCCCCATCCGAAGATGCACCACCAAGATCTATAGTGGTTAAGTTTTCAAGCTACAAATGTAAAGAGGACATTATTAAGAAGGCATGGGAGAAAAAAGGGTTCCTCTTTGAAGGGAGACGGGTGTATGTAGATCACGATTACGCACCTGAAGTGATGAAAAAGAGAAAGGAATACGCCGAAGCAAAGAGAGTGCTGAGAGAAAACAAAATCAGATTTCAAACACCGTTTCCCGCGAAGTTTCGCATTTTCTATGAGGGAGACACATGCCTCTATAACTCCGCAGCAGAGGCGACTAGAGACATGGTGGACAGAGGATTTCAAGTGCGTATGGTCAAACCAGCGATAGATCCACTGGAGAGGTCCCAGCGTCGGATGTGGAGCTCCACCCGGGGAACAGGCAGACAGGACCAGGCAGGGACTTCTAATTTGGGATACAAGGAGAAACTACAAGCCTTTAGAAGATCTACGGAGACTGCACAAGAGTAGGCCCATCAAACTACAGTAACCGGCAGTAACGTTATACTACATAGGGGGTTAAGACATTTTCTCCGCATTATGTTTTCAGCGTTGAATAAAAAGGAACTAGGTGAGCAATTTTTTCGTTTTTCGTTTTCAGCGGGCGATAAGTGAGGATTTATTTTATTTTTATTTTTTCTTCTTGAAGTTGTAATTGGGGAATCTGTGTATAGAAGTGACTGATGGGAAGGACCATAAATGGTCACGAGGGCCCCCTAACTTTCAGGGGATTCCCCTCAGAGCTTGGTGTGAGCTCAGGAAAGGTTGACGACTGTAAAACCTCAGGTTTGGAAACAGTGAGAGTTTTGTTTTGTTCTAGTGTATTTTCTTGTTCACAAAGTTCGTTTTTTGTAGCACAGGGGGTAGAGACATTGATCTTAAACAATAGTGGTTTGGTAAATGACAATACAAAATAGTACATTAAAAGTAGCTTCGTATAATATTAACGGTTTGGGTAGCCCTGTTAAAAGGAACAAGGTAATTAGTAAAATGAAGAAAGAAGAAGTTGGGATACTTTTTTTACAGGAAACCCACTTAACGGATAAAGAGCATGAAAAGTTGAAGAGAATGGGTTATAATCAGGAGTTCCCTTTCAAGGGAACTCGAGCTGCGTTTGAGACGCGGTGGGAACGCTCTGCGTGATTGCGTCATGAAGCACGTGTAAAATCAGTCCAATGGAAGCCCGATACGTCATAGGTGACGTCATAGACCAGGAAACTATAAAGCACCCTTGCAAACAGACCGCGCCAGCTTCTGTTGTCTTCAGCAAGCGCTCTCTGTGATTCTGTCCTTGTCTATTTATTGTTGTCTGTCCGATCATATTGCTATATATATCATGATGGCGAGCAAGCAAGATTACAAACGTTGTGTTGTTCCCTGCCCTCGTTTCATTACGGGTGGGGACACACATCAGATGTGTGTTGCTTGTTTGGGAGTAGAGCATGCCCAGTCAGTCCTCGAGGGGGCTGATTGTGAGCATTGCATGAGTTTGTCCATGAAAACTCTCCGCTCCCGCCGGGCATTCTTTGAGGAGGATGGTTCGGTTCGTGTTCCCCGTGGTGCGGGTCCCGCTGCTGCTGAGGCACAGCGGCGGCGTGCATCGTGGGGTTCACAGATGGATCTAGTAGCGGGGTTTGAGACGGGGTCAGCCCTTTCTCAGCCCTTACCTGCTGGTTCCGGTGTCCCAGCCCAGGAAGGAGCCCGCTCTGCGGTTTCTCCTCCCCAGGTTGAGGCACCAATGTTGCGGCTATCCAGTTCTGAGGAACTGGATGTCGTTGATATGGGGGATTTTGAGTTTTCGCCAGCTCATATCCCCGATGATGAGGTGTTAATGGAGGTTTTATCTCGTGCTGTTACTAAATTAAATATTGAGTGGCCAGCTGATGATATTGATGTTGAATCAAAAAAGAGTCTTCTAGATGATCGTTATTTACCATCTAGATCACGACCTCCTCGTCGGGAACTCCCGTTTTTTCCTGATCTTCACACTGAGGTGTCTAGATCATGGAATAAACCGCCGTCTTTCAGAGTTCGTAATCCTCAAACTAGTAATTACAGTAAAGTTAGAGGTATTGATGATTACGGTTATTTGACGATGCCTCGTGCGGAAGAGACGCTTGCGAGCTATCTCTCCCCCGAGTCAGCGTCATCACTGAAAGCCCCGACGTTACCCACCAGACCATTAAAAAATACATCAGTGCTGGTGGGTAAAGCGTATTCGGCAGCAGGTCAGGCGGCATGCCTACATACAATGTCGATATTACAAGCCTATCAAGCTGACCTGCTGAGGGACATAGATGAATGTGAGGAAGTTAGTGCTGATGCAATTCGAGAATTACGTAAGGAGACGGCCAAATCTGTGGGCCGTTCTATGGCTGCCCTGGTGGCCACGGAACGTCATTTATGGTTGAATCTTTCTGAGATAAAAGACAAAGATAGATCTGTTCTTCTGGACGCACCGGTTTCTCCTACAAGTCTGTTCGGCGATGCTATAAATTGTGTTGTCGATAGGTTTCAAGAAAATAAAAAACAAGCGGCTCCGTTTCAGAGGTTTCTCCCTCGCCGGTCTAATGTCCCAGAGGCTGCACGCAATATAAAGGTTGAGCAGCCTCGTCCGTCTACGAGCTCCTCACACAGATACCAGCAGAAACAGAGCGTTGCTGCTCGGGCTCCTCCACAATCTGGGGTTCCCGAGTGGCGTTCGCAGTCCAGGCCTGCTGGGGGCAGACAGGATCTGAGGACTGTCATGTCTAAAAGAACCTGGACTAAGAAGAAGTCCTGACGCCAAGTGTGCCCGGCTTCTGAGGGTGGTCCCCTCCAGGGAGGAACGATTCCGAGGAACCGTTTCTCTTTGGCGCCCTCCGGGGGGCGGTTCTCCGAGGAGAGTCGCAGCGTTGCCACATCGGTTGTTCCCTGCCGGTTCGCCGTTTCAGGGCACCGAGGTGTCAGCGTCCCCATGCAATCCTCTGAGGAGGATTGTAGAACGGTCAGTTCGGTTGTTCCCTGCCGGTTCGCCGCTTCAGGGCGCCGAAATGATTGTTCAATCAAATCTCGAGAGACTGGTTCCCTTATCAGAATTTCTGGCAGCGTGGAAACTTCTGCCAAATATTTCTTTATGGGTCCTGCATATAATAGAAAAGGGTTACAGAATTCAGTTCGGTTCTCGTCCGCCCAGATTTCAAGGGGTCCTTCCCACAGTGGTGGACCCACAGCAGGCTCTGGTTATGGAGCAGGAAGTTCTGACACTTCTTCAAAAAGGAGCGATAGAGGGGGTGCCTCCTCCCAGCAGAGAGTCAGGGTTTTACAGCCGTTACTTCATTGTTCCGAAAAAGGATGGAGGGTTGCGTCCTATTCTAGATCTGCGCCAGTTAAACAGCAGAGTTCAGAAACTCAAGTTCAGGATGCTCACACTCAAGCAAATTGTATCACAGATTCAGTCCGAGGACTGGTTTGTCACAATAGACCTGAAAGACGCTTACTTTCATGTATCCATCCATCCTCATCACAGGAAGTTCCTGAGGTTCGCTTTCGGGGGCGAAGCTTACCAGTATCGGGTTCTACCGTTTGGCCTAGGTTTATCACCCCGCACCTTTACAAAATGCGTGGATGCAGCTCTGGCTCCTTTGAGACTCCAGGGCATTCGCGTATTAAATTATATCGACGATTGGTTGATTTTAGCTCAGTCAGAGCAGTTGGCAGTTCGGCATCGAGATGTCGTTCTGTCTCACATAAAGGAGTTGGGGTTGCGGCTCAACATCAAGAAGAGTGTTCTCCTCCCTGCTCAGAGGACCACTTTTTTAGGTGTAATTTGGGATTCGACCACAATGCAGGCACGTCTATCTCCTGCTCGGATTTCTGCGATTCTCACAGCCGTAAAAAATGTAAAACTAGGCCAGTCACTCACTGTGAAACAGTTTCAGAGACTGTTGGGGCTCATGGCAGCAGCGTCCAACGTGATTACTTTTGGCCTGCTGTACATGAGACCCCTGCAGTGGTGGCTCAGAACCAAGGGGTTTTCTCCGAGGGGAAATCCGTTCCGCAAGATCAAGGTCACGCGGCTATGCCTTCGTGCCTTGGTCATGTGGAAGAAACCTTGGTTCCTCGCCCAGGGCCCAGTGCTGGGGGCTTCTTGTCGACGCGTCACGCTTTCGACGGATGCTTCCCTCACGGGATGGGGGGTGGTCATGAGTGGCCGCTCGGCGCAAGGTCTTTGGCAGGACCATCATCTGTCATGGCACATAAATCGCTTGGAGATGATGGCGGTATTTCGAGCTCTCAAATATTTCCTGCCAGACCTGAGAGGCCATCATGTGTTGGTCCGTACGGACAACACGTCGGTGGTGTCTTATATCAAACATCAGGGGGGTTTGAGGTCACGTCACCTTTGCAAGCAGGCCCATCAGATCCTCCTATGGGCCCAGGGAAAGTTGCTATCTCTCAGAGCAGTTTACATTCCAGGGCGTCAGAATGTGGGAGCAGATATACTGTCAAGGCAGGGGCTGAGGCCCGGGGAGTGGAGACTTCACCCCGAGGTGGTGGAGCTCCTTTGGGAGAAATTTGGTCGTGCTCAGATAGATCTTTTTTTGCATCCTCAAATACAACCCATTGTCCCATGTGGTTCTCTCTCACGCACCCATCTCCTCTCGGACTGGATGCGATGGTGCAGGTTTGGCCGAGGCTTTACCTGTATGCTTTCCCCCCGATATCGTTGCTCCCGGGGGTTCTGGAGAGGGTTCGCCGGGAAGGGGCCCGTCTGTTACTAATAGCCCCTTACTGGCCGACTCGAGTTTGGTTCTCGGACTTGGTGTCTCTTCTGAGCGGCTCTCCTATGGAGATTCCAATCAGGAGGGACCTGCTGTCCCAGGTAGAGGGCACGATATTTCACCCTCGACCGGAGTTGTGGAAACTGTGGGCCTGGCCTCTGAGGGGGCCAGGCTCATAGAATCCGGTCTCTCGACTGAGGTCGTTGAGACCATTCTCCATTCCAGAGCCCCTTCCACGAGAAAACTGTATGCGCTGAAATGGAAATTATTCTCCACCTGGTGTGGTGAGCGTCAGTTAGATCCTGTTAACTGCCCTGTTGGTTCAGTTCTCGATTTTCTGCAAGACCGTTTCTCTGCTGGATTATCTCCTTCCACCTTAAAAGTTTATGTGGCGGCTATATCAGCCTACCATACCCCTCTGGGGGGTACTTCTATTGGGAGAGATCCTCTTATTACTCGTTTTCTCCGTGGTACATTGAGGTTGAGACCTGCACTGCACTCCAGAGCACCGGCTTGGGATTTAGCCATTGTACTTGAGGGTCTGGGTCTGGCTCCGTTCGAGCCCATTGAAGAGGTTTCAGAAAAATTCCTCACTTTGAAAGCTTTATTTCTCCTTGCTATTTCATCTATCAAGAGAATTGGAGATTTACACGCCCTGTCGGTTGCTCCGTCATGTTTGGAATTTGCACCTGGTATGGTGAAAGCATTTCTATACCCTAGACCGGGTTATATTCCTAAGGTCCCATTCAATGTTGGGGGCCCAATAGTGCTGCAGGCCTTTTATCCTCCACCTTTTAATACCCCAGATCAGGAACAATTGAACCTGTTATGTCCAGTTCGGGCATTGGATGCCTACATTCACAGGGCTGCCCTGTGGCGTAAGTCAGAGCAATTATTTGTATGTTTTGGGTCACTCAGAAGAGGGTGCCCTGCATCTAAACAGGTTATGAGCAAGTGGATAGTCGAGGCTATTTCACTAGCTTATGAAGCGGCCGGTCAGCCTTCACCTATGGCTGTACGGGCCCATTCTACTAGGAGTATGGCGGCCTCTACGGCCTTAATTTCGGGGGTTTCCCTTCCTGATATGTGTAATGCGGCAGGATGGTCCTCTCCGCATACATTTGTCAGGTTTTATGACCTTGACCTCTCTACTCCAGGGGCTAGGTTGCTTGCTTCTTAGTGTGCGCAATGGACTTCACACAGAACGGGCATTTGTCACTATGGCGTAGTGGGTATGGGGTTCCCACCGCGTCTCAAACGCAGCTCGAGTTCCTTTGAAAGGGAACGTCTCAGGTTACGTATGTAACCCTGGTTCCCTGATAGGGAACGAGACGCTGCGTTTGCCTGCCATACTTCCTGCACACCCTGATCGACTTGCTTCAGACTTTTCAGAAGCTGGCGCGGTCTGTTTGCAAGGGTGCTTTATAGTTTCCTGGTCTATGACGTCACCTATGACGTATCGGGCTTCCATTGGACTGATTTTACACGTGCTTCATGACGCAATCACGCAGAGCGTTCCCACCGCGTCTCAAACGCAGCGTCTCGTTCCCTATCAGGGAACCAGGGTTACATACGTAACCTGAGACGTTTTCATCATCTTATAAATCAGGCCGGAGAAGAGGGGTATCAATACTGATATCAGGTAGAATTAGTTTCGAAATGCTGAAGATAATTAAAGATAAAGAGGGCAGGTATGTTTTGGTGATAGGCAGATTGGAAGGGGAATTAGTAACCTTATTAAACATTTATGCCCCTCCAGGATCAGATTGGGAGTTTTATAAACAATTTTTTGATCTGTTGACAACGGAGGCAGTGGGGATGCTAATTGTAGGAGGAGATCTTAATCAGAGACTTAATGCACAGCTAGACTCATCAGGAAAAGCACAGCAGAAAAACCCTATAGGCAAAAAAATTAAGAAGATAATATCTTATCTGGGAATTGTGGATATTTGGAGGGAACTAAACCCATCTAAGAGAGATTATACCTATTTTTCTGTACCACATTCGGTGTATTCAAGGATTGACTATTTTTTTATTTATGGAAGAGATAGATACAAAATAGAAAGCTGTGATATTGGAGTGATGGACCTGTCTGATCACTGTCCAATATTTTTAAATATAATGTTGGGGACAGAAAAGAAAAAAACAGTATGGAGGCTGAACTCAAGCCAGCTTAATGGTCAAATGAAGGAGGAAATTGAAAAAGAGATCTGTGAATATGTGGAGCAAAATGACAATGGGGAGGTTTCTCCATCAGTACTGTGGGACGCATGCAAAGCAGTTATGAGAGGGAAATTGATAGCAAGATCGGCATTTAGGAAGAGAAAGAAACAAGAAAGGCTTAAAACTCTACAAAGTGATTTGAAAAGATTGGAAAAAGAACATAAAAACAAAGTAGATAGCAAAATTATGACTGAAATTAAAATGAAAAAGGCAGAGATTAATGAGATTTTCTCACAAGAAATTCAGAAGAAAATGATTTATACTAAACAAAGATATTATGAAGCTGGGAGTAGATCTGCAAAATTACTGGCATATAGGCTTAAACAGGAGACGGGAAGACATGTTTACAAAATTAAAGATCCACAGACGGACTCTGTGGTTTATAAAACAGAAGAAATTCATAAGAGTTTTGAATTTTACTACAGCAGGTTATACTCCCAGATACATAATGACAATGAATCCCAGGTTGATGAATTTTTAAACAGATTAAATTTACCACAAATAACAGAAGAGCAATAATTAAAAATTAAGAATTAAGAATTAAGAATTAAAAATAATTCTTTGGTGTCAGAAATAACGGCGGAAGAAATAGACTTAGCAATTTCTAAACTCAAAAATAATAAAAGCCCTGGTGCAGACGGATATATTTCTGAATGGTATAACATGTTTAGAAAAACTTTAATTCCACTATTACACAAGACTTTTAATTGGATATTAAAAGGGGGAGCTATTCCTGATTCATGGAGGGAAGCAATCATATCAGTAATTGCTAAGGAGGGCAAAGATAAAACCAACTGTTCAAATTATAGGCCTATAAGTGTGCTCAATATATATTATAGATTATTCACAGCAATTCTAGCACGGCGCTTTGAAAAGATTTTACCTGATATTATAAGTTTAGATCAAACTGGATTCATAAAACATAGACAAACCCATGACAATATCCGCAGAACGTTGCATATTATGCAACATATTAATGATAAGAAGCTAGAAGCCTTAATAATGGGAATGGATGCAGAAAAAGCATTCGATTCCGTAAGGTGGGATTTCTTATTCCGGGTAATGAGGAGGTTTAACTTTCATGAAAGGTGCATTGAGACCATTCGGGCTATGTACACAGGTCCTATAGCAAGGATCAAGGTCAACGGTAGCTTATCTAACATCATTAAATTAGAAAGGGGCTGCCGTCAGGGATGTTCAGTAAGCCCCTTGCTATTTGCCGTTTTTCTGGAGCCGCTAAGCCAGTGGATAAAACAAAATAATAGCATCAAAGGTATTGTAATGACAGGGTTAGAACAGAAAATAGCTTTGTTTGCGGATGATGTCCTGATTTATCTGGAGAATCCCGATTCATCCTTGCCTATATTGATGGATTCATTTAAGGATTATGGTATGCTGTCAGGGTATACAGTTAATGTCCAAAAAACTCAAGTCATAACCTTTAACTATGAACCAAATCAAGTTATAAGACAGAGTATCAATGTTAATTGGAATATGACGTCTATGAAGTACTTGGGTGTTAATCTACCAAAAGAGTTGGGAAAATTGAAATCCTCAAACTACGATCAAATAATATCAAAGATTAAAATGGACTTGGGAAGATGGAATTTAATACCGTACTTGAGTTTGGTATCAAGAGTGGAAGTGATTAAGATGAACGTTTTACCCCGGCTGCTATACCTATTTCAAAATCTTCCAATTGAGATGTCAGGAAAAGAATTTAATGAGTTGGACAAAATTATATCTAGATATATATGGCAGGGTGCTAAGCCAAGAATAAAGTATAGAACATTACAATTACCTAAGGGGAGCGGGGGTCTAGCTTTACCTTGTCTAAAAAGTTATTTTCAGGCGGCACAGTTGAGGGTTTTGATTCATTTGTGTGATTCAGAATATTCTGCAAAATGGAAAGACATTGAGGGAAAACTAATTGAGGGGCTCCCGATACAAGCTTTTCTATGTGATGAAACACTGAGGTCTCATCTGAAATTAAAAATAAATCCATGGTTGGGGGTATCGGTTAAAATTTGGTCTAAAATTGTGAAGAAATACAATTTAACGGGTCATTGTAGGTTTTTGAGGTGGATCGCATATGATATAGATTTTACACCCAATAAATTGGATGGCAGGTTTAAATTGTGGAATAATGGCCCAAAAATGTATTGGGAGGTCATCAAAAATCAAACTGTAATGAGTTTTCAGAAAATGAAGGAGGTCTATGGTCTCCAGAAGCAAGACTTTCATAGATATCTACAGCTACGTCATTACTTGGGAGAAGAATTAAAAAAAGTTAATCTTGGTTCAACATGGCCAGGGATCATAAAAATAATGATGGAAGCATATAGGTCACAGATAGAACGGAAAGATATTTCTAAATTGTACAAGATTCTGGAGGACTTGAAAGCAGACAACACAGTATATGTAAAAGAAAGATGGGAGAGGGAGGCGAACATAGTGTTGTCAGGAGAGAATTGGGGGGAAATAAATAAATATCATTGGAAAACTACAAATTCCTCATTCTGGAGGGAATATGGATGGAAAAATACACTAAGGTTTTTTGCGACCCCAGCACAGAGAAAACATGGAGATACTAAATGTTGGAGATCCTGTGGTGAAACTAAAGCAAATCACTTCCATATCTTTTGGGGTTGCTCCCATATAACACAATACTGGACACAATTAAAAGTGGTAATTGATGAGGTGATAGAAACGAAAATACCAATCAGCTTTGAAATTATGTATCTTGGGATAGCTGAGACTCTAAAATTAAAAAGAAAGGACGATTATAAATTGCTTCGAATTATGCTGTTGGCAAGTAGGAAAGCAATAACCAGAAGATGGCGAAGTGATTTGGTGCCTAAAGTGGAAGAATGGGTAGATGTAATGCTAAGCATTTATAAGATGGAAAAGCTAACTGCGTCATTAAGATTGGAAGTCGATAAATTTAACAATATCTGGAAAGGATGGATTAAATATATTAGGCAACATAGAACGGATTTTGTTTAGAGACTTGAGGTAAGGTCTGAATGTTTTATGAATACCTCTTTAATGTACTATGTAGAGGGATGAAGAAAGCAAATTTACTATGCAAGGATTGTCATGGAGAGTAACACATACCACACCCCAGTTCTAAGCTACAATTTTATTTTTATTTTTTGTTTTAGTTTTATGTTTATGTTTGGTTTATGTTTCAAAGAACGAATGTCTTATCATTAAGGGAATTCAAGGAAAAACAAGTTTTGACTGTATTTAAATATTGTCAATGTTTGCCTTGTTGTTCTGTAAAATTCAATTGTGAAAAGACAATAAAATATAAATGAAAAAAAAAAAAAGAACATGTTTCAGTAAGTAAAACTCCCATCTGCCTCCAGCACACTCCTGGCAGACTTCCTTTACACCATCTTTTGCTATTATTTCAGAATATCAGTCTTACTACTCAATTTAGGTGTACTGAATTTTCACTTAAAACATTAATCTTACCGTATCTTCTGTTGATCCAGCAATTACGGATTGCAAAGGAAGGTTGTCTTGCAGTGTTGCAATGTAGGCCGTGGCTTTTTTTTTTTTCATTAAAAAACCTTCTGGAAATCAAGCTCAAAAAGTAATAATTTACTCACCCTCACATCATTGCAAACATACAGTATAGCTGATGAACACAAAAGATATTTTGATGAATGTTTCAACTGTTTTGTCCATACAATAAATACAAAAACAAAAGAATATATATTTTTAATAATAATTCCTTTTGTCTTGTTGCATACATATATATTAAAATACAATCAGACATTAGAAATAAAACTCAGAAAAAGTACAACTTGAATAAAATGCATTTTATTTATTTATTTATTATTTTCTCACCTATGCAACAACATATTGAAACGACGCTCTGGTGTAGTGAAAATTATGACAATTACCGACAACACGGTGTAATAGTTTTGAGCTTCTGATGCTGTTTTTCACGCTGTGATTGTTTTAGTTGAGTGTTTTATAATTTTAGTTTTTCAGTACATGTTATTTTTATGTTAGTTTTAGTAAGGCTTTGTGTAAAATGTTAATAAAACATTGTTACATAATCGGTGATCTTTCATTAGGAAGAAACTAAATGCATTTTGACAGGAAAATAATTAAATACAAATTCAGATTTCAGCACTTTCAAACTATGTGATTGCTTGTGATGAAATATTTAATGATAAAACGTTAGTTTGTGATTAAATATATGACTGATAGCACTAGTTTGCATGTTTTGATTATTCATAATAATCAGTTAATAATTATGTTACAAAGCACAGTCTGCTGTGTTAAGCTCTGGTTTAAGAATTTTAGATTGCTGCTTTACCTGTTATACAGTATATAGTCATTGTTGTTTACATAATTTTCAATGCTCTAATCAATTTACGTGATCATATGCCTAAATTTAGAAACAATTTCAGAAGTGATTTATTTTTAATGTTTACCACAAGCATTTAAGAAGCAATAAAATATAATATAATTACCGGCCCTCAAATTTGATTGGATGGACGCTGTTAACGTAGACTCACTGTATTCCGGACATCACGGTATTCCGGACACTTGACCTTTTCCCGCAAATTCTATAAATAAACACTTCCAGTTTATGCCATCTATATATATCTGTGTCATCTTTGCCTCCTCCTCTTTCGATTCCGACCAACCTTGTGTCTCCAGAGCCAGTCGTTTCAGAGTAATCAACGTGAGTTTCTGACGTACACCAATGACTGTTTAAAAATGGCGGGGGGAAGGTTTTCCGGCCGGACAAAAGGAAGAGGGGAGAAGCATACCTCAGCAGAAAATGGCTCTTAAACATGTCCACCCACCAGAAAATGACAAAAAAACAATTCTTATGGTCTTATAAAATAATTATGAGTTACAATTTGCAAATATTTTTACTTTTTTAAAGGGATATACACGTTCAATGAGGCACTTTGTCCGACATGAAATTTGAGGCAGCGGCGCATCACTGCACCCTCATTAAAATAACGTGAATGGTAACTAAATGCTGTTTTAAAGGTCATTTTAACACATTGTGTAATTACACATTGTGTAATTTCACAACAAATGCAATTGTTAAATGCAATTTAACAACATTTAAAGCCATTAAGTTATGTTTAAGTTACTTATAAGCCATAAAAGTAACTTAATAATCAATTTCTATGACATTAAGTTATTAACATTTATTTGAGGACCCAATAAAAAATGTATCTAGACTTCATTTTATAAAAGGAACTTTTAATAACATGAACATCAACAAAAAACTATATACATTTAAGATTAAGGTTAACGTTAGGTTTCCTCCTCTCCCTGGTGTGTTCCGGCCTCTCTCCCCGCCTGTTAAAAAGAAACACTTAAAAACATTTAAAGCCATAAGTATAAGAACTCACAACAGTATTAACATTACAATTTCAACATTAAGTTACAGAAAAGCTAACAAATGCACATCTTCTTTTGGTACGTTATGTTAGGTAAGAATGTCAGGAAAAAAGAAATGTTACAGCAGGGAAATGCTAGACGCAGCATTAAATGCAGTTAAGTCAGGTGAAAGTGTGAGGAGTGTCTCGCAGAAATTTGGCATACCAAAGTCTACCCTGTCAGACCACAAGCTGGGGAAATCTGAATGTGGGCCTCATCCAAATAGGGCCCTTACCCTGGAGGAAGAAGAATGTCTGGTCAGTTATATTGTTTGGATGGCAGATCATGGTTTTCCTTTAACGAGAACCATTGTCAAGTGTCTTGCACTTGAAATTATTAAAGAAAGCAGTCGGAAGACTCTGGTCAACCTGGAGATGGGGTTGAGTGACAACTGGTGGGTCCGCTTCAAAGCTCGCCACCCAGAGCTGACCACCCGGACACCGGATTCCCTTGATAGGGCCAGGGTCCTTGCTGCAACACCGGAGGCAGTAGATCATTTTTTCACACTACTTAAAAAAATGATTAACCTCCACAGTCTGCAGGACAAACCTAATCAGCTGTGGAACTGTGACGAGACGGGGTTTGGAGATAAGCCAAAGTCGAAGGAGAAGGTGATCTGCCAAAAGGGAAAGCGCCACATCTACCGGCAGCAGACGACCACAAGGGAGCACATCACTGTGCATGTAGCCGTAAGTGCAGCTGGTGAAAGTGTCCCTCCCTTTATTATATATCCCCGCTGCCTTCCCAGTGTGGCGTATGCCTTGGGTGGACCAGAAAACAGCCTTTACGGATATGCAGACAAAGGCTACATGACAACTGAGCTATTTTTGAAATGGTTGGACCATTTTATAAAATACGCACCTCCTGCACGCCCTCTAGTCCTCATAATGGACCAGCACGAAACACACTGTGGCCGTCAAATGATAGACGTCTGCAGGGAAAACCATATAGAAGTTCTTCTCCTACCCCCCCACACAACTCACATGCTGCAGCCACTGGACATAAGCATTTTCAACCCCATGAAGGGAGTGTTTAGCACCCTGGCCAGTCGCATGGGCCTGGTGAGAGGAGACATGGTGGTGGGGAAAAAGCACTTCTCCTCTGTGCTAAAACATGCTTATGAGAAGTCAGTCACTGCATCCAACATCATGGCAGGATTCAGGAAGGCAGGCATCTATCCTCTGTCAAGAGAAGCAGTGGACATGACACAGGTTAGGTTCTTCATTGTATTCCCTAAAAATATTCCTATTAATTGTGTTATGCAATTTAAATCATAATGTCAAGAATACCAGTTTTTAACTTGAGCACTCCCTATCTAGATTGTAAAGCTTGTGCCCACTGCAGCTGCTGTGCCCACCTCTGCAACTGCTGCTTCCTCCTCTGCTGCAGCCGCTGCTTCATCCTCTGCTGTGCCCAGCTCCTCTGCTGCAGCCGCTGCGTCCTCCTCTGCTGTGCCCAGCTCCTCTGCTGCAGCCGCTGCGTCCTCCTCTGCTGTGCCCAGCTCCTCTGCTGCAGCCGCTGCGTCCTCCTCTGCTGTGCCCAGCTCCTCTGCTGCAGCCGCTGCGTCCTCCTCTGCTGTGCCCAGCTCCTCTGCTGCAGCCGCTGCGTCCTCCTCTGCTGTGCCCAGCTCCACCACAGCAGTGGCTTCTTCCTCCTCTGCTGTGCCCACCTGCTCCACTTCACCTGTCTGCCCTACCTGCAACAGAAGTTCAAAAAACCCCTTGGTGGAAACTGGTCTCATTCCACACTATTTAGCTGACATCCTGGTCACACCCACCTTTGGCCAGAAGGAAAGGGTACGGCGTCGGGTGCCACTGCAAGCACGGGTCATCACAAGTGACGATTATGTTGCACACCTTGATAACCTGGAGGCAAAAGAAAAAGAAAAAGAAGAGGAGAAGAAGAAAAGGAAGGAGGAACAAGAGAAGAAAAGGGAATTAAAAAGGGCTAAGGCAACAAAAAGAGTAGCGCCTACAATGGACGATGGCAGCTACTGCTCTATCTGCAAATGCACCTTGCCACCAGGGTCCAATGCAGAGGTGGATGAGTGGATCCAGTGTGACCTCTGCCAGTTGTGGTTCCACATGGCGTGTTTGAACGTAGACACTGTCCCTGACGGAGAGTGGCTGTGTCACAAGTGTGGTGTCACTTTTTAAATAGAGAATAGATAGATGCAAATAGTTAGTTTCAGATCAAATGTAAAGTTTATACACACATTATTATTATTACATACATACACACAACACTATAAATTCTATATGTACATATCAATCATTATAAATTAGTTATTGTTAAAATTAAGTTATGTGTTAATGGATTAATTTAATGTTATTTGTGTTCATTCTGTTTTTGTTTAATTAAATGTGTTCAATAATTCACCAAATAGGCAGATTTGTGTTTATTTATGTTATCCTCCACATGAGCAGTATTTCTAGCTATAACAATATACTAAGCTGATTTAAAATTCTTAAATATAACTTTAAAGTTAAAAGATAATGTTATCGTTGTCAGTTGCGCACCACCATTTTGTACTGCCATGTGCTTCACATGAGCAATCGTCGATTAAAAGAGTGTATAGACGCTTATAAATAATAAATATACAACATATGAAGATTAATATCATTATTTCACCAGCTTATAGTTGTTAAAATGTATGTGCTTTATATTAGAAATGACTCCTCCTTACCTGTCCGAAACACCGTGAGTAAAAATTTTCGGCCGTCCGGAACACCGTGAGTCCTCATGGTAATCCGGACACTGCGTCACCCTGCAGTTTTTTCAAGATTTCTCCAAAATGATTTGTCCAAAACGTGTCAATCAAACTTTGGAACGCGTGGAAGGCATGTCCCCAGAGACAGACGAGCCAATCAGGTTTATCTTTCCGCGGATTTATATCTTACGGGGCTTTTACTGTCCAAAGTGTCCGGAATACAGTGAGTCTACGTTACAAGAGTGCTGAAGAAAGAATGCAGCCTTGTAGTACACCTTTACCGATATTAAACCATTCTGTGTTTCATTATTCTGTTCGAACAGTTGCTTCCATCGATCCAACGATGACTTCCACATATGTAATCAGTTTAAAGTTTCTTCCATACAGGTAATTCTGGTGTTGTTGCCGTTGTCACAAGACTGTGATCTTCTGCCAAGAACATCAGGCCAATCCTCTCCTGTCCAGAAGGTGGTTTGACTCCGTCTGGCACCTCAGCTGAGACCTGTCCACTATGGGTGACCCTACCAGTAGTTGTGAAGTACCAGCGGTGTAGCTCTCAGCATCACTGATGCACACAAGCCCTCACAGCACGTCAAGCTGCAAACCGTGTGAGGGACCCTAACCTACCCTAACCTAACAGGATAAAGGAAACCGCAAATCAACCAGTTACTCAAAACATCTCATCAACCAAGTGCCAACCACTCGAAACATTCCATCAACAACGTATCAATGCATGAAAAACCACTCCGAAACCGCACAGCAACAAGATAACAACCTCTCAGAAAACCTTGGCAAACACGTCAACACCACCCCAAACACTGTGACAACCATGTAGCAATGCATTAAAAAACACTAAAAACAACTTAGGAGGAGCCAAAATCACCAAAAGCATCCAAACAATCTCATAGCAGTGTGCTAAAAACGTATTCATCAAAATAAAAACGTACTCTTCAAATTATAAAACTTACTCTATAAATTTAAACTCACTCGATAACTATATACAATATATACACAATATGTACATGCACAGGCCCAGCTTCCATGTGACACTGACCACTCAGTGTCTGGGCTTCTTTCTTCTGGGTTCCTCTGGCAGGGGCTCTTCACTGATGTCCACATCGATTCGTGGAGCGAAGCTTCTTCTGCTGGGTGTGGAGAAGCTCTCCGTGATCAGGACACGTCCGTCAGGCTGCTCCGTCTCCACCAGTGAAGGGCAGTTGAGGGTTTCCCACAGCCGCTGCTTGATCTTCAGTCCCAGCTCAAGGCTGTAGGGACGGTGCCGACCAGAGCGTGTCTTCCTCATGGGCTCCACCACAGAGCGGTAACTGTCCTGGTAGCCCTGCACATTGAAGCCATGGATGGAGACAGGCTCTTCCTGCTGACACACGTCCACTGAAGAGACTGAGGCTGCTGGACGGATGTCGGGAAGGACAGCAGCGTTCTGTAGGTAACGCTCTTCTAAACCGTTGGGTCTTTGAACTTCCACAGAGGCTGCCAGCTGTGAAAGATCTTGAATGGAAGAGACCAAGAATCCCCTCAGGTGTGTGGGACGAGCCCTGGTTCTTCTTGAGCGACGCATGCTGATAACCAAAAAACAACTTCCCAAATTAGACAAATTGAAGAGACTTACTAAACTGAAGAGTTGTGAAGAGCTTGTAGCACGTGTGATCAGACTTCAAGGCTGCAGGGACAGTTGTGTTGATTTCAAATGTCAACTTCTGTTGCTACTGACTTAGAATGTTGAGGCTCATTTAAATGTAAACAACACTTGATATCAGCAGTAAGTCAATTAGAGCAGCATAAGCTCATGTTACATGTACTAAATGACTCTCTATCACCATTATCATCGTCATTTACAGTTATATAGGGTATATATTCAGTGTATGTATGCAGTGGTGTCTGTCAAGGCCAGCATTATTAGGAACTGCTCTGTGTTTGTTGGTCATATCTGTGTTTTCAATGAATCTTTTAAGTGAACGAAACCTTCTTGCACCGACTCGTATCTTCCTTTATAAACTGAATTCTCTTCTTTTTTAAGTTCATAATGCTTTGGTGACTTTTCCTGCTTCCAAAAATATCACTCGAGTGCGGCCTGAGAAAGAGCTTTTTGTGTGTTGTGAGTCTAAACAAATATTGACAGTCTGTGTTTTGAGTCTGACAGAGACACTCTTGTATGTGAACGATTATACAAATGCACATGCTGCTGCTGATTTTTCTCCCATCATTAAAAGGAAATACATTTTTTTATTATTATTATTTACGTAAGGCGTGCAATGGCAACCACCGCACTCTTCCTGTGGGCTTATGAAGAAAGAAGAAAATAATGAGTTTGAGATCTGCCGTAGGATTTGATGGAAACTGGGTGAGAAGGAAGAGAAAATAGTGTCACAGAACATGATTGTAAAGTAACATTTTAATTAATTTCCTTTGTGCTGAAGTCAGTGGGCTTTTTGAATGGGTTTTTGTTTCGTCGCAAAGAAACCGAATTAGTAATGCAGGACTGAATGTAGGCTAATTGTTAAATAACCATTTAACAGTGATAATAATGTATCATTACTGCTTAGCTAAAAGGTGGAAAATTTAGCATTTAAAAGCATGCCATAAGGTAGGGTTGGACAATATGGCCAAAAAAAACACAAAAAAAAACAATGTTCTTATTGAAGGCTATGAAAACAAACATAGTGAATAACCTTGCAGTCTATCTATTATGTGCAAAAAAAAGGGTCAAATCACATTACATTTTAACATTGTAAAATTCCAATCTAAAAACAAAATAATGCTTTTTAAAGAAGTAGTTAAATTCACTAAACCTTAAATGAAAATAAATAAAAACAAAACCGATATCATAAAAATACACTTGTAGGTTTGAAATTCTATATATAGGCCCATCACATTTATATTCTTCAACAACAACAAATATTCAACAACAATATTTGAGCAAAATATAGGATTTATATTTTAGTGTTAATGTATGTTAGTCAGAATGATTGCGCTCATATTCTATTGCACTTCGTCTGTTTGGCGCTCGTTCGTGCAAGTTTAGCTTGCAGAAGGAATGCTTGATTTTCAAACATTTACAGATGGAGAATATGTCTGTGAAATGTAAAGTATGCACTGAGGAAATTACTGGATGTCACTTCAGCTTAAATAGTAGCCCTATCAATAGAGGTTGTTTCCACCAATCGCTGCACAAGTTAAGGTTATGATGACGAAAGCACGTTAGTTCCATAGAGTTCTAGACCTCCCTGAACCAATAGAGAATGCATTGCAGTTCCTGCAGTTCGGGAAAAAAAAAATGGAAGTATATGGGAACGCTGGGCGATTCTCGGCCAGAGTGAAATCGCCCAAAAAGGGGCGGTACTCCACAGAACGTGACTTGACGCTGATTGGACTTTATCCCGAGGCAGAACAACAGGCTTGTAACTCTGTGGTTGAATGTGAATGGGATTGAAAAAATCCGTCCTTTTTGTATTTTGGTGGTGGTGCATCGCCCAAATGAAGAAACCGCCCCTGGATATCTGTCTGTGTGGTTAACACAAGCTCAAAATATTTAACATTTTAAAACACATCAGTAATAGCCTACCTCAGTATTTTTTTCGAGCTTTTACATGTCTTGCAAAAGGCGGTTGAAGTGGCTAAATGGGACTAAAGATTGTTGGGAAGATTAGACGTTATCACACCGAACAGGAAAACTCATCTACACACTAGTCCGCTTTTACAGACTCATTTTGTTTATAATCACTCTCTTGCAAACTAAGGCTGCGTTCACGCCATGTTGTAAGTACCGTAATTATGAGATTACTCAGAATTATGTGTTTCTATGGCAACTATCAAGCCCAATATGAATCAGCGGTCATTTGAGTTATAAATCGGAGCTCTCAGGAACTTCCAAGTTTACAAATTGTAGTTATGAGTTCTAGGAAGATTGCTTTTGTTTGTATGCTCTATCTTTATTTTTATAAACTGATCACGTTTTGTTTTATAATCCAATTTCATTCATTCTTTTAAGTATAGCTTAAGTGTCCAAACACTTGTTGTGGCCAATATTGCAAAATAAGTGCAAGGCCTGTTCACACCGGGACGAATTTCGCGCGCGATATTCGCCGACGTTTAAAGCCTTGTGTACACTCGACACGTCCACACGAGCGCGAGTCTCCGCTGACTGCGCGCGCGCGCCTCCCAAACGGACGAGGCGCTTATACTTGACGCGCTCGCTGATGTGCTATTCTATGAAACGACAGGGGGCGACTCGGAGTGATTCTCCTCTAAACACCAGGAATCAGCAGTGAAGAAGTAGTCTTCCGGAACAACAGTAGCGAAAACATGGTGTCTCGCGTGGACATGCTGAATTCTGAAGAAGAGTTGTTGTGTTTGTTAGGGTTAACTAAAAGACGAAGGAGAAGAAGATGGTATGTCCGCCCATTAAATCTAACTTGTCTACTCAGAAAAAAGTATGCCCTTGGATAAATGAAGATATCCTAAGTCTTAAGAGACTGTGTCGAAAGAATAAGCGTCTGTTGAAATCCACTAGTCTTGAGGTGCACAGCAGGCTCTATCTTAGGGATCTTGTGTCGTCATACAATTTGATGGTTGAAAATGCCAGATCTGACTATATCCGTCAACTGGTAACATTGAATAAAGAAAATCAAGAATAAAGCATGTATAGCTGTATTTATATACTGCTTATTAATGTATATTAGCCTAATGCTTTATAATGATTTACCTGTTAACTAATGTTTAACTAATGATTAGTAGTGTGCAGTTATAATAAAGTGTTACCGAAAGGGTTGCTGTCAATCAACTATGCCACAATTACCTTACTTCTCCATTGACATGGCCACATAGCATACATGCTAATAGCATGAGGACACTTGAGCAAATTCTAGTGACTTACCAAAAGTTCATGTTTTTTAAATAAACAAATAACGTCTAAGAAAAAAATTTAGGAAACAGGGCAGTATGTTGAGATTGACCTTCTCAGTCATACTTACAATTTCATCAAATATACAGAAATTAAAATGAGAGGACCTACTTATGGTCTTCCCATTGCCTGGGTAAATTTACTCAACATAAGCACACATAAGCCTCAACTTTTGATTCCAAAACGTATGTAACCCTGGTTAATCATGGAGTAACTCCATGGTTATTCATGGAGTTGATGCTGTGGGGAACACCATCAGCGTGACCAAACAGTGAAGCACGTGTACCAAACACACCAATCTCTTCGGCCGACAACAGTACATGACATCAGGTGAGTATAAAAGGGCACCTGTAATGCACGTCATCAACTCTTTTGTCTGAAGGAGGCGTGCAGGCAAGCCCTAGGTATGGCAACGAGACACAGTGTCTCGTTCCCCTTATCGTGGAACCGGGGTTACATATACGTAACTAAGACGTTTCATTTCAAAGTGTTATTTCGATGCTGTATTATGGAGTTGACGCTATGGGGAACCAATACCCACTGTGGCATGCTCACTAGTCTGTCAATATACACAAACAAAATGGGCATAGTGTACTGTATAGCACTGTATAGTGGCGCCACTTCTTAAGCCAATATCTTTCAATAGTAGGAGAAGATACCCTAGCTTCCATGCTTTATAGCATGAAGCCCCGGCCTTTACAACCTTCTTCCCTGCCTTGTGGGACAGGCATCAGCCTTATGAGGCCACAAGAGCACAGGGTGTCTGCGGATCCTAAAAAAGTCTGAAAGGGGTCATGAACTGAGAAATCAAATTTTCCTTGAGGTTTTGACATATAAGAGGTCATCATATTATATGAATATCCTCAGTTTCAGAACTGAAGACTTCCTTGTTAGTCCTAAATCAGTCCCCAGGACATTCTATGCATAAAAATGCATGAATATTAACTCTAAAATACATTTTATTATTAAGCAAAGTGTCCTGCACATTAAGCTAACTGCCAATTTAAAATGTATAATTCAAAAAAATTAATAAAAAACTACATAGAACACAAAAAAATAGCATTTGTTGCATGTCCCCAATCTCTATCTCTAAACTTAACCATGAAATATAATGATTAAAATTCTTCAGAAATCTCTCTTTTTTTGCATTGTTGTGTGAATTTATATCCAATCTATGCTTTAAAATGTTTTTTTTTTCATGCGAAATGTTTTTAATCTAATATTTTAGATAAAATACGCATTTTAGTCGCGTCCCCGGATTTTCATTCAGTTTCATTGCATCCTGTTACCCTAACACATTCCCCCCTCTGAAAAACTTGGAATATTCCACAAGACACATTTTCAACAGGAAGTTGCATCATCTGGATCTTCTGAATCTACTGATGAAGCTGCAAACATGCAAGGCCAGCACTGTAAAAACTAAAGGTGCCTCAAATATCCTGTCGGATACTCAAGGAACTTTAAAATGTAATTTAGGTGCCTCAAAGCTCTTTCTCCTACAGTAGGGTTACTGGTTGAACCATTGACTGTCTTTGCGGTTCTTGCAGGAACTTGTGGGATCCTTTAAGCACTTTGTATTCAGTTCTGAGGTTCTGGAGGCTCCTTTTCATTACCATGAGACGTCGAGGTGCTTTGGGGGAAGTTAGAGGTACTCATATTCTATGAAAGGGTTCTTGAAAGATATACGTGGTTCCTGGAAGATCTCTTTTGTAAAAGCCAGCATCTGGAGGAACCCAAAAGTTCTTTGAAGCCACATTAAGATGTACAGCCATTCAGATGTACAGTTTATTATTACTGTTGTTCATAATTATTAATGAACACACACAGACAGACAGACAGAGAGAGAGAGAGAGAGAGAGAGAGAGAGAGAGATTTTGAGATTGTTTACCAGTTAGCCAGAAGATAAGGTTGAGATCAGATCACACGTTTTTGTACATTTTTGTTACATTTTTATTGAACAGATTATGGGTAATGCTTTGTGTTCAGGTTTGACTGTACTCATGTAAAACATTACACTTCAAATGCCTTAACATAAAAAGACAAAAAAAGCAATAGACATTTTACAACCAAGCAGATTTATAGGCTACTATAGCCTACAGACCTTGCCTAGTGGTACAGCCACTGATCTATATAATGACTGGATAGCTCATGACGTTCTAAACTGCCACCAGGCTGTGAAGCCACCGGAAGTGTTCAAGCGGCCATCTTACGATTCCCTACCAGCAGAGGGCTCCAACGGCCGTTATACAGAGATTGGTAGCTCCGACGGCACTTTTAAGATGACTCGCTGTGCAGCATACAAATGTAAAACGACGTTCACAAAAGGATATAGAAAAACTGCCCACAGGTTGTAATTCAAACCCTATAAGTAGTAATTTATATGTAGAATTGTCGCTATTCCTGTGTTTTTTTTCTCCGAGGCAAGAGTACGTTAAGTTAATGCTTCTGCAAAAAAAAAAAAAAAAAAAAAAACGATAAAACATTCAACAGTAGCCTCTAAGAAACCTCCGAGCAGCAATAATCACAAGTGTCCAATAGCGACACCATTTGACAGCTTCAAAAATAGCTTCATGCAAAGTTTTTTTTTTACCGTTACTTGATACTGATCTAACGTTATATAATGATATATTTATATTTATCATTATATAATTCTATTATATAATGATGTCATTATCAGTTAACGTTACTTACATTAACCCATACAATTTGTGCATTTTCTGAACATGTACTTGCTACAAACTTTTAACAAACTACTGATCTATAAAAAACAATGAGAAAGAGCAATATTTTAAGTACACATAGGATTTTTTTCTATAGTGACAAATCTTTAATTGTTTTATTTGACTGTTAAAATTGTTAATTTGCCATTTGAAGTTTAACAGCTCTGAACAAGTGATGTTAAAAAACTGTCAAACCATGTGCTTAATGTGTAAATAAAAACTTTATTTGGCTTATTGTGCACAACTTTGTAGATTTCCAAAAGATCCTGTCAGGAGGAGAGAATGGGTGGTAAAGCTCAGGAGGCAAAACTTCCAGCCATCTGCCTACTCCCGCCTATGCTCTGATCACTTCACTGCTGAGTGTTTTGATAGGACAGGACAGACAGTCAGGCTTTTCTCAGATGCTGTGCCATCAAAATTCAGTTTCCCTCCGCATCTGCAAAAGGTAGACAGAAAAATGATTAGTAAAGTATATTACAATAAGTCATTTTTGGTTAAGTGGTCTCAGAGAAAGCTTATTGTCAATATAAATTCTAACACAAGAGGAACACAAACCTTGTTTCCTAGGAACAGACCAACAGAAAGGCCCCTGTATTGAGGGACACACAGGCAGTGTTGGACAGCAGTGAGAACACCTCTGACACCACAACTGATAATCCTCTTCAGACTCAAACAATTGAGCACAGCTACTGCTTTGCCAGTCCAAGGACACTCACCAGAAGGCTGATTAAAGCAATTGAAACAATCAAAGATCACAAAAAGAAATCCAGAATGTACAATAAAAAAAACAGGAGAAGCACAAAAAAATTTTCAAACTTCAGAATATCATTCAGTCTCTAAGGGAATCTCAGTTACTGACAGAGAATGGAGCATACATGCTTGAAAACTGTCCCGATGTGCCATTAGAAATCCTGAAGAGAGACAAATGTGGTAACACAAAATGCCATCCAGCCCTTAAGTCATTTGCACTTACACTGCAATTCTATTCAGCTAAGGCCTACAAACATGTCAGGGAGACCTTCAACTTGGGTTTACCTCACCCATCAACAATCAGAAGGTGGTACAGCAGCACTGGAGGAGATCCTGGATTCAGTGAAGAGGTACTAACCTCTCTCAAAGCTAAATCATCAGCAGCCCAGGCCAAAGGACAGGAGACGCTTTGTGCACTTATGATGGATGAAATGTCCATTATGAAGCACATTGAATGGGATGGCAAAAGAATGACAGGTTATGTAGACATTGGCACAAAAATAACAAATGAAGGCATACCAATGGCAACAGAGGTACTTGTGTTGATGGCTGTCTGCATCCATGACCACTGGAAAGCTCCAGTGGCTTATTTTTTAACACATGGAATGACTGGGTCAGAGAGGGCTACTCTGGTGCGTCAATGCATCCATAAATTGTCAGATGTGGGAGTGAGAGTGGTATCCCTGACGTGTGATGGTCCATCAACACATTTTTCAATGCTCAAGGACCTTGGAGCAGACTTGCATTTCACAAACCTGAACCCCAGTTTCCCAGATCCATCGCACAGCCACAGAAGGATCCATGCCATCTTAGATGTTTGTCATATGCTAAAGCTGGTACGTAACACCTTGGGGTCCTGTGGCATAATTGTAGATCCCTGTGGAAAGAGCATAAAATGGGAATACATCAAGTCTTTACATCGACTGCAAAAGGACGAAGGGCTACATCTGGGCAACAAACTGAGATCAGCTCATATAGATTGGCAAAGTCAAAAAATGAAGGTAAACCTTGCAGCACAGACCCTAAGCACCAGCGTGGCAGATGCCCTCCGGTTCTGTGAGCGACACCTGCAGCTCCCCCAGTTCGCTGGCTGTGAGCCAACATGTAAATTCCTGGAGACATTTGACCGCCTTTTTGATCTGATGAATTCCAGAAATCCCATCGCCAGGGGATTTAAAAGTCCCCTGAGGCCCGTTAATGAGAACACCAACATGGCTTTCTTAATGGAAGCTTACAATTACATTAGTGGATTGAAAGAGCCAGGCATTTACGGACGACCCCTTGTTGAAACAGCCAAGAAAACTGCCTTCCTCGGCTTCCTGGTGGCAATAAAAAGTTTTAAACAATTATATGACGCGTATGTGAGACCACCAACATCGCAGTTACAATATCTGCTGACCTACAAATTTAGCCAGGACCACCTTGAGCTTTTTTTTTGCTGCCATTCGCTCAGCTAATGGATGGAACAACAATCCCACAGCGAGGCAGTTCAAGTCAGCATTCAAAAGAATGGTAGTGAGACATGCCATCAAAGCCAGTGGCAACTGCTCTCCACTGGACAGCACAGTTGTACTGGAGGCAACACCTTCTGATATGTTGTCATTTCGGCGAAGTGACATGCAACCTGAAGCAGAAGAGAACACAGAAACCTACATCACCGCAAGCCTTTCCAGTCTGTCCATGTTTAAAGAGGCTGTGGTCGGATACATAGCTGGCTTTGTAGTCAGAACAGCTATGAAGAAGATTCACTGCCCTACCTGTTTATCAGGACTCAGTGTACAAAGCTCATTCCAAGATGAGTTTGGACACACTCTCATCAACGTGAAGTCCCGAGGTGGACTTATCAGACCATCAGACAGTGTCCTAAAAATCTGCAAAACAGCTGAGAGGAGTATTCAACAGCACTTACTCACAAGGCACATCTCAGAATTGGACAGCAAATTTAAATCCAGGCTATCCACACAAGTTCTGAAACTCCATGGTGGCTCTGCATTTAAGGAACTTGAGGCACACATGTTCAGCCTAGAACCATACAACAATCATATTTTCTTTCTCATTAAGTACATTGCAGACAGCTACACCAACATCAGGCTCCACTTCCTTGCAAAGGAAACATCTGCTGCATCGCACGGCAAACGCCTGCGCAAAACTCTGGGCAAGCTTGTTCTGCACAAAAATCAATAAGATAAGATTAGAACAGCTTCAATTTCCAGCAATCTTGCCGGCATGAATTCACTGAAGATTAAAAACAATTAAACCTCCAATTTTAAACATTGACCATGTCTCTCTCTCTCTCTCTCATTTTGAAATGTAGTTATATCCATCTAAAAATAATCTATTTATAATAGGTCAAAAACAAACGATCAAATGTCACTAGTACTATATATAGCACTGCAGTTTTACAACCAGTCTACTGTAATGTTAGGAAAAGTATCTGCATTGCCATACATTGTACCATCCCTTCAACTGACTGAGGCAAAAACTTTTTTTTACAAGCAACGTAATTTAGGTAGCTATTCTAATGATCACATTTTTTTTATTACGATATAATAATTTGTAGTTACGATAACTTATTTGTCCCGTCATTTTAATAAATCGTGGACACGTTGAACTTATTCCCTCCCTCATTTTGATGTAACGAATTACAACGTGGCCACAATATAACGTTAGTAAAACGACGGATAAGTTAAACGTTCTGAGGTATTATTAATTCGTGGCCACGAAACAATATTCACCTGAATATTCACCAATTCACAAAAATATAGTACTTTTGCATTCACCATTTAATTATATAGTGTCATCATCTTTATGCACTAACTGTTTTTCTTACCTGTTAAGATAACTCCTCAGTGAAGGCCGAGTCCCGTCTCATACCGTCTATGCCGAGTCCGACTAGCTTCTTCTTCATTCAAAGGGCAAATCACAAAATAAAACACGCCATTACCGCCTCCTGCTGTTAGCCTAGAGTCTAGACAGACACTGTCCACGCTCCTCTCTCCAGTCTCATATGGCGTTATATATGTGCCTTATTCCTGAGCGAGTAATTATAAGTTTTGAGCACAGATAACCATATTTTGCAAGCACATTGCATTATATTTTGAACAGAAATTAACAATCGCAAAAAAAAAAAAATCGTTTGAGCAAAGAAAAAACTATTCCGTGCTCAATAAATGTATTTGCTATAACGTGCAATTATAACCCTCTCACGCAGTTTACTCAGGTGCTCTCACAAACTTATTATCTGCGCTCTGTCAAGTCTCTCTCGCTCAACCTCTTAATTCTGTGCGCGCACAACTCTTCACGCGCGCTCAACTCTTCACACACACCCGCGCTCAACTCTTCACACACACGCTCGCTCAACTTGCATCAGCGTTACAAGTGTGCCACAAAATCAACCAATCGGAAAATTAAAGGTCAATTGTGATTGGCTGTTGGTCTCCAATCACCACGCAGCACAAAGAAGACGAAAAATGTATTTTATGGATAGATGTCTTCTTTAGCCACCATCAAACATGACAGTCTGCGGCTGTGCTAGCGTTTAGAATGCTTGAAAGGGATAAGTCAAACTAACTTTAGTCACAATAGGAGATATACTGTAATAGTATAAGTTAAACAACACAGCATTATAATACACAAAACTAACAAGGCACTTTTAAGTTAATAATAATAAAAAATACTTACCAAAATAAGTTTTAATCCATTAGTCTCGCTGTAGTCTGTAATTTTTTTCGATTTTTTTTCAGTAAGCTTCCGGGATGCTGTAGATAGTTCTACCCAGAGGTTCTAGACGGGCTTTGGTTCTACTGGGTCATTCTACGGAAATGTCAATTTTTCTGTCCCTAGCCTTTACAGAAATATTACACTTAAAAAAACACTTTAGAATTACAATTCATTTACATTTTAAAATAAAACAATATGTTATTTGAACAATTACACCACCTTGAGCCATCAAGTGGCAATATTTTATTTTTTATTAACTATATAGAATTCCAAGCACCACAGAAGTGCTCGTCCCCACAGTCATGTACAGAGGGAAAATGCTTTATTTGGAGGTCAATAACAGTTTTTTTTTACACCATTTAAAATAGAATAATGTATACCTAACTATCTAATATATTATGTAAATGACATAAAAAAACGAAATGCAGAATAAATATTATCAAATTGATAATGAAAGTAGTGGTCCCCTGGAGTTGTGTCACTGGTGTTACTGTCACTGGTGTCACCTTTCTTATGGGTAACACCAGTGACTCCCATTTATAGATAAACTTTATTCAAAGCTATTCATTTAGATTATATGCCAAATGTAACAATTTAGTCTCATCTACTTAATTATAGTTGAAGAATAATGATCTTTGGTCTTTTGTATGTCATTGGTGATTCATTGTGTCACTGGTGTTACTGTCTTTTTTTCTGTCACATTAAATACAATGCCATATCTGACATGATAATAATTTTACATCCTTTTAACTCTGCTACACTCAAAAGTTAAGATTTAAAGGATTGCATCATTACTTGATTTTAACTTGTTTTCAAATATTTTCATTATTATAGCAAATACAAGGTTGAGCAAACTAACTAACCTCATTCAAGCACACTTTTAACAAACCTGATTCAAATAAATAAAACATAATCTCCTTATTTGTTGCATTATTATTATTTTTTGGTAACTCTGACTACATGTGCTGAAAAAAAATTGAAATAATATTTCATAAAAACATTTAATATTGCCAAAGAAGTAAGGTAACACCAGTGACAAAAAAAAAAACGGTACATGCGGTCTTTAAATAAATGCAAAAAATATATAAAAATCATTAAGCTGTCATTTATGCGTATTCATAAAGCCAAAGGGTAATCTAAAAATGTGGTGTAAGTTTAAATGTTAGAAAAAGAAATACATTTTAAGACATCTTGCCATACCAAAAGGGGACGTTTCTGTAGAATGATCCTACTAGCGATTTGATTGGAGACCAACAGCCAATCACAATTGACCTTTAATTTTCCGATTGGTTGATTTTGTGGCACACTTGTAACGCTGATGCAAGTTGAGCGAGCGTGTGTGTGAAGAGTTGAGCGCGCGTGTGTGTCAAGACTTGAGCGCGTGTGTGTGAAGAGTTGAGCGCGCGTGAAGAGTTGAGCGCGCACAGAATTAAGAGGTTGAGCGAGAGAGAGAGAGAGGGACTTGACAGAGCGCAGATAATAAGTTTGTGAGAGCACCTGAGTAAACTGCGTGAGAGGGTTATTATTGCACGTTATAGCAAATACATTTATTGAGCACGGAATCGTTTTTTCTTTGCTCAAACGATTTTTTTTTGCGATTGTTAATTTCTGTTCAAAATATAATGCAATGTGCTTGCAAAATATAGTTCTCTGTGCTCAAAACTTATAATTACTCGCTCAGGAATGAGGCACATAAATAACGCCATAGTCTCAAAGCAATTTTTAATAAGCAGGAATAATATTCGACTTTAAACAAAAATCCATTTAAATGCTTAGGGTGTTTGCGTTGTAAAAATGTACAGGGAGACTTTAGATTTTAAAACGGTGTCTCGTTATGCAATGTTTTCTCAGTCAAATCATACAATTTCCTATTGATTCAATAGAACGCGTGAGCTCACTAGGGAATCACAATATGGCGGCGCGGTGGCTTCGCTGTTTATGACGTCATGAGCTATCCAGTCATTCTATATAGATCAGTGGGTACAGCATGTCCACAAAATACGTCACTAATTTAAATAGAATTTTTTTCTTCTTCTATTATTTAAAAAATTTCATATTGAAATAAACAGTGCATTATTAAAAGTGAAATTTTGTTTAGTAGGCTACCATGAAATGAAATATAGATATTAAATTGAGTATTTTGTAATTCTGAATTAAATAGCTTTCAGGACTGGCTATTGCTTAAACTGGTCAACAATTAATACAGTGATTTATCTTTATGTTGTTATTGCCATGATGAAACCTATTACAGAATATATATCAGAATATATATATATATATATATATATATATATATATATATATATATATATATATATATATATATATATCAGAATATATACAGGGTTCTCAAGTTTTATCAAAAGCTTGGAGTGAGATCACATGCGGTTAGGGGAGGAGCCCTAATGGAGCCCCGCCCCCGCCCATCCCCGCCCCCCAATTTTACCCATTGTTCATAATTAACCAGCACAAATTGAAACTATAACAATTGGTAAATCTGATAAATGACAGAGCAATTCATCACATCAAATATACTCTTTAATGTTATATTTCAAAATTACAAATATACAAAAATTACAAAAATATAACAAATTGCTCCAAACAGTTTGGAAAAACAAATCTTTTTTGCATTTTGAATTATTGTGAGGTGGGACATTGTGAACAAATGGACATATTAGAGTATGTGTGTGTGAGTGTGTGTTTGTGTGTGTGTGTGTACACAAGAGTACACAATCCAGCTTATGAAATGTGTTTTGTGTTGTAAATGTTTGTTGCACATTTTGATGCCTTGCAACCTTTTTAGGGGGCTTACACTTTGGTGCCCAGATGATAAAATATATTTTTGCTTTTTCCCTGACATCTTTGAAAAATACAAATGATATGGCAATGATTAATGTATGTTTTGACAGGATATAAAATATTACCCAGAACACTTTGCTTTAATACATGTAGCCTTAATGTAACTAGAAAGACTATTAATACAGTATAATATATAATTTAAAATAAAATGAAGAAATGCATCTTCATTCCTTCCCATACCCACTAACATTTCCCTTAGTTTCAGATAACGTAAGCTAGCCAAACTGAGCCAAAGCTTCTGGCCTGGTTGCAAAGTAGTTGTAGAGTTGTAGAGACTGCATCAATAATGTATAGGATGGGCTATATATTAAATCTTCTAGCCTAAAAATGTTAGACGAGCTTTCTTCCAATTTACCTTCTCCATCACGACGTGTGTTCGCGCGATGTTGTTGGTTACCCAGTAACGAACGTACGGAGGCCGAGAATGTTCCGTCAACTTCCGCGTATTCGCGGCTTCACGCATCTATGATGCCTTGCTAGTAACGAACGCAATCTGGCCGAGATACGTGCTGGCGGCAGGAAACTTCACTTTGTGTGCCTGCGCCTCGAATACAACGTTATATATAAAGCTCGCAGGACAACTTGGTTGGCATTCCTTTTCAGCGTGAGAAATACACGGTGTGGCGTGTGAGCGTGTGAACTAGTTGAATTGCGTGTGTCTCACGGCCAATGCGTGAGACTTGAGATCCCTGATATATATTTTTAAAGTGTAGTATTATTATAATTATTAATCGGAAGAAAAATACGAAGAAGAAGAAGAAGTGCTCTCGTGCGTTCTGCTCCCGCGCAACGCAAGAAGCGGTGATTTAAAAAAAAAAACGGCTTTATATGACTTCCCCATTAAAGGTGAGTAAAGTCGCCAAAATTATTATGCAAAATATATACTATGTGTACACACATTGACACACTAACACGCTTAATTGTATGGCTGTTTAAAAATGTATGTTTTAAACTTTTTAACCGCTTATAGCAAAGAATGTATATTGACTATACACATTGACAGTAAGTTAGGCCTATAGCAGAATAGGACTAACTGTTTTAGCTGCGATGCTAACGAAATGTAGCCTAAACGAAATTACTTTGTGGGTCGAAATGAGCACTGTTAAATCACAAACAATGATTTTAGTTTTGTTGTTAACTTTTAGACAATGTAACGTTAGCGCTCTTTTTTTATTTAACTAACGTTATTTGTTGTCATTGGCATTTGTGTTAATTCGTTGTTTACACAAACATACACAAATTGGGTTTACATGTTTTAAGGGGACATTCCATGGCCTTACAAAAATTAGCCAAGGGTTTATTATAGTAAAAGTGTAGTAAACATTGTTTTCTGTCGGATTGATTAGTATTTGTTTAAACACAGTTGTACTACAAATAGGCCTAACGTTACCATGGTAAAACTATGGTTAGTGTAGCAAAACCATGGTTCATTTGTGGTTACTATGGTATAATAACCATGTTTTTGTTTTATTTGTAGTAAAACCATGGTTAATTTTCGTTAGGGTAGACATAATGATTTTTATACTGTACAAACTGTATACTATTATTTAATATTTACCCTAACCCTTTCCTTTGATCTTTTTCTGTCCTCAGAATATCCAGTATACTTTATCCCTCTGAAATACAGGTTTCACTGAGCTGCAACAAATGTAAGGGCGCTTTCACACTTGGTTCGATTGCCTGTTCCGAACCCGAGTTCGATTGCTCCCCCCTCCCCCTGCCCCCGGTGGACTGTGTTCACATTATATTATTTGTATCCGAACCGCAGTACGCTTGCGTCATCAAGCTGCAGCTGGTGCGTAATCATGTTGCTTGGTAACCGGCGCCGCTATGAATGAAAAGGCGTCAAAATGGATAGAATTGCTCGCTTCACATTTGTTCTTCTTTTTTTTAACCTTTGGTTTTGTTTTCAAAGAAAAGATGCAGAAACACACTTGGGTATGTCTGCTGCAAAAGTACTAAAATCGTTCCAAAGACAGCTGGCTGTCAGCCGAAGACAATTTTTGCGGAGGCGAGCATAAATCTTCTCTCTGCTTGCAGTGCGTCAATCCCGCTTTTCGTCAAGGTAAGTGTACACACACACACACACACACGCGCACTGACAACTGTCCTGTCGACCACATTATACATTATACGTCATCAATAGCGGTTCACTTCCGCGGTTTGGTTCGATTGCGTTCATATCAGCAGCGAACCGTACTGGAGTTCACATGAACCGTACCCCCAGACCACCTTTTTAAGCGGACCCGAGTACGGTTCGCGGGTACGCACCCGAGTTCGGAAGACAGCGTTCACATCATCCAAACGAACCGAACTCTGACGTCATTCGAACCCGGGTGCGCACCAAAAGTGCTAGCGTGAAAGCCCCCTAAGTGTATTTCTGGACTTCAAAATAACTGAAATGGTGCTTGTCAATCAGGTCTTATTCATTAAAACACTAGCAGAAAAATATTTTTAAATCAGTTTATGAATTAGGGGTCCAAGCACCGAAAGAACAAGTCATTCTGAGCAAACATTAGTTTAATAAAAAAAAAAATTCAGATGCTCAGGAAGCTAACAGCATATTCTAAACTGTTAGCCTGAAAAATGACGGCTGGAATCTTTTGAGCCTAATATCATATTCATGGACTCATGCTATAAAAACCACATAAGATACATTTCAATTGAATCACTGATCGCCCACACGGGCCATTGATGCTTGGACCCCAATGATTGCTGTTTGTGGCTATGTTTTTTCTTCATTTACTCTAATCAACATATTAGAATAATTTCTAAAGGATCATGTGCCACTGAAGACTGCAGTAATGATGCTGCAAATTCAGCTTTGACATCACAGGAATAATATATATTTTTAAATATATTGAAGATACAATATGTAAGATTTTTGTAATAAAATATCCAAAAATCACTTGCACAGTGTGATATATTTCCTGCAGTTGTCTACTTACAATACCCCAAAAGTCCACAAAGATTTTTAATTTCGGAGAAATTCCCATTTTAAATAATGGTCCATCCCGGAAAAAAATGTTGCATGTCAATGACGCAATATCCGCGCTATCCTTGGTTTCCGCAATATCACGTGGACAAATGCGGAAGTGGTGGTTATAGCTGTTGTGTCCATCATGGATCACCAGGGGCAGAGTGGCAATCGGGAGAGTCGAGACTTTTCCCGGTGGGCCGGTAGTGTTTTGAGGCCGCGAGGGCCGGTCTGATAATAGTTATACATTGCAAGTTCTTAGCAACACCATCCGGTGGCCTGGTGTGCGGCCGCTGCCCGCTTGTCAAACTGTGCAGCCTCTCTGCTCAACCCGTAAATAAATGCATCGATGCGCATTTTGTTTGAGTTTTTAAATGGTCCAGTGGTGGATCTTTTGCCAAGCGTGTCAGAGGTTACGGGTTCTAATCCGCACTCGTATAGTTTTTTTTCTCTCTCATCAAAACTGAAAATGTTCATCAGTGGTTACAGTATATCAAGCAGGGACACGTTGTGTGCATGTTATTTTATGATTTCACCGGAACGAATAGAGAGTCTCCCCAACGGCGATAGATTGAAGCGTGCGTCCTTGTGAAAACTGTGCGCGACATAGATGTGACCAGTAGTGGTAGCTTACTTAATCTATTTAAAGTAATTGTGCAAGGGTTTTTTTTATCACGTGTGGTGACCAAGATTATTCCAGTGCAATTAAATACAATAGGCTGTGTGTTAAAAAATATTTAGCCATTAATTGCAAATACTGTCGTTCAAATTTACTTTGAGCACGATTGTTTTGAACACGTAAAACAACACGGCATTAACCATAAGCACGTAAAACTGCAGCATTAACCCACCAAATCATTTGACAAATAGCTGTGACAGGATAATATATTATTACATTTCGTGGTCATTGCATTTAATTCATTTTGATTACATAAAATAGTGGGATCACACGTACAGGTAATACAAAAAATGATAAGTTACCTCATCCGTGATCATTATTTGGTAATTCAATACATATCTGGATGGTGAGAACGACATCTCCCATCATTCCACTCTCCTTCATAGCATCATCAAGATTCACCTTTATTATTGTTTGTAATCTGTGCCCCCTTGCGGCGAAAAATCGTACATATTGTATCTCTAAAATAGAAAACATTTTAAATTTGTTTTAATATTTTACAATATAACTGTTTTTGTTGTATTTTTCATCAAATAAATGCAGCCTTGATGAGCATAATAACTGACTCATGAATTGGCTTTTATAGGGACATCTCTAATGTGAGGCAGTGGACAGTTTCTGATGTCTGTTGCTGGCTGACAAGAAATTACCTCTCTGTACTTGCCCCGTCTTTTGAAGGTGTGTAAATAGTTCAACAATGGCCATTTATAATTGCCCTCTGTGTAACAAGAAGACATTTTATCTTACCCATTTACTCAAACACATTGGACTGTACCATCAACATGAGCCTCATTTCCACATAACTTGCGGACTGAATGGCTGCAGCCATAACAGTAGTTGTTTTACTTCCTACCGTTCTCATGTTTATCGAAAACACAAGGAACTGTTAAAACGCAATACAGTGGACAGCCATCAACATGCTGAGCATGATTTAGGATCGGGCATAGTACAAGAAGATGAGCCTGATTTAGAATCAGATATCCCAGAAGAAGACTGTGACCTAGTACAGACTGATCAAAAGTCTTGCAACCTTACTCACGAACAATTAATTGAAGGTTTAAAAAAAAGCCTTTGCTTGTTTGTTTTAAAAATTCGTGAAAAACACACAGTGCCAGCAGTTGTACAGAAAAGTGTTGTTGAAGATCTCAGAACAGTATGCGACACATTTATCACACATTACACAGAAGCCATCCGTTTTCATCTGACAAATAAGCAAATAAACATTGACGATGACCATGAGCTCCAGGCTTTGCTAAGTAACGGCTTGTTTTTTGAGCAGTGCATTAAGAGCATTAGTTCTGAATGGATGCTGGAACAATACTGCATCAAAGAGCTGGATATGATACAACCCATTGAAATATGCCTCAATAAACATTTCATTCCAGTACATTCCTCTGCTTGCTTTGCTGCAAAAGGTTGCAAAGAACAAAGATGTTTGGGCTACTCTTAATAGAGCCCAATCTGTAAATGATGAAATTCTCACAGATTTCACAGATGGTGAAATGTTTAAATCAAACAGACACATGACCTTTCACTGCTTACGTCTCCATTTTTATGTGGATGAATTTGAAGTGGTCAATCCACTTGGTTCAAAAAGAGGAAGACACAAACTAACTGCTGTCTATTTTAAGCTTGGAAATCTGGACCACAAGGAAACATCCAAGCTACAAAACATTTATTTGTCAACACTTGTCCATCATCGGTTCCTCAAAAATGAACTCACATCTTATGCTGAAGTACTTCAGCCTCTTATTACTGATCTTGCAATGTTGGAAACTACTGGGCTTATGTTGTCATGTGACGGAGAAAGTAGGTTATTTAATGGTACAGTGGCATCTGTATCAGCAGATAACCTATCTGCTCATGCCTTAGCAGGACTCACCAGAAGTTTTTCAACTGGAAGAGTTTGCCGCTTTTGTCTGGCAAATGCAAATGACATCAAGACTAAATTCACAGAGGATGAGTTCATCATGAGGAATGCTGCCAATTACAGGTATCATCTTGATGCTGTTGAAGAAGATCCAGCAAACTCATCAGTCTATGGGATCACTAATGCCTGTTGCCTTTCAAAGTTGAAGCATGTGCCCTCTCCAATATTACACCTCTTTCCACCGGACATTATGCATGATTTCCATGAAGGGACCATACCAATGGTCCTTAGTCTAAGTATCTCCCAGTGGCTAAAATCAAAATACTTTGCACTAAGTGGAGGTATCAATCTAGGTATCAATACTAAACTGCAGACACACGAAATATTCCTGTGGAGGCTCTGCCAATTGATGCACGCAAAGCCTTAATATCTCAAACAACCTCTGTGCCTGTGACTGTCAGTAAAACAAAATGCATCTATGTAAATAATGTTGCATACCATGTGGGAGACTACATCGTTGTCAACACAGTGCATGCAGAGGAGATACCAGTGTTTACGGAGATCCGGGGAATATACTGTGTCAATCAGACTTGGCTTCTGTGTGGAAAAAATTTTCATTCCTTCCTACTTCGACAATCATTTCAGCTCATATGTTGTTGAGGAGAAGCATCAATGGACTGTTGTAAAACCTGGTGAGGAGATTGGACACCACTGCCTTGATGGTTACAGGAAGTCAGATGGGCAGATATCAATCCCACTTAGACACTGGATTACAGTCAGTCCCTCTTGTTAATATTTTTTTTCCTGCTCCATTTTTGCACATTTCCATTTTCATCTAAACAAAGTTAAAAATGTTAATTATTGAATTTCTTGATATAACAATTCTCTCTTTTAGAACACCAAATAGATGGAGATACATTATTGGCACTAAATGAGAGGATGGTGGAGCAATTGGTGCCAATAATAAAACAAAGAATTAAATTCAATCGAATGATGGACAGCCTGAATATCGCCAAGAGTATGGACAAGAACCATGAGTAAGTCAATTTAAGTTTTCTGTTTTTCTCAACTTTAGTTCAGCATCAATCCAATTTAACATTTTTAAATATATTAAGAAATAACGATAATCATGATGATAATGATTATTTTGCCCTGTAGCTTAGTGCTCACTCCATCAGGTGGAAATGGACCATCATCTAATATAGTTCATGAGACAAATTCAGGACAAACTTGGCCAACAATTTTCAAATTACCAGATTTTCCAGCTCTGTTAAAACAAAAAATGGAAAACAACATGGCTGAATTGCACCAGCCAACATTCCGTTCTAAATGGAGGTCGCAGATTGTTCAGGTGTTGTTTGACTATATATGCACCATAACTTGGTAAGTCACACATATATTATTACTAATATGCACTGCATTTACTTTATAACCGCAAATGTATAATTTTGCCTAAGGTATCCTACACAGCAGCAGTATAAAGAAGTCTGTACTGCACTTATTGAGATGTATCCAAACTTGAGGGACCAAACAGGCATTGGACATGTAAGATCTTTTTTTATGATAAAAGTTGTATTGTATCACTGTCCTAAGTCCTTTCCACCTTTGATGGAATTCATGAAATAAATAGCATGTCCCCATGTTTTGACTTGAAGCAGTGAATTATTAGAATTAATTCTACATTAGTTCGAACATTATTTCAATAGTTTTTGTTATTTAAATGGTTCATGATTGAAGTCAATGAAAAAAGCAGAATTTAATGCCAAAATCACCATTCGCTTATGGATAAAAGATGCAGTGGAAGTGAATGATAACAGGAAAATTGGTAAATGACGTCAGAAGTTTCCTTTGTGTGTAAACTTTCCCTTTAATACCTGTTAATACTATTATACTATTACATTTTTTTGTTCTTGTTTGCAGGAATCCTGGCATGGAATGCTGAGAAACAAATTCAAGAAGGAACGGAAACCACTTGTAGATCTGAATTTAATTAATGTGCCAGGACAATACATCAGTAAAGGCAAAAAAAGAAGCCTAGCTGAAAATGAAAATGATCCGGCTTCAATTGCTGATGTACGTTTAATACACTTGCGTTTAAATGTTCTGCATAGTGCATCATTCCAGTTTTGTCTTAGTTCCGTATTTGTCGGAGAGTGTTGTTCTTTTGCTCAACTATTGTTTTTCTATTACTCAGATGACTACAGAGGATGAATTTAGTATAAGACAGCACATAAGCAAGATGAAGACAGAATGTGAGAAAAAGAAACCTAACATCTCCATGTTGAAGGATAAAATGAAGAGAACCGAGAGAGAGAGAGATGCCTTCATAAAAGAGAGAACCACTCACGAAATACTGATTCAGTACCCTGCCTTGCGATTATCTGCAATTGTAAGTGTCACGGGTGACAAAATCGCTCGGCAAGCGGAACCCCCTTGAGAGTCCTAAGTTTCCCAGGGGAAGGTATTGTGTGCAGCACGCCCCACTCCGGTGATGTAAACATGCCCGCACTGATTAGCGCTAATGCATTGCAGGTGTAAGAGAGAGAGAAGCGGCGCTCACACAGGCTTCCTGTTACGTAAGCCAGGATAAAAAGGGACCATTCAGAGAGTGTTGGGCGGTGTTCAGTGTGTTCACGTTGTTCAGTGGGTTCGCAGTGTTGAAGAGCCTAAAGGGTTGACTTGGAGCAGTGTTGGATACAAGCTTCCTCAGGAAAACCGTTGGGGTGTGGAGATCGCCCATTTGAGTTTGCTGGATCTCAGCGATCGTTTGTGGGAAGTCTGCGGGACTGAGCTATTGTCTGGATTGGTGCTGTGGAAGGAGAGAGAAGAGATAAGTGAACTGATTCCATCTTATGAGTATTTAAATTGCTGGAAGAGGATGCAGTAGATGTGGATCTGATTGTCAGAGGAGCTATGTGTTTCAGAGTGTGTTGAGGAGGAATAGAGAGAGAAATCCCTCGTGGAGCGAGCGTAACAAACTGAGTGGGGCCTCTGCCCAGCCTTAACGTGTGAGTGAATTGCAGTGCTTTTGCCTTATTGATACACATGGATTTGTGGCTGTGAAATTGAAGTGAACACAAGTGTGCTGTGCCTTTTGCTGAGAAGTGGCCCTAGCCCCATCTACACGTTTGTGGAAAGTTACTATATCTGCTCCCCATTGAAAGTCCAGTGTGATACAGCTGCACTGAAGAGGGTACCCTGTACTGTGAAGGCCCTTAATTGTTATTTACTGTTTTGAGCCCAGAAGCCTACTGCATCACTGGAGAAACGATCTTTTAACCCACTGTCTCCTTACTGTGAGTTGAAGAAGAGTACTGTGCAGATCCTTACCTGTTCCACTTACTGTTGAGTCCAGACGCATGCAG
The DNA here is from genome assembly GCA_030578255.1 of Tiaroga cobitis. Lineage (NCBI taxonomy): Eukaryota > Metazoa > Chordata > Actinopteri > Cypriniformes > Leuciscidae > Tiaroga > Tiaroga cobitis. Next base: position 3,409,053 of record CM060592.1, read on the forward strand.
CACCACTGGTAACGTACCCTTTTTATCCATTGCCTCCTTGCTGTGCACTGAAGAGAGTACATTGTACCGTGAACATTTTTACCCGTTTTACTTACTGTTTGAGCTCAGCAGCCTACAGCATCACTGGTAATGTACCATTTTAATTCATTGTCCTCCTGTGTACCGAAGAGAGTACGTTGTACTGCGAAGATCCTTATCCGCGCTACCTGCTGTTGAGTCCAGAAGCACACTGCATCATTTGGGAAGCAACCTTTTAATTCACTGTCTCCTTACTGCGAGCTGAAGAGAGTACTGTGTACTGTGAGGATCCTTACCTGTTCTACTTGCTGTCCGAGTCCAGAGGTATACATCATCACTGGTAAAGTACCCTGTTTAATCCATTGTCTCATTGCTGTACATTGAAGAGAGTATTTTGCACTGTGAAGATCCTCACCTGTTCTACTTACCGTTTGAGTCCAGAAGGACGCAGCATCATGGGCGAAGTAAATCTTTAACTCCCTGTCTCTCTCCTGTGGACCGAAGAGTACCGCGCACTGCGAGGGATCCTTACCTGCTATACTTACTGCCCAAGTTCGGATGTCTGCAGCACTGCTGGGAAAGAGTAAGCTTCCAAACCATTGTTCCATTATGGTGTGCCGATGAGAGTTCTTGGTACTGTGAATATCCTTACCTGTTCTACTTACTGTTTGAGTCCAGAAGCATGCAGCACCGCTGGTGAACGGAGCCCCTAAATTGTCGCCCAGGGGACACCGTGACAGTTGCGACGCGCCCGCCCGTGACAGAGGGATATCTAGAGAACAGTGAAGGCTATCCAATTGATGCCCCTTGTTTTATCGTTCAATAAAGATTGTTCCTCCTTTGAAACTTACCTGTGTCTCCGTAGTCCTCTGTTGCGTGCCTGTGGTGTCGGCTCCCCACGGTGGTGGCTCAGTAAGAGAGGGGGGGTGGTTGGTCATCCGAGCATTCCTCCCCTCGACCTGTGTGACATAAGATTGACATATTTTATTTAAATACAGACAATAATGTGCTTCAAAAAGTATTTCAAGTGAGATTAATATCTATGGTAATGTAATTCCTAAAAAGATCTTTGCCAAATCAGATTTTTTCAGAAATGAAAACAACATATAATATTGACGTGGACAGAAGAATTTTGACTGGATTTGGGACCACTGCAGAGAAAATACTGACTGAGGCACAAAGAAGAGGTGTGGCTAAGGACCTTCTGGCTATGTACACCACTGCACTTCAATCACATGCTGAAGAAGCACACAAAGGTGAATATTTTTTATTGCTTTTATTAGCAATACAAAATTAAGCAATGGTAGTTTATATTAGTAAACTGCCATTTTTCCTAGTTATCTCAGTGGCAAAAAAGTGTCCTAATTAATGTGAATTCACCCTATTTGTTTTTTTTGTTTGTGGACACTCAGCATAATCATCTATTCAACCAGTAATTTTTTCAGTAACATTTTTTTGTTCACAGCGACTACTATATATGATAAAGGGTGTATTCTATAACTATATTTTACATATTTGCATATGTATTGTTAAAATACATTGTGCTCATACTGATCATATATATTGTACTTATTGTAATAATTCTAACCAAAGGTTATTGGAAAAATCACATTTCTTTTTTGGAGCACCGTGGCAGAGAAACATCAGTAACCTTTAAAAAAAAAAGTTTGGTAACACTTTATTTTACAGTGTCCTTGTTACATATGTTACATGTACTTACCATAGTAATAACAGTAAATTATGCATAATTACAAGTAACTAACCCTCAACCAAACCCTAGTCCTACCCTAACCCTATAGTAAGTACATGCAGATGCTTAAAGGTGCAAAACGCAGGTTTCTGAGTTTTTGCAGAACTACGCCCCCTCTGGCGACAAGCGAAACTGCAACGCGAGTTGTGCACGCTCATAGACCACACGCACACGCACGCATGCACGAGCATGAGCTGTTCATAACTAAAGGAGCATCTGCCGCACAGATCTTTGGTGTACAGCCAAAATGTCTTCAGAGGTAATAAAGTTATAAATCTGCAAGTCATTTCAAATATATGGAAGGAAAGACATTTGAGTAAATTACTCTTATGTGTGAGGGGAAAACGGGGGTAGTAGAAAACTTTGTTTATGTGTTTACTGTATCCACCTATGATTGTTATGAAAACACGTTCATGAACAATATAATTGATTACTTCGCAATAGTTCAAAATAATAATCATACCGTACACGGTTGGTCAACAACGTTCACTCAAATGTCTCAAGGTAATAAACAATCAAATGTCACCATGACGTTTTCATAAAAGCCAAACAGGCTAATCCGCCGAAGACTTGCGGGGTTCAGCCTGTTGTATTGATCTGCTAAGTAGAATATTCCAATAACAATCAGTGTTGTGCAAGTTACTTCCAAACTGTAATACATTATATATTACTTGTTACTGTTATTTAAAAGTAATTCATTACCTTACAATATTAACGTTACCGTCTCAGAATTGTAATGCGTTAGCATCTTTTATTGGATATGTTTTATGTTTCATGTTGTACTATTCTTCCGAACACAATTCCTAGTTTATGAAACTGTTCACTAACAATGGTAGTAAAATCAATTCTGATTGTACATGTATCTAGCTTACGCTAAAGCATTACACATTTTACGCATCATCATTTGTTGTCATACATAGATTGGCCGTATCAAACATTAGAGACTGGGCTATATCTTACCGTTTTATCAAGAAAAAAGCCAACTGAGGATCCCGTTTGAGACCAAGAGCAGACCGGAGATCTCTCCATTTGTTGAATGCCTTCCCGAGGTTGACTCTCGTCTTACTCCGACGCTTGTCTGACTCCAATTTGGCCCTTTTGGTGGCACTAGACAAAATTTTTCTTTTTTTAACTTTACGTGGAGTTTGCGTTGGGGTTTGGAATGGACAACAAGCCGGTCTCTTTGAATCCATCTTCTATTTTTGACGCACGAGTTGTCCGCTGATGCGGAGAATGGCGGCGCCGGCGAATACACAAACTTGCGAGACAGCCTGATGAGCGTGAACGCGCATGACGTCACCCCCAGTCTCAAATTCGAGCCCGAATCCCTCTTATATATTTTACTGTACAGGATTATAGAGGCAATCTCAGTGAGCAGAGAAGGGCTCAATCAGCCCATCAGGCAGTTCTTTAAGCATGTATAGGAAGAAAAACAGGTATTTTTAACATGAAAAGTTGCGCAATGCACCTTTAATATTACTCAGTACTTAAATATATAATTACACTGTAACAATGACATCTTAAAATAAAGTGTAACAAAATGTTTTATGGTTTATTAAACCATTATTTTCTCCATATTTGTAGGGCTAATGGTCATTGCAGGAATCCTTCTCTTGCCGTACCTGTTACATGATGATCCTGCTGGACTGTACACGATAAACAAGGTCAGTTTTTATTTATACATGCAAATGTTTTGGGCCATTGACAATTGAAATAATCAGCTTAAAGTTTTGCCAGTATTATGCCAGTTATTGCTAGTGATTTTGTGCATTTAACTACTCCACAACCATAAAAGGACATTGGATATTATGTATATTTTTAACTCTGTGACCAGTTGCATTTGATGTTCCTAATTTTTAAGACACTTTGAATAAATGTTTGTGGAAAATTAATTAATGTAAATGTTTTGTAATAAAAATGTATCTTATCCCTTATTTTCAACCAACAGCCTCCACAGAACCTCACACCAACAATGGTGATTACAGGAGACCCATTTGGTGAAAGCAGCATTGCGGTTTTTCTTGATGGCGAAGAACTGCTTGTTGATGAACCTGATGACATAACAATGGGTGTAGGCCTTACTATGAGTGCCTACTTTCTGTTCAACATTAAGTACAGGATCCCAACTAAAAGTACACTGACTTTTCTGCAGTATCTGTTGGGCATTCAGAAGGAGAGCATCAAGCTACCTACAGTTGTGTTGAGGCTTATCAAATTCTTAATGTCCTGTGTGAATATTCCCAGAGTGAAAATGTTACCATTGATTGCATTGTAAATTGAATTGTAGTCAATTTGAATTTTAGGCTACTGTTTTTGAGGAACCTGAAATATATTCGAAAGTTTTAAGATATTTGAGTCATATTTATATTTTACAGTTTTGTCAAGATTTAAACTCTTAAGGCCCGTTCACACCAAGCACGATAACTATAAAAATAACAATAAAGATAACTATATATGCGTCCACAACAACGACCGATAGCGGTCTTTTTATTCTAAGCACGCGCGCCCGCACTGCGGTTTCAAAGTAGCGAAAATGGATGACCTGCTGCTTTACGTTACAAAAAAATATCAAAAGAAAAACGGGCGCTTTTGGGTACACGATATCCTTAAAAGACGAGAGGAGTTGGGAGAATCCGTCACTCTGATTAGAGAGTTGTCGTCTTTTGAAGACAAATTTTATGCTTTGTTCTGAGCATATCTAAACAGTGAATCTAGCAAGTCTAGTGTAATTGATCTAATCTAACAGTGAATTTAGCTGACGAAGTTAATGATGGGATAAAAACATCGCCTAGTCAACACCTTTATGTATACAACGCCTTTTTTACTGCAACTTCAGCAATGTTGTTAAAACTAGCACTGGACAGCATACCTGAGGTAATTTTGTTACACTATGCGAAACTGCATAATATCTCATCGCTAATACTTCTCACCATTTATTCCCAGGATACGACCGATTGCTTTCCATATATCCATCTTTTTTAACGTATCCTTGAAAAGGGGGTTTGACTTGTCAAACAGTGGAGGATTTTTTTATACCGCGACGATTAACTTCTCTGCAATGTCATCTGCCTTTTTAAATGGGCGAGACCTTTAAATTAGAATGGATTCTGATTGGCTGTCAGTGTTTTATCGTTCGACAGCTGGAAAAAAAATCGTTCTGAAAGTGATCCCAACGATATCGTTCCTCATATCTTTATCGTTATAGTTGTGGTGTGAACTCTGTTATTCTTTAATATGGAGAACGATTTTTAGAATTATATCTTTATCGTTATCTTTATAGTTATCGTGCTTGGTGTGAACGGGCCTTTAATGTATCACAATATTAACATTATACATGTGCTTCCATGAATTAGATGTTGATACATTTATTTATTGACTATAAGGTGATTATTTATTGAACTTTTTATTTGTATGGATGTTATTGTTGTTTATCAATAAACAATGTTTGTTTTGTATTTGGTTTCAGTTTTTCATTGTGTTTATATAATAATAATACATGTAAATAAATAAATTAATTTTATTTATTAGTAAAAGGAAGGGAGGGGGAGGGTGGGGACAAGAAATGGAATTCAAATTGGGAAATGGTGCCTTGAAGCACCAGAGGTGGTTCCTGATCATTCTTAATAAAAGGGTTCCTCAAGAAGCCTTTAAGGTTCCTCAGAGAACCGCCCCTTTCGAAAGGGTGCCTAGAGGATCTACAGACGGTTCCGCCGGTGTGGCAAAGTGAAGAACCCCAAAAGGTTCCTCCAGGCACCTTTTCTTTTTACAGTGTACAATGGCTTTTCTGCCTTGCTTTCTTCACACTCTCCAAACCAGGTTCTTGTGTGTTGTTATGCACATGTCTTGTGATGGGACACACCACAAGAGTATTTATAGAAAGTGCATCACTATTCTCTCCACTAAACGACCTAGAATTTTCCATTTGAGAGTCCTGTTAAATAATGAATGTCTGGGAGAAAAAGAGTCCGGACCCTTGCCACAGCAGGCTTTCTCCCATAGTAGAAACATGCTGACGGGCCAAGGATCCAGTAATCTTGTGTGGTAAATCTTCAACTTACAGGCAACTTAAATTGTTAAGGGCATACCAATTGGAAATGCAAAGACTTAAACTGAACAGTGAAGACGTTAAGGGTGCAGACAAATCTGCACATGGGGACCACAGTCCTGCAAAGTTTAGCTCTAAACCAGATCAAACTCATATGTCTGTAACTTTCTAGTAATCCTGCAGACCTTGATTAGCTTGTTCAGGTGTGTTTGATCAGGAATGGAGCTAAACCCTACATGATAATTGGAGAGATTTGAAGAACCCTGGTCTAATTCAAAGCGGGGCCGGTTCAAGGCATGGGCAGGGGTGGGCTGAGCCCACTCAAACATCTGCCTTGCCTACCCAATCAGAATTTAGGAACAGATAGTGTTAATCTGTTTTTACAATTTGTGCATTAACTGTCACCGTCCCACAGGTGGGATGTTTGGCACTATATTTCTAAAACAATAATATCTTAGTAAAAACCTTAAGTAATATTGACAAACTATATATCATTTGAAAGCTTATAATCTCTAGTTGTCATATTTGGTAATTGTTTTTTAAAATAAATTACACAGGAGCAATAATTTATCAAATTGCAACAAGAATATTTCATACTCATTAGGCGTTTAGGTCTTTATTCTGAAATAGCGACAAACATGAAAAATAATGAAAGTTTGGTAGAAACCTCAGATTATTTTAATGCCAAGAGTTCAAAAGACAACGCCAATTCAATTTAATGAGAAAAAAGTGCTGAAAACGTTTTAAATATAAAGAAAAATATTATGTTTTCTCGATTTGCGATGCGGCTGCGAGCTATAACGTGGGTTTATTTTGGGTTTATAAGAGGTTGAATTCAAACTGCAAACTGCCCAGACTACTTCTGAATAGGATGTCTACTTCATAAATTGTATTAAAATTATGGAAAAATATAGTTCAGATCACTAAAACCATATATGGAAATGGAGGCGCTCTTATATGGTCCGTAAGGAAGCTTGGATGTGATCTAATGAAAAAACTATGGTTCATGTGCCCAAACAAAATCTTATAGAAAGCTAATTTTTTGAGATATCAACCTCAAATTTGGAACACAACTTGTTCAGATTTTTGGTTTTGATTTTCTTGCAATTTTACAGTAAAAGAATTGTTATGTCCCAGGTCTAGGGTCCGAGAAAATAACATAAATAAATGTCGTTACACCTGGACTTGTTCAAACTGATATCAGCACAAGACAGCAAATAGGAAGCAAATTAATGTCAGGGTTGGGTCAAAGCCAAAATAACAAACAAAACTGAGACTACCTTGTTTTAGAAAAAAATATTATCCTATCAAAAAAACGTTTAAACAAAAATACAGAAACTAAACGGACTCCCTTACTAGCCAAAAACAAGAGAAAAGATGTTCACAATAAAGAAAAAATGGCACCCCAACCCCTACAGCTTCCATGCTGGAGCGCAGTGACATTTACAATAATTATAATAACAAACAAAAACACTCAGCTACATTGAGTGTTTAAAAGAAAACCGTGTACAGAAAACTTTCCAAAAGAAATGGGGGGAAAAAAACTAATCAAGGGGAATAAGGTAAGAGAAAAATAAATAACACAGTTTTAAAAAAGTCAATAAAAACAGTTTCAACGACAGCGCAATGAAATAAAAGTCAACACGGACTTAATTCTCTTTCCCACAACAACAACAGTTCCCTTTCAAGGGAACTCGAGCTGCGTTTGAGACGCGGTGGGAACGCTCTGCGTGATTGCGTCATGAAGCACGTGTAAAATCAGTCCAATGGAAGCCCGATACGTCATAGGTGACGTCATAGACCAGGAAACTATAAAGCACCCTTGCAAACAGACCGCGCCAGCTTCTGTTGTCTTCAGCAAGCGCTCTCTGTGATTCTGTCCTTGTCTATTTATTGTTGTCTGTCCGATCATATTTCTATATATATCTCATGATGGCGAGCAAGCAAGATTTCAAACGTTGTGTTGTTCCCTGCCCTCGTTTCATTACGGGTGGGGACACACATCAGATGTGTGTTGCTTGTTTGGGAGTAGAGCATGCCCAGTCGGTCCTCGAGGGGGCTGACTGTGAGCATTGCTTGAGTTTGTCCATGAAAACTCTCCGCTCTCGCCGGGCATTCTTTGAGGAGGATGGTTCGGTTCGTGTTCCCCGTGGTGCGGGTCCCGCTGCTGCCGAGGCACAGTGGCGGCGTGCATCTTGGGGTTCACAGATGGATCTAGTAGCGGGGTTTGAGACGGGCCCAGCCCTTTCTCAGCCCTTACCTGCTGGTTACGGTGTCCCAGCCCAGGAAGGAGCCCGCTCTGCGGTTTCTCCTCCCCAGGTTGAGGCACCAATGTTGCGGCTATCCAGTTCTGAGGAACTGGATGTCGTTGATATGGGGGAATTTGAGTTTTCGCCAGCTCATACCCCTGCTGATGAGGAGCTTATGGAGGTTTTATCTCGTGCTGTTACTAAATTAAATATTGAGTGGCCAGCTGATGATAGAAAGAAAGAGTCTTCTGGATGAACGTTATCTACCATCTAGATCACGACCTCCTCGTCGGGAACTCCCGTTTTTTCCTGATCTCCACACTGAGGTGTCCAGATCATGGAATAAACCGGCGTCTTTCAGAGTTCATAATCCTCAAACTAGCAATTACAGTAAAGTTAGAGGTATTGATAATTATGGTTATTTGACGATGCCTCGTGCGGAAGAGACGCTTGCGAGCTATCTCTCCCCCGAGTCAGCGTCATCACTGAAAGCCCCGACGTTACCCACCAGACCATTAAAAAATACATCAGTGCTGGTGGGTAAAGCGTATTCGGCAGCAGGTCAGGCTGCGGCATGCTTACATACAATGTCGATATTACAAGCTTATCAGGCTGACCTGCTGAGGGACATAGATAAATGTGAGGAAGTTAGTGCTGATGCAATACGAGAATTACGTCGCACAACAGATTTATCTCTCCGGGCCACCAAGGAGACGGCCAAATCTGTGGGCCGTTCTATGGCAGCCCTGGTGGCCACGGAACGTCATTTATGGTTAAATCTTTCTGAGATCAAAGATAAAGATAGATCTGTTCTTCTGGACGCACCGGTTTCTCCTACAAGTCTGTTCGGCGATGCTATAAATTGTGTTGTCGATAGGTTTCAAGAAAATAAAAAACAAGCGGCTGCGTTTCAGAGGTTTCTTCCTCGCCGGTCCAGTGTCCCAGAGGCTGCACGTAATATAAAGATTGAGCAGCCTCGTCCGTCTACGAGCTCCGCACACAGATTCCAGCAGAAACAGAGCGTTGCTGCTCGGGCTCCTCCACAATCCGGGGTTCCCGAGTGGCGTTCGCAGTCCAGGCCTGTTGGGGGCAGACAGGATCTGAGGACTGTCATCTCCAAGAGAGCCTGGACTAAGAAGAAGTCCTGACGCCGAGTGTGCCAGGCTTCTGAGGGTGGTCCCCTCCAGGGAGGAACGATTCCGAGGAACCGTTTCTCTTTGGCGCCCTCCGGGGGGCGATTCTCCGAGGAGAGTCGCAGCGTTGCCACATCGGTTGTTCCCTGCCGGTTCGCCGTTTCAGGGCACCGATGTGTCAGCGTCCCCATGCAATCCTCTGAGGAGGGTTGTAGAACGGTCAGTTCGGTTGTTCCCTGCCGGTTCGCCGCTTCAGGGCGCCGAAATGATTGTTCAATCAAATCCAGAGGCCAGTCTCAAGAGACTGGTTCCCTTATCAGAATTTCTGGCAGCGTGGAAACTTCTGCCAAATATTTCTTTATGGGTCCTGCACATAATAGAAAAGGGTTACAGAATTCAGTTCGGTTCTCGTCCGCCCAGATTTCAAGGGGTCCTTCCCACAGTGGTGGACTCACAGCAGGCTCTGGTTATGGAGCAGGAAGTCCTGACACTTCTTCAAAAAGGAGCGATAGAGGGGGTGCCTCCTCCCAGCAGAGAGTCAGGGTTTTCCAGCCGTTACTTCATTGTTCCGAAAAAGGATGGAGGGTTGCGTCCTATTCTAGATCTGCGCCAGTTAAACAGCAGAGTTCAGAAACGTCTATCTCCTGCTCGGATTTCTGCGATTCTCACAGGCGTAAAAAATGTAAAACTAGGCCAGTCACTCACTGTGAAACAGTTTCAGAGACTGTTGGGGCTCATGGCAGCAGCGTCCAACGTGATTACTTTTGGCCTGCTGTACATGAGACCCCTGCAGTGGTGGCTCAGAACCAAGGGGTTTTCTCCGAGGGGAAATCCGTTCCGCAAGATCAAGGTCACGCGGCTATGCCTTCGTGCCTTGGTCATGTGGAAGAAACCTTGGTTCCTCGCCCAGGACCCAGTGCTGGGGGCTTCTTGTCGACGCGTCACGCTTTCGACGGATGCTTCCCTCACGGGATGGGGGGTGGTCATGAGTGGCCGCTCGGCGCAAGGTCTTTGGCAGGACCATCAACTGTCATGGCACATAAATCGCTTGGAGATGATGGCGGTATTTCGAGCTCTCAAATATTTCCTGCCAGACCTGAGAGGCCATCATGTGTTGGTTCGTACGGACAACACGTCGGTGGTTTCATATATCAACCATCAGGGGGGTCTGAGGTCACGTCACCTTTGCAAGCAGGCCCATCAGATCCTCCTATGGGCCCAGGGGAAGTTGCTATCTCTCAGAGCAGTTTACATTCCGGGGCGTCAGAATGTGGGAGCAGATATACTGTCAAGGCAGGGGCTGAGTCCCGGGGAGTGGAGACTTCACCCCGAGGTGATGGAGCTCCTGTGGGAGAAATTTGGTCGTGCTATCGGGCTTCCATTGGACTGATTTTACACGTGCTTCATGACGCAATCACGCAGAGCATTCCCACCGCGTCTCAAACGCAGCGTCTCGTTCACTATCAGGGAACCAGGGTTACATACGTAACCTGAGACGTTTCAAAGACACGCAATAAACACCATTCCAATCTCTCTCTGCCATATCCACGTTCTTTCCTTTTTTTTAAAGGACGTGCAGTTCCATCCCGACCAAACACGGGGCACGTTACCGACACGTTCAATTAGGGCGGTGCAACCTGCGGGAGTGACAGAGCAAGAGAGAGAGAAAAAAAAGAGAGAGAGATACACACAGTACCCAACATGTCTCATCATAACAGAATGTATTGTAAAATATATATTTTATATCAAATATAAATAATCATATTTTTACTTTGTACATTTTCATAAACTCAAACTTCTATAATAGTTCACTATCATAATTTATTTCACTTCTACAATAATCTGCCAAATGTCTTATTTATGTTTATTTATTTATGGTTGATGTGACATATAGATCATGTTTTCAATGACCCTGTCCATTTGATAAATGATCATGCAAGAAATCCAGGGGGGATTTTTTTTTTCCTTTTTCTGGGAGGTTTAGTAACAACACACTAGATGCTATGTTTGGTAAAGTCTTCTGATCAGAAAGAACCCACCCTCATAAACTTTGTCCAATAATGATCAGGCAAGTCATTCAAATAAGTCTCAATGTCCAACTAGAGCAGCCAGAGCCGTATCTAAGGCTTTTAAGATCTCAGCAATTAAGCTGGCCTATGGGCTCTTTGAAAATGGATATTTACACAACCATTGTCCAATCCATGCCTGTGGTTGCTAATCACATGTCCACGTGCAGTTTGAAAACAGCCGCTGATTGTTTGTAAACGTGCATCAAATGAACTGGCAATAAGCAGAGGCAGCCATTTCATTTGCACCTTCACTCCATGGTTTGTGACATGAATCCACAGAGGCCAAACAAACAATTTTATACACTTTTAGAAGTAATAGACCAGGTTTGTGAATCTGGTGAAGAAGAGCCAGACTTACTTTTTTCAGAAGTGAATGCATCTCTAGATCGGTAAGTTGCATTATACTCTTTCCCAATTTGTGATAGGGAGCAGTGTGTGAATGTGATATGTAATTATGTGGGCCTATTCTATATATATATATATATATTTATCTCTTGAAATATTTTGCTATATTTATATTTTTTATATATGTTAGGGAGCAACATGTAAATCTGATATGTAATTATGTATATATCTGTTGAAATATATCTCATGAAACATTGCTATATTTGTAAATTTTATATATATATATGGTTGTGATAGGCATTCAGATGAATCTTTTGATGAGGACTGCCAACCATCAACCTCTGTGGCATAATTTCCAACTACTGCTTCTAGTAGTTTTGGAGAAAGAGAAGGAGCCAGAAGCAAAGACAAAAAAGAGGGAGAAGCAGTGGCAGACTGAGGCGAAAGCAGTGTCAGAGGAAGAGGGAGAAGCAGTGACAGAGGAAGAGGGAGAAGCAGTGACAGAAGAAGAGGGAGAAGCAGTGACAGAGGAAGATGGAGAAGCAGTGTCAGAGGAAGAGGGAGAACCAGTGACAGAGTAAGAGGGAGAAGCAGTGACAGAGGAAGAGGGAGAAGCAGTGGCAGACTGAGAGAAAGAGGCGGAAGCAGTGACAGAGGGAGAAGCAGTGACAGAGGAAGAGGAAGAAGCAGTGACAGACGGAGAGGAATAGGGAGGAGCAGAAACTGAGGAAGAGGGAGAAGGAGAGACAATGGTCATGGCAGAGAAAGATCTTCACCTGGCTCTAGTGGTGTTTCCACTAGCACCGATGATTGATGGTACACCCAAGAAGAGCCTGATGTTTCACCACCAGTGATAAAATTCAGACCAGCTCAAAACACCTGGACCTCAAATTATTGAAACAGATGCCTACAGTCCTCTGCAGTTGTTTCAACTTTTTTTTTCATCCTCGGTTTGTCAGACTATCATCCAGAATTCGAACAGCTATGCTGCTGAGCACCTGGAGACAGCAAGAAGGCCAAGGCAGGAAATCACCCTGAAGGACTTTTTCTCATTCCTTTCAGTAGTAATATATATGGGTTTGGTGAAGCTGCCATCAGTTTCAGACTACTGGAATGGGTCCAGACTGTATGGCATTAGTTTTCCAGCATCGGTGATGTCCTTGTAGGAAATTTCAGGCCGTGTCCTCAGCGATCCTAAGGTAGATGCTGAGAATGCAAAAAATAAAGGAACCCTTGCATTTGACCGTCTCTGCAAAGTCATACCACTATATGAGCATATTCGTGAAGGATGTAGAAGTTTTTATCACCCACATCAGAAAATTGCCATTGACAAAAGAATGGTGGCATCAAAGTCAAGGATTTGTCTGAAGCAATACATGAAAGTGAAACAGACAAAGTGGGGGTACAAGCTTTTTGTTCTTGCAGACTCCCTAAATGCCTACACATGAGATCTACGAAGGGAAATCCCCAGAAGCTCAGAGCCAGCAAAACAAAGGTCTGAGCTACGAATCGGTCATGGCTCTGGTGGATGAAAAGTTCTTGGGATCAGGCTACAAATTATATGTGGACAACTTTTACACCAGCCCGATGCTCTTCAGGGACCTCCTCCAGAGAAACATCTCTGCTTGTGGGACCATCAGGAACAACAGGGTGGGCTTCCCACAAACCATCCTAAACAAGCTGCCCAAAAATGCACCCTGGGGAAGCATAAGGTGGAAAAGGGACAACCAGCTCCTCTTTGTCCAATGGAAGGACACACGAGAAGTATTGATGTGTTCGTCGTTCCATTTGGCGAATGGAGATCAGACTGTCCAGAGGAGAGTGAAGACAGGAGATGGACCGTTATGACTGTTCCTATTCCTACAGTAGTGTCAGAATACAAGTAAGCAGAATTTTTTCAGTGGATGATGAAAACATTTTTTGCAGACATGTTTATATTTGATGTATTGTTTATGTATGCTTTTTTACACAGGCACATGGGAGGAGTGGATTTGTCCGATACCCTCATCGGTTACTACTCCGTGCTTAGAAAGACCAGAAAGTGGTACCGCAGACTTTTCTTCCACTTTGTGGACATTGCAGTGGTTAATGCTTTCATTATCCACCAGCAGCTGGCTGCAATGCAAAGCAAGAGGGCAAAAAATCAGAGGGAATTCCGGGAAGCCCTTGTACAAGAGCTAGCTGATTGGGTGTCGCCTCCTGCTGCTCCTGGTGCTCACCATCCCAACAGGACACACTCCAAAGCACATTCAACCTTCCAGTAAAGTGAGAACAAGATGCAGAATGTGCCACCAGAAAACCCCTGTAATCTGCGGTGTTTGTGACTTGCCTCTCTGTTTCGTTTCCAAAGCGAGATTGCTTCAGTCACTGGCATGATGGTGACCATTTGTAATCCTAAACTCTGAATAGTTGTGAATAGTTGTAAAGAGTGGCAAATAGTTGTATATAGTTGTATGAACAGTTTGTCATTTAGATTTATATAACCACTGTAGATACTATATACTTTTTTGTTTTGTTTTATTCCTATGTTCAAAAACAATTTATACACTGTTTAAGTATTTTTTTAAGTATATTCTGAGAATGTTTTGAATTAAAAAAATAATAATCAAATTTTGTGTGTTGTGGTGTTGTGAGATTAAGTAGTAAAGTGTCATCAATTGAGCATATGAATCCCCAATGGAGGAAAAAATGACACCTAGAGACCTGCTGTTACAGCAACTAAAAGTCTCACAGAATCAAGACAAAACAAGGTTTGTGATATCAATTCCAAATTTGGAACACAACTTGTATATATTTTTTGCTTTGATTTCATAGCATTTTAACCTCTTTTGGATTATATATTTTTCACAAAATAAATATGTTTTTATTATAGACCCTTTTTATTATAATAAACTTAAATTGCTATAACTTTTCATTTATATTTTTTTTTCAACTGCAGACACTTGTGTCTCCAAGTCTGGAGTCTTGTGTCTGCAAACCTCCAAGTGTTCTCTTAAAAACAAGACCAGAATCAAGCTTCTATTAAAAAGCATTCCAGAATTACACCCATTTAAATTTGGACATCCCCTTTTTAAGTGTGAACTCAAAAAGGGGGGTGACAGCTAAGAGGTTAAAAGGAATCTGACGTGTATTCTGTACTGAAAGGTTTGATGAAGGGCTGTGGAATACCCCAAACAATCACAAAAATAACACCAGAAATTTGAAGTATTTTTCCTTTATTAACTGAAAGTAACGGCATGGCGCATCACACGCTTCAGTCTGTAGCGGAAAAGCAGAGGCTGACAATCACGAGAAAACGGGCAGAAATGTTTGCGTGCTATCAAGCTGTGAATTAGCCTTTCACCGAGCCCCGCCCCCCCTTAGTTACTGTTGCTACGTCCGACAAACAATTGGTCAAACACGATCAGCACGACAGGTTGCCATGACGGGAAGAGGTATACCCGTGCGTGTCAGTGACCTTTTTTTGAGATTGTTTTGGCTTTATAGCAGTTCTTGAATAATGTTATTTCCAGCTAAAGTTAGTTTTGATTGATTCACCTCCATTGAAATGATTATTTGTTATTAAATTAGGGGCCACTAAGACGACACCGTTCTCTCTAAACAGACTTTAAACGCGAACCTGTGATTAACGCTGATGGCGTTCACATGCGCATTAAGAATTGATTCTATAGGTGGGTGATTCTCACGAAAGCTTGGTTTTAAAAATTTTAAACATGAAAATTAAAAAAGGCTTGAATTAACAAAAAAAAAAAAAATCAGACATTAGAAACAAAGTCTGGAGAATTTGTGAACATTAATTTATAAACATTTACTTACAATTTAAGACCTTTTTGAGCATAATTTCCTAAACAAGTCCTAAAAAATCTAATTACCGCAACAGTCTGAAAACATCAACACTGTTACAAAATAAAATACAATTTCTCATTTTTAAAAATGGATTATTAACAGTCATGCACAGTTACTTAAAAATCTGAAATAATATTTATTTTTAAATCAACATTATTTAAATTTTTTGTTTAATTTCTCTCATTACCGCAACACCTTCCACAATTTACAACCTTTTTTTATATATATTTATTGAAACCTGATACATTTTCAAAATGATGTGACAAACCTGAAAGAACATAATGTGTAGATACTGTACATGCATTTAAAAGAAAATTACAAATGTTATATTAATTAAATTAACATTTAATGATCACCTGTTGCGGTAATGAAACATAGGTTTTGGAAATGAGGTTGATTATTTCGGTAATGATAATACGTTTACTAGATTTAATGAAGAAAAATGTATAAAATCTGCAAAATCATGAATTCAATTTCAAATCTGTTTTATTTTGTAGTGCTTCAATACATAACATTAGCAACAACAACAATACAAAAATAAATAACTTTAATATTTGTAAAACAATAACTTATAACTTTAATATTTGTCAAACAATAACTTACAACTTTAATATTTGTCAAAATGTTTCAGAGAGGGGAAAACCTCTTCATTCTTCAACCTCTTCATAACTAGGTAAATGTCTACTGTTAGAAACATTTGTCAATGTATACACCTGGCTGCACAGAATAGATGATTAGGAGATGAATGAGAGGAAAATATTGCCAAAAAAGAAGAGGAGAACGTATTTACAACATAAAAAGTTATTTTTTACTGAATCTTTCTTTTTAACGAATGTAGAGGGAATAGTATAGCTGTTCTTAAATATGGAGAAGCATGAAATAACATACAAGCATCCACTACATTACATGAGCTTGGCATTTACTATAACTTATTTTGGTTTGGTAGGCTGATTGGATAAATGGTCTAATTCTTAGGATAAGGAGAAAAAGAAAAGCAAAATCATTGCACAAATGTAATTGTGCCTTGTGTTGATACTCTATGTTTGACCTCAAGGATAAGACAGGAAGTCGTAGAAGCAAAATAAGTGTGTTATGCTGTGCATAAATGCATAAAGTCAGACTCTCTTTAAGAGGGAATTGGTGTGTCAACACAGTTCAATTGCTACAGCACAATACAAATTAAAAAAGTGTAACAAAAATATTAAAACAGGAATAACATGTGCCTAAAAAACATTAACATTTAACATGGCACTGAAAAAAAGGTAGCTGTGGTGTAAGTAGGATGCAACTTGCTACCCTCTTTTCACAGAGCTTTTGTTTTGTACTTATCCCAGATCTCAGGCAACACACAGAAGTGTCGAGCTGAGGATGTTGCAGGTTGAGGCACTGGAATAATGACTTTTATGTCATCAAAGTAGTACCAGACTTTTTCTCCCTCATATTTGATGGACGGAATGTAGAATTTATTTGGTCCAGCACAACTCATTGTGTCCACCTCATATTGACCATCTACAATCTAGAAGGTAAAAATAAATAAAAATGTAAGCATTTTTCATCAACAAAACCACATATCAATACCACCAAATATTTCTTTATACCTGTGTGATTGTGCCAGGGAACAGTTCTCCATCATACTGTACAAGGACCCACTTTCCTACATCCAGAACTGACTCTGCAGTCTCCCTTTCTGGCTCCACATTGTTTCGAAAGTCAAACTCTTTTGGACTGAAACAGCCACAGGCAAAATCACAAAAGCAGGACACTTCTCTGGTGTTGATAAGGCATGGTTTTGTTGATGTTAGCTTAAGGAGAAAATAGTAATTTTAGATGTATTAAAACTCATTTATTAAATACAGACATACTAATATCAAATGACAGAATGTGTATGTTTAACATATCTTTTAAACTTAAACATCTCTCTTTTAGAGTTTACAGGAGATTACCTCAATGAACCCAAATAACTGTTTCTTTTTAGTTGCATCCATACTCATAGCATGTACAGTAATTTTCAGTACTCAGTTTACTTTAGTTCTCCTATTTACAGTTTTAAGGATATTTCATCCAGCAACCCAACATAAATATATATATTTTTTTATCTTTTTAGGAATAGTTACTTTAGCCTGTTTGCATTTTGTTTGAACAAGTTGTTCAATATGTTTACTCACCTGATGAATTCTCATTGTCCCAGGTACTGTCTCAGATCTGGTGGTACTAACTCAGCACTTTTTTTTTACATCTTCCTCCATTATCTTAAAGAGCCTTACAGATGAATTCAGATTTAGCTGCTCAAAAAGAGTATCAGCATCTGGTATGCTGGTACCATAGGACACAATTCTGTCAGCCAGGTTTTTCAAGGCACCACCCACTCCATCAGGAGCACCCTTTCCACGGGATGCCTCTGTGAAATTCCATGTTACATGATTAAATCCTCGCATAAATGGAACTGTCGAAGCTAGATAAAAGTTAGTTTTGTTCCGGTACTGAGATGTGGGCCCATCTGAAATGAAATGGATGTTCTTTGCAGTTGGATGTTCCTCTCGTATGCTCCTCAGTACCGGGTCAAGGTGAGCCCATGTGGCTATGGCATTGTGCTGAAGACAGGCTGAAAGCGATGCAAAGGACTGAACCTTCTCCCCACTGAGATAAATAACTCCAGTATGGAGGGTTACCTGCTGGTTGCCACCTCCAAAGTGAGTTTCTTTTATTTCTCTGGTATATTTACAAGCGTAGTTCTCACTGTAGTCAATATGAACTACTACTTCATTCTGGCTAAGGGACTCTCTCAATTTTCTCATTCTTTCATACTGATGCTTGATATTGTAAATGTGTCTTGAGAAGTTTGAGAGGTGGTCCTGTGTCAGTTCTACAAGCTTTTCGATGGAGGTATGTCTCTTCTCAAGAAAAACATTCCTCACTTCCTTCTCTTCAGTGGACCCATCTGTACCTCTTCTTGGTACAGATTTTGTAATCCACTCCTCCCATATTATGATGTTTCCTTTCAGTGAAGGATCCAGTGTTGTGGGAAATTTCTTATACTTGCAATTGCTGCATGTCCTGTACATGCAGGACATGTCATTGTCACTACACACACTGGCCTGCACAATGTCATTTGGAGAGGATGTGGCTATGAATCCTAGCTGGTGCAGCTTTTTTATCTTCAGGCCAAAATTTTCATGTGTTTTACATGCACACGTTTCTCTGTCTTTTACTCTACGGTGGACAATCCAAAATGGCTTAAGTTTACAGAACTGAGACATGGAAAGTTTGTGCCTGGGATTCTCAGACAGAAATCTTCTATCAAGATTTTCCATATTGTCTGTCAAGGCTCTCTTGCGAAATATCTGTCCCTTTTTCCGAATTTCACCGGATTTGCCATTTATTACAGTTGAAACTTCATCTTGGTGAAAGAAGTGACTAACAATTCTGCGCATTAATCTTCTCTGGCTGTTGGGTAAAATTTCCTGGTGACCCCTCTTTCTAGTTTTTTTATGGACCTCTCTGCCTTCCATGTTCACAAGTACCTGCTTTTTCTCCCTCTTCTCAAGTCTTCTCAGTCTTTTCTTTAGGTTTTCAATCTCTTTAGTTCTGTCCAGAAGCTTCTTTTCTGTGTGGCGCAACTTTCCAGCCAATTTTGATAGTCTTTTTTTTCTTTTCTTCGTTTTGGGTGATTCTTTTGGGGTAGATGTACTTATTTGTCTTGGTGTCAGTATAGAAATCTCATTTTTTTTAGGAGTTGAGCTGATGGAATTACACTGTAAAAAAAAAAATCACAAGTTGAGAATTCAAGACAGCTTTAGAACTTTTGAGAATAGTGTATGTTGTATTAGTTGAATTTAATTACTATCATTAAAATATATATAATTATTATACATATATAATTATTCAATCTTGCATTACCATTATATAAAAATTATGTTTCTTATACATTTGAAAGTTCAGTCAACCTTTGAAATATAATTTATTTGACAAAATTGGAAATTTGACTTTTTCTGGGATATTTACCTGCTGAGACAAGAAAGGCTGTTCTTTTGGGATGGCTTCTTGAAGATTTTCTTGAACTTCATTTGCTTCTTGAATAAGCTGAAGTGAATCATCTTCCTCACTAGATGGTGTTGTGTCTAGTACAGCTTTAAGCTGTTTCTTTCTTTTATAATAACACTTTGAGTTCTCCCGCCATTGTCGTTTTTTCTTTTCATGTTGCTTCTTAGTCAGCTCTTCAGTTTTCTTTATTTTACCAGTTTGTTTTCGTTTTTGATATCTGGAAGCGGAAACCAAGACATTCAATAAGCAAGTCTCACAACATGGGGAAGAAAAATAACTTTTATGTATACATCATCCTATAGTATAAACTTAATGCTTACTGTGTGTGTGTGTGTGTGTGTGTGTGTGTGTCTATAGGGCCTGAACTTGTGGGGTGGAGCTTAATTTCTATGTACTGAATTTACAAATAGTTAAAGAAAATAAAAAACTAATTACAAACAGAAGCACAAATAAATACAATAGAATGATGAATACTATCAACTATAATTATTACAATATTATTACACAATTATTAATTAAAACTATTGAAGTTTTTTATTAATATTAATGACAGAATGCTGCAGATTTATTTATTTATATAGCCCTGTTATAGTAGTGGCTAAAAGGCTGTGTGTGTGTGTGTGTGTGTGTGTACGCTCATGTACATTTCCTAATACTGTAGTAGAGTGTTTATTGCTGATTACACCTGCAGCATCTCCAAACCTAACCTCTCTCTCTCCTTCCTTCTGTACTCCTCGAGCAGTTCTGGGTTGCTGTATAATTTTTCCCTGAACTTTGTCAACCTGGCCTTTGCTAAAACTTTTTTTTTCTCACTTGCTGACTGCCTACAATGAAACAAATCATGAATTTATATTACATTCATAAGGTATATTTAAAAGTAGTACACAATGATTAAACAAATGATATTCTCATTTCCGAAACAGAAGTTCTCTCTACCGCAACTGGCCTTAAATGGTTGCAGTATATGAGAATGGTGTTTCGGAGGATGAGGTGCCTTGGTATGTTTTGCTAACAATAGAGAATCCATGATGACTTTGCTAATCTTTTACTCAGTGCATATAATTAGACATTAATGAAGTACAATTTTATAAAAAATTGTAAATCTAACAATTTTCTAAATGTAGAAAACTACTTGTTTCGGTAATGATAATCAATATGTCGTGTACTGATTCTGACAAGTGAATATTTTACATTTAGTTGGAGAAATATAAAGAGATCTTCTTACCTGGTAGCCATCTTGAAGGAACTGGCCCATGTGCTTCTTTATTCAAAATCAAGCTTTATTTAAATTCTGATTGTGCATTTTAACAGTCCTCAAAAAATGTTGCGGAGGATGAGAAACGCAGTCATGGACACATCATTTTCCTACTTTTTTACATTATTATTATACATGAATATTCAGTAAATTATTGTTCTGTCATCTGAAATAATCTAGTAGAACATCCATTTATTTTTTTCTGATTTTTATTTTATTTTATTTTGTTTAAATTACAACATAACATGCATTCAGTTAAGTTGGACGCATTACGGTAATGAGAATTTTCGCAGAAAATACAGTAAAATAGAAAATAAAATGATTCCAATGTTAAAATTACACATTGTGCAAGGTAGACATAAGTATTGTCTTTATTGTGATGCTTTTTTATATTACTAAATAACATGTTTAATATTTAAAATCATTAGTGCCGTGGTGTTTTAATGGTTTCGTGAGAATCACCCAGTTATGTACTTTTGAAAATATATGCGCAGGTTTGTAATTCCATACAACCCATGCCTAAACAAACTACTTGTCTTGCCTATAAATTTTGATACAGAATTTTGTTTTATTTTATCACTTCGGGGTACGCGAGCCGGAATTCACAACGCTTTATCTGTAGAGTGGGAAAGGGATCCTCCATAGGGAGAGGATAGTGGACACTTCAGCACTACATTGTCATCGGGTCCAGGCGGATCTCCTTCGTCAGATCTGGATACGGCCTGGATCCGGCAGGCTGCGGGAAAACCTCGGGATAAACAAAGACACTAATATTAGCGTAGATGCCATTCTTCTTATGATGTAACGAGTACATCAGGATTTAAGGGAAGTGTTCCCAGTTCCGGCTGACCTAATCTATGCAGCCTAACATTGAATTATAGAAGTCTATAATGTATTATGTGTATGCTAGGTCAAAGAGATGTGTTTTTAGTCTAGCTTTGAACTGACAGAGTGTGTCTGCTTCCCGGACAATGGAGGAAGACTGTTCCAAAGTTTTGGTGCTAAATAGGAAAAGGATCTACCGCCTGCAGTCGATTTAGATATTCTAGGTATTATCAACTGGCCGGAATTTTGAGATCGCAATAGACGTGAGGGACTATAATGCGTTAAGAGCTCGCTCAAGTACTGCAGAGCTAAACCATTTAGTGCTTTGTAAGTAATAAACAATATTTTACTGCCGGGTAAGTTAGCTGTACCTCAAATGCAACCAGCACAGCCTTGTGGACCAGTCATGCTCTTGCACTGCCGGGTAAGTTCTCTTTCATATGTTATGGCAGAGCTGCCAACTCTCACGCATTGGCCGTGAGACACACGCATTTGATTGGTTTCACACGCCACACCCCCGATTTCTCACGCTGAAGTGTCAACCTGGTCGGTCAAATGCCTGGAAGATGAGTTTATCTATATATCTACCTGTTGAGTCACTCGTGATTGACTAGCAATGCCGCAAATTAGTTAAAATCTCCCCGAATCTAGAGCGAGCGCACACGCGAGACAGAGGCCTTGTTTATACACTGTCAGTGACGTGACCCAATTCCGATTTTTTACTCGTATGCGACACAGATCGGATGTGTTCTATGACAGTGTAAACAGGAAAAAAAACGCATGCATTCGGATATTTCGAGATCGGTTTCAGGCCTCGTTCATATGTGGAAATAAATCAGATGTAAATCGGATATGTGCCAATGCGACTGTCATGTAAACAGGCAGATCGGATTTTCCGAGGCATTAGGCTGCGTCTCCGCGGTTTAATGACGAGAGAAACCCCGACGCGCATCTGCGGATGGACGGATGGCCCGATGAAACATTGTGTCGTCGTGGGAGAGGAATGTGGACACACGTTGACACAACATATCAAAGGTTGGCTTGCTCATCCTAAAATTTCGGACCCACTACTCCTCGTTAAAGCCTGCCACGATCTCATCAAAGTGCGTTTATTGCACGATTTTTTATCACGTGGCATTTACGCCAAAAATAGTTTTTGCGTGCATGATACGCACTTTATGGCGTTTAATACGCACGTTTACAGTGCGTATCATATGCAAGCAAAAACTATTTTTGGCGTATAAATGGCATGAGAAATAAAATTTGTGCTATAGATACTCACTTTTATAAGATCGTGTTGTATGTTCCCACCTGTCCTAAGATCTCGCTGCGCGTTCGTCCATCTGAGCAAGAAGACCCCTTTAAACATGCGCGATGTTTCAGTCAAGTGTAAACACATGACTCGGATATGGGTCACAATTTAAAGAACGTGTAAACGGGCGGTAAAAAAAATCGGATATAGGCAACAAATCAGAATTGGCCATCAAGACCTGCAGTGTAAACTAGGCCAGAAATTGTGCTCCAAACCGCGTAGCGCGCGTGCGCTCGCACGGCAGAGAGGGAAAGCGAGCGAGAGACCTTGTGTGTGCAAGCACTCGCACCCCCCTTGGAGAATGTCACCCCCCCCCCCCCACCCACCCACCCCCTATTTCCTTGTTGTGAATTATGTTCAACAATGGACATAAAACATTCTGATTCTGAAAACAGCTAATACTAATAACATAACTAATAACATTAATAACAATGCTACTTCTGTAATTCTTCTTAATTTAGTTCACCAGGGTTTTGCTCTCATATTGTGGGCCTGATGCACACACTGGACCTGTGCCGTGCCAAAAGTGATGACATCTCCTCCACAAGCCAGCCTCAGCAATGGCACAAAGCCAGGGGTAAAAAAAATTACTGGACAACCTGTGAGTAGTGTGGTGGCAGCTAAGGCCAAAGTCAACCGCAAGCAGAAACCCATCATGTCCAGTTATGTTCATAATAAGTACGTCCCCCCTGTAGCGAACAGCTACGAATGAAGTCTAAAGGAACAAGTATATAATTAATAAATAACGGGCAACGCAAACTCTTGGCAGCAGTCTTGCTTTCTGAACTCGGGGAGTTGACGAGTAGGAATTCTGACGTCGGGAGTGTTTGTTGTTGTCACTTCCGGTCTCGAACCTCGGAAAAGGAGTTCCATTGGAAAAATAAACGATGCATAACATTGCTACTGGTCCCTTTTTTTTAACAGAGCTTACAACATTAAATTTTGAGCTTAAAAGTGGTAAACATTGTCACATAACAATATATGCTCGGAAAAACAAACGCAGCATTACATTGCTACTGGTCCCTCTTTTTTAACAGACCTTACAACATTGAATTTTAAGCTTAAAAGTGATAAACATTGTCACATAATACATGCATACAGCCCGTCTCTGCTGTTGTAACAAATGCACTTTGGCATGCAAACATTATTGCAGTAAATATTTCAGAATCGGCTCAAAACAACACAGTCTTGACAGGTTACACTCCCTGAAATCCATGGATTACTGAGCTATCAAACTGCAAACTCAAGTGCCAAAACCATAAAACATACAGACAGTGAAGAACAGAAAACTGTTATTTTAAAAGTGTAACATTAAAAACACGGCACTTGATATCTGGAGCAAGAGTTATAACTATTATGGGCCCTAGTTTACAGTGTACCGTTTTTTGGGCGACTTTCGACAGGCTCAAAGCTTCTCCTTAGTTGGGTTAGGCTCTTGCACAGCATTTACGGGATTGGGGAACTCAGTGGTAGGTTTTCCATTCATAAAATGCTACATGAAAGATAAAAACAAAATTATTTAAAGTTGCTTGTTGGGGCGCTATGTTCGACTTTGTTGTAAACTGACGAAAAATAAAGTTGGGGAGCTCAAAGACCCAACACAACAGCAGCTAATGTAGCTAGCGTTAACTAACATGTTAACTAATGTTGGCTAAAGCTAAAGGGCTTGTTAAACTTAGAGATTAGATAGTAGGTTAACATTCTGGCAATGATACCCATGGTAATCATAACTTTGGTCCAATTTGTGTTCTTGCCTCTAGTTAGTAGATCTAGACAACACGGTAACTAGTTATCTGTTAGCCTTACCTTTGAGTAGACGTAATTATGCTTCGTAATGTTCGACACATTTAACTGGGAGTGGGGCCGTCCACACTGTTTGATCCATTGTAGGCACCGCTCACGTTGTGTTTTCGGCTTTGGAAACGGAAAGAACACAACTCCTCCAGACAATCTCTCGGGGTACCTAGTGTCCGAATTACAAACGCTGTGGGCGCACCGCTTCACCATCTTCCTTGGAGTCAATGTTTGACGGACCTGCTCACATAGTAACGGTTGCTATGATGTGTGATTGGACAATGGCAAGTAAAGGGGGCCGGCAAGAGGTCAATTAAAAGGAGTTCTTTGTGAATATGTATCTGCATTATTTACTTGTAGCCTAAATATTAATATAGCCTACTGCTCTGATTAGATTTTTTATTCATACCAAGATTAAATTAACTAGAAAACCTCCAAGAACGTGGATGTATTGCATGGACAGAGCAAGAACATAATGTAGGCTAAGTGTTTAAAATGCATATGCATAGTTCAGTTGAAACCTTGCCGTCTTTGGCTTGCTGTTAAACTGAATGAACGAGGCGAACTGTCTGGGGACATTCACATAGGACGCGTTTTTGCTCTTTAAAAAGCGAGACGCAATTCAGTGCAGGTCTAGAGATGTGTTTTTTTAAAAGTTATTTTAACTTGAGTGCCACGTTTTAGAAAGCTGCGTCATGCACGATTGATACTGCACAAGTATAGAAGCGAGATGCGAGCGCCGGTCAAACACGTCTAGGGTGATGTTTACATTAAAAACAATGGAAAAGTAGTGCAATGGAATGAAAAAACACATCCTGTACGGCGTTTAATTGCCCCTTTGCACACAAAGTTGCATTTGTCTTCCACCATGTTTTCTTAACAAATCATTACTGGAGAGTAGAAAAGTAAACATTTAGCATTAGGGTAGAGTGGGGGAAAACGCCCCCCCACCTGTTTTTCCAAAAATAACCACTAGAGGGAGTCAAGAAAGATTTTTACTGTTGCTATGCACTACGTTGACAACGGGGATATACACATCTCCATGGAGAAGCTGACACCAGCGACGAATTTGAAGAGAAGAGGATTATATGGTAAGTGCTATAATTTTCAGATATTAGTAAACAAGTGTTTAGAGAATATTGTTATGCAGGATATCACAGTGATGTATGATAGATGAATAGTGAAGTCTGAGAGCAATAGTTTGAGAGCATATGTTATTTATAAGGAATATAATTATATTTTAAAAATTAAACAAGTTTTTAAAAAAGTCATAGCTTGTGGAGTAAAACGTAAAACGCCCCCCAGGGGGCATAGTTTCTCTCTAACATAATTACTATAATAAGATATTTCTCTCTAACAAATCCTTTGTTTTACACTTAATGCAGTATAACTAGGTGGTAAAATCAAAATATTTGAACAAAACATGAAAAAATTACCTCAAGTGAGTATTAGCTATCTAGCTTGCTAGCACAGTTAGCTCACTGATGGAAGGTGGTTGGGTGACCCAGTGATAAAACAGTGGCCTAATGCATTTATTGAATATATTTCACTAATAAAAGTTTAATATTTATTTAGGGTTCTCTGTTTGTCTTGGTGATAGTCAGTCCCTCCAGAAAAACGTGATTATGCGATCGCTGAATTCAATGCATAATCAGCCAAAGTCCGCAAAATATGCGGGGCTTGCATGATTTCATTATCCCCGCATTTTCGACACAAAAAAGTCACATATATCTTAGCAGAAAGTTGGAAAATGTTGCGTTTGCTTCACACAAGAGCAGCCATTTCCCCCTGTTGCCCTGGGAACGTTATGAAGTGACGTAATTACGCGACGTGAACATCATTGAAAAGCTGTAAAACAGGAGCATTTTACATTTTAAAATACTTAATTTATTAATTTTTCTGAAGTTGTAGCATATTCCTCTAATAAAGCTATAGAACTTGTTTGACTCATCAATGTTTTGTAAGTTTGATGCGTTTATTAAGGTCTCGTAACGCGTTGTGTCGGGAAGAAAAATAGGGATAGCTCACAGCTGAAGTTATTGCAGAGGCCAGACAGACTCACGGAGGCGATTGGCATCTCACAACTCGCACTTTATTCCCAAATCGAACTCGTATAACTGTCTGTCACATGTTCTACCGTCCACATCGTTACTTAATAAACAAAAATAAGATAAACGAAGTAGCATCAAACAGAAATTACCCGCACACATGGGGTCGTCGAAGTTTTATTTTTTAAAGTAGGCAATATATTTTATCATACATATTTCAAAGTTAAGGATTCATTATTTTGATATAGCTTGCATTGGAACAAACACTATAACAGTTGATTAGTTTATTTGTGACAAAACATCCAATATATTTTACATATGAGCAGAAACTGTCTAATTAAAGCTTATTTGATGTCTATTTTATAGCAAAAACTTTATAATCTATCCAAAATTAGTCAACGAAATGCTGTCATTACAGACACTAGTATATCGCGATTAGAAGAAATCTCAGTGGGCTATAGCAATATAGTTTGTATGTGTACATGTAAAAATAATGTTTACTAAAGTACAGTAGGTAGTCAACCAGAATGCCTATTACCGCCGCGGCAAATCCACCGCCGTAAAAATAAACCAGTCGCATTTCAAAGTAGTTCGCGAAATGACCGCCAGGTGGCGCAAAGGGACATTTAGCAAAACGTAAGTGGGGCAATTAACAGTAAGGATGAAATACTACAAGTTATGGTCATTTCCAAATAAGCCTACAACAAACATTTATTTTTAACAAATATTTTTAAATATGCAACATGCACGTTTAAACAACAAACAATACAATCTGAACCAGCGCTTCTGCTCCTGTATTGAGACATGCAGCGCGTTTCAGTTACAATCCTGGTTCCAGTGGCCTTAATACATTCACGGCTTTTTAAAATGTCACAAAGCGTTTTGAGATGGTTTTGAATGAAATATTGAAGTTTATAATTAGGATATTTTGGCACACCACGCCGAGTGGCGCTATGCATTATTCTAAAATCTGGCTTTATTCTGGCATGTTGAATTAGAGTTTGACAAACGCGGCGGCGCGTTCATTTGAATTTATTTTTCTCATAACAGCTAAGAACTTAATAGGCTAAAGCCTACTCCGTAATTGTTGGTCATACAGATAAGATATCATCTTTTAAAACTGTAAAAGGTCTACTTTTATTCATGCAGTAGGCTATAGGCCTACACTCACAGGCTAACAACAAAACGTTTTCTCGCTCATGTGAGAAAGTTTGGGAAATTCTCAGTGAGTAAATTCATAGCCGAGCGGTAGAACTTACGGTTCGACCATCAAGATGACACGGGTTCGAATCCCGATCAAACATGGTCTACTGTAAATTTTATATTCATTAATGCAGAGAGATTTGTCTAGCTCTAAAACTCTGTTACACCATACAGTTTTTTGCTTATATTTATCAAATAAAATTACCATGCATTTCCATTTTACACTAAGGAACAAATCCAACAGAACGACTTTGCATCTGTATAATAATAGGCTACCAATCATAATTTCAAAAGCAGTTCTGTTAAAAAAAATAATTTTATATATAGGCTATATATATTTATATATATATATATATATATATATATATATATATATATACATATATATATATTTTTTTTTTTTTTTGATTCCCTACAACCTAGAGTTTTAAAAAAAATGGTTTTAAGTAAAGTGTGATTTGCCAGGGGGGACGGGGATTTCCTTCTGGTCTAAACATCCCTGCTTCTGCTGAATTATTTTAATCCCCACACCCCTCCCTCCACAGTAGCTAATCAATGCTAGGCTACTTCACCAATAGACCATATCAAATATATAAAATAGAGATATGCAACAGGCACGTTTAAACGACAAACAATAAAATCAAAACCAGCGTTTCAGTTGTTCATTAGTTCCAGTGGCCTTAATAGAGCCACGAGCGCGCTCCCATACGGATAAAAAGAGCGAATAAAATATAAGTCAGATGAGAAATAGGTAAATAAGATCAGTATTGCACTGTCTGTGTGCTCTCGTTAGGAGTGTGTAAACAGTGAGAGATCGTGTGGCAGGTGACGCTTAGTAGCCCAGGCGGGAGCCAAGAGATGCTCTCCCTTATGGGCAAAAAGAGCGAATAAAAAAACAAGATCAGCATTGCACTGTCTGTGGGTTCGTCTGGTAAATTAAAATAGTTAGAGATTTTGAGGCAGGCGCAAGCCTATGTCACGAGACTGGTGCTCAGGATTTTAAAAAAGTCGGTACAGTAGTTGCAAGGCAGGCGAAAAGCGTTTGGTTAATGGTGAATATTGACCTATTGTGCGCACCGTTCTGGCTCTCACTGGCTTCAGGGGATATGCGCTGCATTTGGTTTAAAAACATATCTTACATATTGTGTAAGTTCGACTGGCAGGCGCATATAAGACGCGAATATCTGTGACTGGTCGAGTGGCAGGCGCATATAACGCAGTGGCAGGCGCATATATCTGTGACTGGTCGAGTGGCAGGCGCATGTAACGCAGTGGCAGGCGCATATATCTGTGACTGGTCGAGTGGCAGGCGCATGTAACGCAGTGGCAGGCGCATATATCTGTGACTGGTCGAGTGGCAGGCGCATGTAACGCAGTGGCAGGCGCATATATCTGTGACTGGTCGAGTGGCAGGCGCATGTAACGCAGTGGCAGGCGCATATATCTGTGACTGGTCGAGTGGCAGGCGCATGTAACGCAGTGGCAGGCGCATATATCTGTGACTGGTCGAGTGGCAGGCTCATGTAACGCAGTGGCAGGCACATATATCTGTGACTGGTCGAGTGGCAGCTCCCCCTGCCACGCAAAGATTTTACCCCTACAGCAGATTGCACTCACTATTCAAGCTCCATGCAAGGTAAGTTGGCAATCATTCTTACAGCCTACAACACTGATTAACCTAGCAGTATGACACATATTTCAATAGATATAGGGCTACACACACATACATGGTGTATATATATATATATATATATATATATATATATATATATATATATATGTATATGTATATATATATTAGGGCTGGGTATTGACACAAATTTCACAATTCGATTCGATTTCGATTCACAAGCTTGCAATTCGATTCGATTTCGATTACGATTCGATTCGATTCAATATTGGTTATTTTGGATATCAGGTACAATATGGCACATTTTTTCAAGGAAAACAAATCTCTTAACTAATGCTGTAAACTATGGGAGTCAGTTGTAGCCTACTATAATTTTGAAGGTAAAAATGAACTGATTTGAAGCTATACAAACACTTAAATTACATTTATTTATTTTTATAATAAGAAAGTTATATGAAATATAAACATTTAAATGGTGGCTGTCATAAAAACTTGCCAGATTTATTCAAACATGCATTAAATATTGAAGAACATTAAAAATGATAATGAATATGTAATATGGTGCATATATTTAGCAAAATTCTCCTCTCTAGAGTTATTTTTTCTAGCTGACTAACTGACTAAGTTACTAAGTTTAATGTTTTTTCTGAGGTAACTGTGACGTACATTGTTTACTTGCTGTTTAACTGACGTCTTTCCACGGATGAAACACTGATTGAGCGATACCACGTTACATGATACGGATTTCGAAGTTGTACTCTATTAACACACTTTCAGATGCTCATTGATGTTTATTTGGCGCTGTAACTGGTATTATTAAGGCGGAGTAACTGGTATTATTAAGGCGGAAGAGGAGAATGAGATCATGTGCGCTCCGTGCTGCTGCTTCTCTTGAGCTGAGCCAGAGAGATCTCACGCCACAGCGCCAAAACGGTATTTATGTTTTTGAATTTCGTAAGAAAATGGACATAATTCGAAATTTGAGACTTTATTTCATAATAATAGTCACAAAGCACAAAGATTATTTCGATTTATTGGATGGGATGCACGATACAATGTTTTACGCGATCATCAAATGAAAACAGGATGACTAATCGATTCTTGAGATTTAAGAATCGATATCGGTTCGTAAAAAAGAGAATCGATTAATATCGAGAAATCGATATTTTTTACCCAGCCCTAATATATATATATATATATATATATATATATATATATATATATATATATATATATATATATATATATACACAGTATATCACTTTGCAAGATGTAAACACTGGTCTAGCACTGTGTGTGTGTGTGTGTGTGTGTGTGCGTGTGTGTGTGTGTGTGTGTGTGTGGTTGGCTGTCACGATTTGGTCTTGTCTTGAGGCTTGTTCGACTTGAACCGGCGCTGCACAGACCGATCGGTGAATGACAACAAAATACCGCGAGAGCGATTAGAGAGCAGACGGCTACGTATGCTTTTCAATTGCTCTCGTGGTACTTTGATGTCATAAACCAGGGGCGTCGGACTGGGGGTAAAACCAGTACTGATTACCAGGGCCCCAAGGGGAGAGAGGGCCCTTGAAAAGTCTGGAACATATTTTATTTTACCTTGATATTTTCATTTCCTAATTAAATTTCATAACGAATGTCAGATGAAATGTAAAGTTAGTGTATTAACTAAATAACTTGGTTGATTGATTGATCGACGGTCTTATGGTCCCACCCCTTGCTAATGCGCCAAATGGTTTAGTCCATCTGCACGCATTTTGTAAATGTTAGTTGAGCGGCATCTCGTTGAGCGCTGAAGAAATGTCTTTCTCAAAGAAAGCTAAGTCAGGCCACCAAAAAAGAAAGGAAAGACAGGAGAAGGAAAGAAAACAAAATGAGGGGAAACAATTGGTTACTGACTTCTTTTCAAAGAAAGGTGAGCACAAACCAGAACACGAAATTTATAGTGCTAAACTGCTTGAATATCTCCGCGATCGTTAGTGCTAAAAATGAACTGAGACAACCCAATGAAAGAGCAGAATTTTTTTAATTTGTCTAGTTTCACTGTAGCTACAGAGCTACCAAGCTACCTATGAGTGACACTGATTAGCCTATTATTGCTAATTTTAGATATTATAGCCCATTGATTTAAAATTAAACATGTTTCAAATTAGGCTATTATAATGAAGTTTTGTATGCAAACAGCATTATTAGTGTACAGTTTATTTATTTAGCCTTTACCTCAGATTACATGTAGGCTATAACCAAATTATCATCTGAAAATGTATGTTCTGGCAGAAAAACACTTTCAGATGATAATTTGGTTATATGTAATCTGAGGTAAAGGCTAAATAAATAAACTGTACACTAATAATGCTGTTTGCATACAAAACTTCATTATAATAGCCTAATTTGAAACATGTTTAATTTTAAATTAATTGGCTATAATATCTAAAACCTAGGCTAATAATCAGTGTCACTCATAGGTAGCTTGGTAGCTCATCTGTAGCCACAGTGAAACTCGAAAAATTAGAATACCATGCAAAAGTTCATTTATTTCAGTAATTCAACTTAAAAGGTGAAACTAATATATTTTATTACATGTAAAGTGAGATATTTCAAGCCTTTGTTTGATCATTTTGAATTACTGAAATAAATGAATTTTTGCACAATATTCAATTTTTTTAGTTTCCCCTGTACATATAATGTCAACATTATTTTTATGTCAGATTTAGTAGAAGCAGATCTTAACATTGTGAAACACATGGCCCTCAGTTTCAGAAACTGTCACATCAGAGAGTGGAGTAACAACAGACCCTTCATCCTCCTCTTCGGATTTGAGACCAGGTGAGCTATTATAGTTCAAAATTAAAGCAAACCATTTTGTTTAGCCATTTTGACTGAAAGCTGTTAAGTCAAGTGACACTAACATCGTAGTGTGTTGTATTATATTAGTTAATAATTAGGATAAGAGGTTAATATCTAATGTATTCTTCGTGTAGAGAAAGATGATAGAGAAGATGTGATTGAGGATGATGGTGGAAGTGAAGAGAGCAGGGAGCGTGAGTGTTGTTCTGAGCACAGTGTGGAAATGAGAGATAAGGAACTGGAAAGTAGGCAGAGCAATTCAGACCAGTTTTTGCCAGAGGATCCAGGATTATGGCCAGATAAATTGACGAATGATCAGAGAGACACCATAGTACGCAGGCTAGCAAGTAAAGGTACAGAGAAAACAAACAAAGTGCCACCTAAAGATATGGAAGGGAAACCATTTCCCATTTATCTTGAATTTGTAAAGTCAGCAAACGGGCGTGAAAAAATCAGAAGAGACTGGCTTATTCATAGTGAGAGTGCAGAGGCTCTATATTGCATCCCATGCCTTCTGTTCTCTCATGAGCTGACAAAGCCGTCAAGAAGTGCCCTGAACAGCAAGGATGGAGTTAAATTAGCACACATTAAATGGCAAAGAATGTACAACAAATTGCCAGAACATGAGACAAACATGCCTCATAAGCAGTGCTATGTTAAATGGAAAAGCCTTCAGCACTCATTACTAGCAGGAACTGGAGTTGATGGTCACCTTCAAAGACATCTACTGGCAGAAATAGAGAAGAATAGGCTGATTCTACAGAGGCTTTTGCATGTGACCCTTCATTTGGCATCACGAAACCTTGCATTCAGAGGCAAAAATTCTAATTTAGATGATGTCCACAATGGGCATTTTCTTGGCACTTTAGAGTTGTTGGCATATTATGATCCCATTTTACATGAGCACTTGGAAAAAGTAAGGGAAAAGAAGAAAGAGGGGTCAAGGTTAACACACTATCTGAGTCCTGAGACGCAGAATGAATTCATTGAGCTCTGTGGCAAAAGAGTGTTGAACACTATCCTGGCAGAAAGAGAAGCTGCAATTTACTTCTCAGTGATATGTGACTCAACCCCAGACATCTCTCACACTGAACAAAATGTGCTATTGTTGAGATATGTACATCAAGATGTAGAAAGTGATGTATGGAAGATAATCGAGAGATTCTGTCTATTTGAAGACTTTTATAAAAAGACAGGGAGGGAAATCTCTGAAATGATTCAGGCAGTATTGCAAGACATGGGCATACCATTAGAGGACTTTAGGGGACAGGGTTATGACAATGGAGCCAACATGTCAGGGAAAGTGAAAGGCGTGCAAGCTCAGATTTTAAAACAAAACCCGCTTGCTACGTACTCCCCCTGTGCTTCCCATACCCTTAATTTGGTGGGTGTACACGCAGCTCAGTCATGCCCTGAGGCCTCAACATTGTTTGGCAGTGTTAATCGCCTTTACAATTTCTTTAGCGCTAGTCCAGAGCGATGGGCAATCTTGAAGGAAAAAACTGGATGCTCTCTTCATCGTCTCTCTGACACTCGATGGGGTGCCCGGATTGCTGCGGTACGAGTCGTGACAACTCACCTCCCCTCTATTCTGGTAGCACTACAATGTGTATTAGACACATGCAGCCTTACAAATGATGCCAAGTCTGAGGCAAAAGGTCTAAAAAAATATTTCAACACATTTGATGCAGTTGTTCTACTCACTGTGTGGGTAAAGGTACTACAGTGCATGGAAAATCGTAACCTGGTTCTTCAGGCAGGGGATATTTCTTTGGACATTGAGGCTGCAAACATCAAGGCACTGCAAGAGGAAATAAAGGATCTTCGTTGTGAATGGGACTCACTCCTTGCCGAGGCCTGCTTAGTAGCCCAAGCCATGGAAATCCCTGCTCAATTTCAGGGTGAAGAGAAGCGGAAACGGAAAAGGAAATGTATGCCAGATGAGAGTCAGGAAGATGAAACTGAAGAGAATGCTGCAACTCTATTCAGAAACAAGGTATTTTTTGTTGTAATGGACAACATAATCAGTGATTTAAGTGCAAGGTTCCAGACCACAGCCACAATATGTGAAACATTTGCACCGATTCTGAAGTTTGCAGATATGTCAGAAGAAGAGATAAAAGTAACATGCCGGGCTCTGACAAGAATATACCACAAAGACCTCACAACTGAATTTGAGGATGAAATGCTGCACCTGAAAGCAATACATAAGGCCACATTTCCTCATAATCAGTCCCCTCTTCAGCTCCTTAATGACATATACAAGCTGCAGCTACAGAGCATTTTTGGACAAATCTGTATTGCACTGAGGATTTTCTGCACCCTACCTGTCACTGTTGCTGGTGGTGAACGGGCTTTCAGCAAATTGAAATTTGTTAAAAACTACTTGAGGTCAACAATGTGCCAGGATAGGCTCAACAGTCTTGCTCTTCTCTCCATTGAAAGCCAATTGGCAAAAAAAATGGACTTTCAGGACCTCATCAATGAGTTCGCCAGCAAAAAAACACGCCAGTGGTCATTTACTGGGGAATAAACTTCAGTATAAATCATACATTTGAGGAAGCTTTAGCATGCAAGCAATAGAATTTGTTTCATTTTGACTAGTGACAAGTTTTGTTTTAAAACTGACAAGTTTGTGTTTTATTATGAATAGAGCTTTTTGTTAATGTACAAAACAAAAATGGCATGTTTAAGATTTCATTTATGCCTAGAAGTAATAAAGCACATTAAAAATAAATGTTCTCTCAAGCAAAAATCATTTAAGTGACTGTAGACCAGACTATGGGGGGTGGGGTGGGGTGGGGTGGGGGGTGTGGGTGTGGGTGGGTGGGGCGGGACGGGGGCCCATAAGGACTGCCTATGCATAGGGCCCGGGATCTTGTGCTACGCCCCTGCATAAACTGATCGGTCTGTGCAGCGCCGGTTCAAGTCGAACACGCCTTTGGTTTTGTTCATGTCATGTTTCATGTCTGTCATGTGATTTCCCTGTTTGTCATGTGATCCTGCCATGTGTCTTGTCATTGGTAAATCGTCTGTTCATTGTTCACAGGTGTCCCTTGTCTTATCATTAGTGTGTGTATTTAAGCCCTCATGTTTGCCATATGTCTTTGACAAGTATTGTTGCTGTAACCTCTGGAGTAAGTTTGTGGTCTTGTTTCAGCCATGGCATGCATTTTATTTCTTGTTTGTTTTGATTTGAATAAACTGTACTTGGGTTCGCAATGCTTGCCTCCATTAGACTACACTATTACAGAGGCAAAAAAAGTGTTTATTTGACCACTAAATCTTAAATGTGTTACATTTTATTTTATTTCACTTTGTATTAGATCAAGAATGAGTTCAGAAGGATAACCACAATTCCCCTGGAGCCAACCTTTCTGAAAAAACTGGACCTCTACAGTCCAAAGCTTCTGTATTTGTTTAAAATGAAGGGTGGGGATGTTGGCATAAAAATTCGAAGTGCAGGCTACTAGATTCACTCTGCCAGGTAAATTTATATATTGCACATCTGATATCCTGCTGCTTGCTGACTTTATAGATATGCAGTTGTATGTAGATGGACGTGTACACTGTTAACCCTCTGGGGACCAGAAACGCGCCGGCGCGTTTTGCTCGTTTTTTTCACATAGCAGAAAAATAGACTTAAAGTACTACCATCATTTCTGTTCATATAGAGTTAAGAAATATGAGAAAATCTGTTAAATGTCTACTTTTTTATGTGCCCACATTCAATCGAAATAAAATATTGTGCTTTTGTAAAATAAAGAATATAAACAGGGTGTGCGTTCTGCCTCTCAGTCACCGTGAACTTTTTTCCTGGAGCACGTCTCTAATCTTCAACAAAACTCAGCAAATACTATTCACCCAGACATGAGCAATATATCTTTTAAATCATTTGAGTTTGTACTTTTAAATGATCCGATTCAAAACTAAAATAAATATTCTCCGTTTATGTAATCTATATAAAAAGAGAGACGTGTCAGCCATTCTAATTATCTTTCTCTCAGCTCATTATCTCCGGTAATGTGACACGCCCACGGAGAGCACGCGCTATTCAAACGCAAATACGTGAAGCACCACATTGAGACGCGTTAACGCCCATAAACTCTGAAAACAGACTATATTTTTTAGTCAGATTAATCTACTGTCATCTTGAGCGGCTATGAGGAACAATCCTGGGACATTTACCAACCTCAGAACAAGTGCTGGTTTATTTTCACCACGAGGAGGAGCAACAGATTCAGCTGAGAAGTGTGTAAGTGTTTTATGCTTATGCTTTGTTCTAATCGCGATATAGAATAACGTTAGTGTCTGTAAACGGAAAAATAGCATACTGTTTAAATGTGAATCATGTTTTTGTGTGTGTGTGTGTGTGTGTGTGTGTGTGAATGAATGAATGAATGAACGCACAGATACGCACTGTTATAGACGAAATAAAAGACATTTTGTTGACTAGTTTTGGATAGAGTATAAAGTTTTTACTCTAAAATAGACATCAAATAAGCTTTGTTATGAGTTTCTGCTCATATGTTAAATATATAGTATGTTTTGTCAATAAACTAATCAACTAAGATGTTATAGTCTAGTGTTTGTTCCAATCCAAGCTAAATCAAAATAATGAATCCTCAACTTTGAAATATGTATGATCAAACTAAGACATTTATGGAAAAGACAATTTTCTTTTCAAGATTTTTCCAACTCTAACTTTGAACTGAAATAAATCCTTGTCTATATGGTGAAGGGTGTGTGATAGATGTGTCCAGACGTATGCACCCTGTATTTTAAAGAAGAACATTTAATTATTTGTGATAAATTTTTCATTCACAAAGAATTCAAGGACATTATTCATGTCCCTAAAGGTTGGAGTTTTCCTCATTTTTTAATTAAGGCATTAGGATTTTTTATTCCTCTTTTTAGTCAACTTTAGCATGGGTGTGTTCACTTATTCTAAGCAGTGTGTGTGTGTGTGTGTGTTGTAAATAAATCCAAACAATCTAAAAGCCATTCTTTTTTAAATCTCCTCATTCTTTCTGCAAGGCTCTTCATAATGATATGGCCTGATAGCACCTAATAGGGCCATTATGGGAGGGTCTTTGTCTTTCTCAGGTGTGAAATGGATACATACTAATGAGAGATCAAGCCTCCTGGCATAAAGCTTTCTCAAACAAAACACGTCATACACATTCTAAAAGACTTTATTGACTTATCTGAATGAGTAGTCAGGATGTTTCTCACATAGTTTTGGAGCAAATATTCTAGACTATGTGATACAATTTTCAAAAGTCTTGTGAAGAAATAATCAATATGTGTTTTGTGGCCTTATTTCAGAAACTTTTGTTTTTAGTTTTTTCAATAACCACGCATAAATAATATTCTCTCAAAAATACAAACATGTACATGCATGTTGCTAACATATTATGGTAGCCCCGTGTGTGCTATATAGAGTGAATTTACACCTTTGCCATTAACATGTTTATAAATAACTGAAAAAAGCACAAATGTCAGTGCATGTCAAAACATCCCAAGGGCCCCAAAAAACCTTTGGTCCCCAGAGGGTTAATGTTCGCTGCTTCTTACTTTTGTTTTTTAAAAGCAAATTGAAGATAAGCGAGATGCTGTGATTCGCTGCCTTCTTTCCTACCTGGGAGAGTCATCTGAAGAGCTCATTGAAGCCTACCAGGTACATTTAATGCATAAATTAAAATTTAGTTTTGACTTCGGATATGTACAGTCCTGCAAAAGTCTAAGGCACATTAGTATTTTCATGCCCAATATATATTTTTTTTTTTACTTTTATCTTTGTGCTGTAGTTTGTCAACTCAAAAAAGGTGCTATATAGCACTAAAAGTGGTTATTTAGCTTGTAATCACAGGGGAAGCACTTTAAGTGCTGTATAGCACCAAATCTTGGTGCTTCAGTGGTTCTTTAATATCCATTTTCCACCAGAATGAACCGGGTGCTAGTTCAGAGCTAGTGCTATTGCCGGTTTGGAGAGGGAACGACTGACAAGCTTTCGATGAACCGGTTTGCCTTTCCACAGGCTAGTGAGCCACCACAGAGCCAGGTCTTACGTCACCGTATACGTCATCTTTCCCAGCAACGCTAGCACGACAGCGACAAACACACCAGGGTTGTTCGATTATGAAAGCATTTTAAAGGCTACGCCACTTTAGAGTTTTTACACAAGTGCCTAAACCTTTTTACAGTACTGTAGCTTTGCAGGTAGTTTAAGTGTCTTGCAGACAGTTCTTCTGGACTTCGTCTGTCTTAATCCCCCCTCCCTTCCCTTTTCATGTAATAACAGATTTAATGATGGTGAGACCAAATCTGTGTGGGGCACTTGTCACATAAAATTAAAGAGAACATGCAACTTAGTGTACATTATTGTAACCATTTTGCTCTTATTTGACAGGATGTAAGCAGACACATGATTAAAGATAACGTCACTAATCATGTAATGAAGATCATTTTACTGGGCAGCACTGCAGGAGAGGAAGATGCCAACATCGCTGATGTCATCATCGTCATTGAGGGAACTGAGGTGCTGTTGGGATGTAAGAATCTCACAAATGCGTGCCTTCTGCTCATGGGCTTTATTTACTCCCTGAACTTAAGCTATCCCCCAAAGCGGAGAAACACATTTGAAGTCTTTCAAAAAATCTTTCTTGGGCTGGATGTTTTAAAGTTTTCTCAAAGTTAGCTATTTGCAAAGAAAGCTACTAATATAAGCCTGCTAGTTGGCCTATTTTTTTTTTTCATTTATTTTCATTTATTTTACAATTTTTGTATTTGCTAATTTGATCAGCAAGTGAGATTGCTATAAAAAGTTGTGTAATGAAATTAGAGCAAAGTTTGTGCTTTTAAACAGAAACCTTCTGTTTATGCAGTCTGGTGTAAATAATGCAGTGCTGCTAAAGAAAACAGAAGCAGAGTTTTATTACAGTGTTGTATGTAAGATCAGTTAAGCATCATAAAATGTTTGTGGTCCGTTATAACCTACGCAAAAAGACATTGAAACATCTGCGATAGTATAAAGATGCTGAACAATTTTGGCCATTTTTTTGGCCAACAGCAGTTCATCTTAATGAATGTGTCCATTTACTTTTGTGCATTTGTTTTCAAGAATTAAAATAAGACTCAAGGAAAAAAATGTCTCTTGTTTTTATTGAAAATATCATTTGTGATGTGTTACTACTGATGTTAAGTAATGTTTACATAATATTTAAAGTAAAAGTTACTCAGGATAACTAAATTTAACTAGGACTCTTATGTAAAAAAAATGTAAAAACTCATAATAGATTTATAAGCCTTAAGTAAAATTTACAGACAAAGAGTCAATAAAATGTAATTGTAAAATCCAAGTAAACTTAACTTAGACCTTTCTAATTAAAGCTAATAAATGTTTGTAAGTTTACTAGCCTTTTCTGAGTGAAAATTGTTAGCTAGCTTTTTTCAAGTAAATTCTACTCCAATTTTTTTACAGTGTAGTCACGCAATGCTGACGTTGAACATTAACAATTTGAGAACAAAGTATAATTTGCACGGTTTTACGTGATCTGATAAGTGATTGTTAGATTTAATCAGGGCGATTTACTGCAGTCTGCAATGATTTTTTTCCCGTAGTTGGTCAGAACCAGAACAAAACTGGATGTTACTTGTTCAGATGACATTTTCCGGTGAAAATTATGTTGGTCATACTTCCAAAAAGAATAATCTGTGATTCTGAATGACAGTATCCATCAAAAGATCTCCTGCCGCACTCTCCTCAAAACATTGGATTCATCCGCGCTGTGCCGTGTCGAGGTACAAGTCGCGTAAAGTTGATAATTGCGCGAATAACTGCAAATGTTCGACTATTCCTTGGGTGCTTCTAATTTCTTATTTGTGCATCCTCGTTTCCTTTCCTCGCTTCCTTCGCTCGCGTCTTAGCTCCACCTCTTCAGGATGCGAGGGAAGGAAGCAAGGAAAAGACGCGAGGACGGATGAATTGAAGCAAGTAAAATGATATATCCTCGCCCCCTTTAGCGTCACTTCAAAGCGTCGTCAAGTAATGATGACTCTACACCGCTGGATTTAACTTGCATGTCGGGATTCTTGAACATTGGAGATATTTATTTATATTGTTACCGTTTCAACCTCCACAAAACACCACATTTGTTCTTATTTTTTATATATATTACCAGTTATTATTAACAATGAATTATTGCCAGTTATTAACTGCTTTTTATTTGTTGTAGGCTGTATTATTACAGTGTTTAATTTTAGTGCTTTGATATAATTCTGCAACTGTCCTACTAGAGTTGTTGTGATTTCACATACATTTGTGTCTTACATGTAAACAATAATGATAATTATAATAATTAATAAACTGTGGCAAGAACACCATTCTTACTAGAGCAAAATACAATAAAAGTTTGCAAAAGGTCTGGGTTATTTAACTATGAATTCATGCACAATACCTTGTACATAATTTTTTTGCATATGCAAACATACAAGGATCAATTGTTTACAACTTGTTAGCCTAATAGTATTATTGTTAATTCCATTACATCATCATTGGACTTTTATAAGAGTCAGGTGTGTATTCTGTATATAAACCAATTTTCATTACACATTTCTATCTACAATTACGATGAAAACGATAGTAGGTATATCCTGTGCCCTATCATTACAACACATTCTTCACCAAATTGCACAACATGAACAGCTTCGCTCAAGTAGATGGAAAGCACGATTGCGTCGTGTCCTACTCCTGGCTGAGGTATTGTTAAAAATACTATGTGCAGATATGTGGGGTTAATATTTGAATTCAGATTAACAGCCGCCTTTGTTGTTGTATATAATTTCTTAATTTAAACTGAACAGTGATATGTGCTTATACATAAAATAAACATATTTACATGTTTTTTTTTAATTACAGGTTAAAAGAACAGCTACTTTGATTTATGCTGAAATAAATGCCACCGTACCACTGCTAAAATTATACTTAGATGGTAGGCAGAACCTCAAGGTGGACTTTCGACTGAGCCGGGACTCTATGGAAGTTTTAATAAGGATGCTGCCACAAGATGAAGCACATGGTTGGGGACACCACATAACCATACTGATAACTGTGTACTGGCTAGCACATGGTCTGTCATACAGTGTGGTGGCCCGGGCCTTTCAGGTGCCAGTATCCTGTTTGCAGGCTGGTTCACACAGGAACCATAAAGATTGCAGCCCTGCGCCAGCAGCTCATACAGTTGCCAGATGCACAAGACCTTGATGAGGTTGTCCTTGGTTTTGAAAATTTGGCCAACAGCCCCATCTTCTCCAAGTGTGTGGGTGCTATAGATGGATGTCATATCCGCATCAAGACCCCCGCTGGACCCACTGGCCAGGACTACATCAATAGAAAACTCTTCCCATCCATTCAGATGCAGGCAGTATGTGATGGGAAGGGCCGGTTCCTTAATGTTTTTGTGGGATATCCTGGTTCTGTCCATGACACTAGAGTCCTGAGAAACAGCAAAATCTATAAAGAGGCATTGTATCCTCCACAAGGATACTTCCTTTTGGGGGATGGAGGCTACCCCTGCATCATCCATCCTGTGGCCATCATTACTCCGTACAGGGAGCCAGTGCAAGGGAGAGTGCAGGCCCGCTTCAATCACTACCACGCCAAGGCTCGCTCCATAATTGAGCGGGTCTTTGGTATGATGAAAACACGCTGGAGGTCCCTGCTTTTCAAGTCTCTTGAGGTGGACCACACCTTTGCCCCAACAGTTATTGTGGCGTGTGCAGTTCTGCATAACATTTGCCTGACAACAGGAGACATAATTGAAGCCCCTGAAGTTATGGATGATGTGGGTTTACCTCCACCCTGTCCAGTGAGAGGGGTCTGTAGTGGAAATGCCTGGCGTGATAAACTGGCAGCAAAACTTTCAGCTCCTCAGGTGTATCCGGTGGAGTTAAAGGAGCATGATTATTTGTAGATAGCCTACATGAAGACAAATGTTGCTCCACACAATGT
This sequence comes from Tiaroga cobitis, assembly GCA_030578255.1. Taxonomy (NCBI): domain Eukaryota; kingdom Metazoa; phylum Chordata; class Actinopteri; order Cypriniformes; family Leuciscidae; genus Tiaroga; species Tiaroga cobitis. The sequence continues at coordinate 3,451,475 of CM060592.1, forward strand.
TTAGTTTCAGATTGTGTATGGATAAAAATAAAAATACCCATGTCTCTAGCCTCACGCATTACTTTTTTTATTTATTTGCAATATCCATATTATCAATAGATAAAATAGTTTCATGTAAATAAACATGTTTGCCAATTATGCCTGTATTTTTGTTTTGTACTCATCTGGCAACTGTGTTTACCATAAAACATCTATTAAGGCATATAATGGCACACAAAAAACAAATCTCAAAGCAAAAACGACAAACAGAGATTGCGTTCAACTTTTTTTAATCAGCTGTTCAAAGAGGTCAAGGAACCTAGTTGACGTAGATTGCATTAACTCATGCGTGGCTTGAAAACGTTCCTCCTCTTTTTCTGTCTCCTTCTCTAGAAAATCTAGCACTCTGTTGGATCTTTTCTTTTTAGGTGGCGGGGGACCCGAAGAAGTACAGGGTCTTTCCTCCTGAAAGTTGCCTGTGCCAGGCGTTACAGAGGACGTTGTGTCGTCCTCCTCCTCCCTTTCCTCCACAGATGCAGATGGTGACAAGCCAGGGTCTTTGGACACAGCTGTGACTTCTGCGTCACATGAGTCTATGAGGATGGGAGGCTCAATAGACAGCCTCCCCCCAATAGCCTCATGCATGGCAGAAAACCACGGCCATGTGGCTGCTGTGGCCTCCCCACTATCTGTTCCTGTGCCCGTAGGAGGACAGCGAAGCTCCTAAAATAAAATAAATATATTCTCTATTAAACTAGCAAGAAGAAAATTCACACCAATTGAAATAAATACATGCATTCATTTTGTACATACCTTATATTTTCTCTTTAGATTGTCCCATTTTTTGGAAATTTGATGTGGTGTAACTTTTCCATCTAAACCAATCCTCTGAAGAACTTTACTACACAATCAAAATCAACAAATTATTTACTCAAACACAGACAAAGATGGTGTAAGAATATTATTATAAATATTATCAAAACCTTAATGCATTTATCAAACAAAGTGAAGACAAAGCATATTTTCCCCATGCATACTAGAACATAACTCACATCCAGGCTTTTTTGGCACTGTTCCTCTTCCCAGTGAAGTCAGAATCATGCTCCATACGCAATCTAATTAAGTTTTCTATCTCCTCATCAGTCCCTGTAAGAAAGAATTTTACACCACAGTGAAGCAGTTTGAAATGTTAATGTGTTGCATATTATGCCCCTGCAGGCATAAACTACAAATATACTGTGAAATCAACACATCAAAACAAATTAACTACAGGCATAAATTAAAATCATTCTCTATTCTCCATTTATCAATATAAGAGGCATTAATTAAACCATTAAAAGCAATAAGCCAGTAAAATCAATAAGCATAATTAAAACTGCTGAAAAGTACGTTAAGACACTGTCAAAAAATAACTCACATTTACAATAACTTCATGCTTAATACTCACATTTATGTGTGTTTGAATGTTCTGCCATGGTTATCACTTGGAGCAGATGTGAAGGGGGAGGAGAATTTATACGTGCGTCACATTAAGTCGATAGAACACATCCGCATAGTGTACACCTGTGTATCCTCGATCATAGCTCCTCTGGAAGCCTCCTCCCTCCTCGATCCTCGCCTCCTCGCGGTGCAATTAGAGAATTGAGACGTCCTTCAAGATGGCCGAGCTCGATCGGTTTCCGGGTCATAGGATGGAGGACGGAGGATCGAGGAGACGAGGAGGGATATTGAGAAGCACCCCTTTTCTTCCTTGTAGGCCTGAAACGAGACTTCAAGAGATTTCCACGACGCACGCGCGAGAACTTAACTGAAGTAGTTGAAGAAGAACGCAATTCTCGCGCATGCGTTGTGGAAATCTCTTGAAGTCTCGTTTCAGGCCTACAAGGAAGAAAAGGAATAGTCGAATAAAGTCGTAATTTTTGTTAGTTTTTTTCGCACAAAAAGTATTCTCGTCGCTTGATAAACTTATAGTTGAGCCACTGTTGTGACATGGAATATTTAACCCTTAACACCCGGTTTCACAGACAAGCCTTAAGTTAGTCCCAGACTAAAATGAATGTTTGAGCTGTTTTCACTGAAAGAAACTTGCACTGAAATTTCTTAAAATATGTCAGAGCCTTTGTTTCGTCTCAAGATGCACACCAGTAAATGTTTTTTTTTTATCTATGGCATGTTTATTAAAGCTACTTAAATACCCTAATTGAACTAAGGCCTAATCCTGACTTAATCTAAGCACTGTCTGTGAAACCGGCCCTAAAAGTAGTAGTTTTGTAGGCTGTGTAGACAGAAAGATTTCATTAAAAAGATCTTCATTTAAGTTCTGAAGATGAACAAGTCTTATGGGTTTGGAAAGACACACACTTTAGTGATACATTGTAAAGCACATCTGAAATTAAAATGAAAAGAGCTTTCAGTAGTGTAGTGTATTGTAAACTGTTCTACAAAAATACTGAAATAACTTTAATGGGAAGCAGCTACATAAATTAGTGTGTACGTGCAAATTTACTTAACTAGATGAAATCCCACTCGAAATCCACAAGATTTCTCAGTAGAGAGGCAACTTTTGGATTGACTGTGGAAGACTTTTTATGCACCACCTTGCCCGTCTTGGAGACCACCTTGCCTCTGCAGGTCTTTGAACCTCTTTCTGGGTTTATTCCAACGAAGCGTCTAAAGACAGTTATAATATTATTACCATTGAATGCAAGAATGATGCATCAAAATTCTTGTTAAGATGAAAGGTAAAAAAAAAATTTAAAATAAAATAAATGCAATAAGGACTTACGTGTCATACCTTTGAAGAAACTCCAATGTGCAACAAGCCTCCTCTTGATACTGCAGGTTGAAGACGTAGTACACAGCAAAAAGTGTTGAAAGTGCAGTCAAAAATGATGACTGGACACACTCACAAATAACACGGCCTTCAAGGCTTATCATCCATCGTACAGCATTTGTCTGCTCTCCCATACCTAAAATAAAAACAGCAAAAACAAACAAACAAAATAAATAAATAAATATATAACAACAATAACGAAAACATGGCACAACTCATTTAAAGATCTGCCTTTGAGAAGACTTCATTGTAAATGGATATGGATAGTTCACCCAAAAATGTAATTCTGTCTTAATTTACTGCTGAACACAAAAGAATATATTTGGAAGCATGTAACCCAACAGTTGTGAGGCACCCTTGCCTTCCATAGTAGGAAAAAACAACAACAGTGTGGAGTATTCAGCAGAGCAAATTAATTTATACCGGTTTGGAACATGTGGGTAAGTTAACGATGACAATTTTTATTTTTGGGTGAACTATATACAAATTAGAAATGTTTTATTTTATTTTACTGTATCTTCCCCATTCGTCAATGTTTCTTCTTCACATAGTACAATTAGACGAGGACTTCCAGGTAGAAGTTTCTTCTCAACATCAGATGCAGCAACCTGAAGAGGACACAATACACAAATCAGAATACATATCATCACTTTAAGGAGAACTCCGGTCAATAGGGTGCAAATTTTAAAAAGAGGATAACACGGTGTAGGCAACACCGATTTTTGTCGTTGCTCTGTTTTTACAAAAAATTTACAAAAAAAAATTTGCTCAATGTTAAAATTGACCGGAGTTCTCCTTTAATAAAGTAGAAAGAAGAAAACTAAATACTCACATCTGCATGCAACACCAGTCCATCTTCATGTTCCTGAAAACGGGACACTGGCCAAAATAATAACACTGACATTTAATAAGTTCATATAACTTCAAATGAGACAGACGTGTGCAATTCACTCGTGCTACAGAATCTAACGTTAGCTGTTCCACCATCCCCCACCGCGTTAAAAAAACATAGGCCTACTGACGAAAGGCGGTAAATTAAAAAACCTATGGTACTTAATAAAAGAATCCAACGAACACACTTATTTTACATTTCTCTCTATATTAGGGTAACTTGTACAATGAAAGAACACAAGTATGCTGCACGCGCCAGCGCGGAGACACACACACACACACACACACACACACACAAAACGCTTAACTTTGAGGAACAATAAATGTAGCTACATCCACTATCTTAAAGCGTGAAATAAATAAGATTAAAAGTGAACACAATTATTTAGATTCACCCGTGGTCTGGTACCTGTAAATGAGCTTCAATATGAAAGCTGTGCTTCCACCGATAAAGACGTACAGTCACTTGCCAACTGCCAAAGTACGTCGTTCGCGGTTCCTTCCCTCCCCCACAGATCACGTGCTATTTAACGGTAAGAAACTGTAATTTCAGAAAACGGTTCAGTACTGTACATTTCTGCTGTAAATTTACAGCAATTTTTTACAGTGCTTTTATAATTAAATAATTATAATTTTTTTCTTTGCTGTTGTTCTGCGGGTGATGTTATTATCCTGTGGACTGTTTATCTGTTGAAAATTTGACATTTCTCTCATACCGACCAACAGAAACCAGGCTAGACATATTCCTGCATGGCGTTCTAGGGCAAACTATATTGAGTTAGAGCTTTTGCAAGAAACTGCTTCTCCTGTCCCATGGGCAGGCAACAGTGGAGAGAGGATTCTCCATTAACAAAGAAGTGGAGATAAAGTGATAAAGAAAAAACAAATGAATTAAAGCAAATCGAGACAGAGTTGGAGTCAAAGGGCAAAGACCTGAGATCTACAGTTTCCCAAACTTTTTGAAAGCATGGCACCCCTTTGTAGTGTTTTTTTTTTCCACGGCACCCCAACCCAATTAAACTAAACGAACATATGTACATACATATATCACTGATTCTTGAGAGTCGGGACAAAACACGTTTTGAAAAACGTTTAAAAAAAAACACACTATATCAATTAGAGTTGTATGTTTCTGCAGAGAAAGGTCTTAGCTATTTAACCATGTAAAGGAACAGGTTATAAATAAAAACACATTTTTAACAAATAAACATATTTCCCTTCAGAACTGGATTTGTGTCAACTCCGTCAGACACACTAAAAAGTATACAATTTTAATTCTTCCAATCCAACAAGAATCTAAAGTTCTGAAGTATTTTGTAATAGTGTTTAGTTACTCTGATATGTAAAATTTTTTTAATATTTAAACTTAAATTGTGATTTCACACTATTCTGAAAACTCAGATTTCTAAATATTTCCATTTTCAAACTTTGATTTTAATTTCAATATTGTAAAAACAAATTCCTTAAATAAATAAAACATAAGAAGATTTAGATCAGATGGTCCTTTATTACAAAAACAACATAAACTGAAGGAAGAAAAATTTTTCCCCCCAAAAATTAACAAAAACAAAAACATACATCCAACGCTGTTGATGAAGATCTGACGGTGTTGATGAAAAACTGACGGTGTTGATGAAAAACTGACGGAGTTGATGAAGATCTGACGGAGTTGATGAAAAACTGACGGAGTTGATGAAAAACTGACGGTGTTGATGAAAAACTGACGGAGTTGATGAAAAACTGACGGAGTTGATGAAAAACTGACGGAGTTGATGAAGATCTGACGGAGTTGATGAAAAACTGACGGTGTTGATGAAAAACTGACGGTGTTGATGAAAAACTGACGGAGTTGATGAAGATCTGACGGAGTTGATGAAAAACTGACGGTGTTGATGAAAAACTGACGGAGTTGATGAAAAACTGACGGAGTTGATGAAAAACTGACGGTGTTGACAAAACATGTGTGCATTGTGATTATTGAACAGATGTGCTCTTTAAACTACTACTAAAACTACTCCTTGTTATTAGAGTATTGAACTTACTGTAAAGCAAACTATAATAAACATATTGCACATACACTGTTTCCAACTATTATAAATTACACCGTTTCCAATTATCAAAAAAAAAAACAATGAGGGAAACCAGGGGCCCTCCTTCCCCTCTGTTTTCATCTACCTCCCCTATACCACTTCCTGCTCACCTTTTTCTCTTCCACCTCTTCTCTTCTTCCTTTCCTCCTTTGTAAGTAGCCATTTACTTTAAAGTGGCATGTGTGTGTGTGCGTAAGTGTGTGTTTGGGTGTGTGGGATGTGTGATTGCCCTGCACTGCCTACTTTATACTGGGTGTCAGGGGCGTCATGCAAGCCAAAATTCTGGGGGGGCACAATCTGAGACGTTGCAATTTTTTCTGACGGGTGATATGGATCATGTTAGGAGGGGTCAGGGGGTTTCTCCCCCTGAATTTTTTTTAATTCTGGCTGCTAAACGCCATTTCAATGCAGTTTGGGAGGGACAGAAATACCTTAACGGAGCTAGCAGCAACCCTCCTCTATCTGAGGACTAAGTTAAAGTATCCATTTTGTAAGTTTATGTAAAAGACAGGTTGATGAAAGAACTGTAAGCTCAAATTCAAAAGCTTTTGAAGTCTGCTTCATTAAAGCATGTTTACACACACACTTACTGTACACTTAGGCCTACTACACATGATTTTAAAAACAGTACCATTGCAGTTTTTATGTTATGATTTTAAATTGGTATGTGACCTAAGAACGATATAACATTAAAGGTACATACATAAAGGTGCTGAGGTCTGACTTTGTGGTGCTCTGAAATTAAGTTATTTTAATATTAATATGTGATGAAGGACTTTGAAGTTTGACAGATTTCAGTGCTGAATAAGGCTAACACTACCCCGTTTATTTGAATCAGATAACGTTACTATGGCTTATTGGCTTTGTATGGCAGGCAATAACGTTAGCCAACTAGTTTACGGTTAGACTAGGCTAGCTATCGATAACGTTACACTGACACAACATAAGTTAATGCTCTGAATTCGCAGCTAATATCAAATCCATAACTTTTCGATCAAGTTAAAATTTCCAGGTCAACCACAAATAATCCCACTACCTTTTAATATCATCCGATAACTAATTCAATGCCGATTTGTTGCTTTGCCCACTTACCACTTCAAGACCATCTGTAAAACATTGCCAGCTCAACGTGCGAGACGAGTGAGTTGCTTGAACATCACAGCAAAGATTCTAGAGCGCTACGCGCATAGCGCTCTAGATTTGATATACACAGACACCATATTAGGAAAAAGGGGCGGGGTGATGCTGACCGATTTATTACACATCCAGAAGAATACATTTGAGTCGTTATAGGCTCTGGTAATTATGGAGCATAATAGGAATAAAGTTGTGACAAAAAAATTATCAGGGAGGAAAAATCTGAGGGGGCACGTGCCCCCTCACTTTGAATGGGCATGACGCCACTGCTGGGTGTAATCTTAAATTGACATTCCTTGACAACAATACCGCAACACATAATCTGTAGTTTAGAATCAGGTTCAATTAGCTTACTTAAGATTTCATTTGTGTCTAACCTGCACTTATGCCTTGAGCAGCAGGCGTCGGTCATGCGTATGGTTAAATAATATAATGCATGCTATGTATGTGCATTTATGTGTAAATAAAACCCTGAAATAACAGTTTAACCCTTCACTATATTCACAAATAATATTATATTCGCACATTAAGAGGTTATTGGTGGATTTGTCAACTCCGTCAGCTTACAGGTCAACTCCGTCAGACATAGAACCTGACGGAGTTGACGTCTGACGGAGTTGACGTAAGGGCATGTATTTTCCCACCAAAACATGTATTGTACACTGCAGCTAGGTAGTTTTTCCTCAGTTTCTAGCTGTCCCTATAGCCTCACTAAAATGCTTAAATTCAATCCACTATGGTTTAAAAAAAAGTATCTTAACAGAAAGATGGTATTGACATGGTGCAGCTGTGACCATAGGAATATTGACATTGTTTGTCTAAAATATAAATAAATGTAAAACGTACCAGAGCATGTGTGGTAGTGCTGCATTCGCCACAGACATGGAGATGAAAAGGGGTCCTCAAGGATATAGCTGACCATGCTATTTCCTGATTTAAAGAGCTTTATGAAAAAATCTGACGGAGTTGACAGAAACTGAGGACACAACTTTAATAGGCAGATATTTATGGAAAATATTGTTTGATGTTCAGTTCATGCATTGTTTTTTATATTTATACCCCTTATTTTTTATTTGATATGTATGTTTTCACGATTGTAGAGCTTTTTTAATTTTTTTTGGGATGGTAAATATTGTAACCTATTAATGAGGGCAAGTGCAATAACATGGACCATCTAACCACAGACCATACATTTAAACAACTTTTCCCCAAAAAGATTAAAAAGTTTATTCTAAAAATCAGATAGGTATATACAATTCCTTTAGATTTAACTTTGTAAGTATGTCATACATGATGAATTTCTTAATTTTTGCTATAAATTAGACTTTTCTATGTGGGACATGTTTTGTCCCGACTCTCAAGAATCAGTGATATACAATTATATCCAGATGAGCAAACAACAAATGAAGCATTAAACAGCAGCATGAATTTATTATGAATGCATCACAACAGACATAATATGAGGTGAAACAACCCCTTCAAATGAATCATCTGTCCATTTATAACTGGACACACATCAACAGACTGATTTTAAGGCTGTATGTGAGAATCATTGGAACAAAACAGATTTAAAGATACTTAACTCTTTAAATAATAATAAACAACTCCAAACATTTTTTTCTTTAGTTCCTTGTTTGCTTTGTTCAAACCTGACCTTATAACTTAAAAAATTAAATATCTTTGCATGGAACTCGTAGATCGTGCTCCACTGACGTGCTCCTTTTTTGTTTTTCACATATGCCAGGGATGAGAACGCTAGCTCCCACAAGTAAGAGGTTGAAAACGGCAACAGCACATTGACGGCGCATTCTGAGATAGATGGATATTCGTGTCCCTCATGCAGGCAAAATTCATCTGAAGACATTTCTCCAAATTTTAATTCTAAAGTGCGATCCATTAGAAGTTCCACCAGTTCTTCTTGCGATTTGATTGGCAACATCTTTGCCGATTCTGATGAGAGAGGGTTAAAGATAATGAAGGGAGAATGAAAAAACTGTACCTCTCCTTGGTTTCAAACGGATTACATAAACTGGAAATATTTATTTTTTTAGTAAATTACTTCATTTAAAAGAAGAGAATTTCAGCTTCATAAAGAGACATCTCTCGGATCTCTGTGACAAGTATTGACAGAGTTAGTTAATTTTTCGGACGCGTTTCAGAATGGACTTCACTGACAGAGAGAAGGCAAAACGCTCATCACGTTTATTTTTCTTTATTTGACGAAAAGCACAACACTTTGTTTTTTTTTTGAGTACCCACAAAAAAATAGACACTTAACAGGATCTAATGATGTACAGCACTTATATGTAAGATCAAAATCAACAGAGTAATTTGAGTGTCTTTTGCACTGATAAGGAAAAAATCGAGCTCGTTGCGACGGCCGACCCCAGAGGGTTAAAGGGGTCACGGATCCAGTCAAAGTTTTCATTATCAGCGCCAGAGGGGAAGTAAACTTCAAACCTTTCCTGTAGCGTCTTCAGATGTGCAGCTATATATTTGAATAGAACTGGAGTCTTGCGAGCGGTGTCTTCTGCTGTTAAGGGAAACATGTCAATGTTTTTATTTTTCAGAATTTCTTGCCACAGCTTGAGTTTGGCCTTGAAACCGTTAAGTTTGTCTGTTGCTGTTAAAATGTTTTCTTTCGTTCCTTGCATCTTTGTGTTAAGCTCATTTAAGTGACTAAAAATGTCTGCGAGGTATGCAATCTTAACCCACCACGAGTCGTCGTTGATCTGTTCTTTGTAGGGTATGTCGTGCTCAGTTGAAAACTGCCTGAGTTCATCTCGATCATGGGCTTTTCATTCTGCAACTTCTTCAGGAACACCTGGAAAGTTGGAAGTACACCTGAAAATCACAATAGAACCTGATTAGAAATGTGTCTGAATATTTTATCCATTTATTCATTATCACATTCATAGTAATGTAACATACTCTTCCTGGAATATTACAACCCTTTATATATTTTTTAGCTTTATTGTTGTTTATTTTCATCTGTATTATTTTACTTTGTTTTGAAATGTGCTGTTTAAATAAAGTTTAGTAGTAGTAGTAGTATAATTAACCAAAGTGATCTGATTAACAGTGATCTAAAAACTGCATTTATGGTTAACTTAGATTCCATTCCAGGATTCCAGGAAAAATAAGCATTTAATAAATATACCAATAAAGGGATTTCAATACATAAGAAATCTCTGTACTTTTCTTACCACTTAAAGTGAATAAAAAGTGAACATACCTCGGTATAAATCAATCATGGTTGTGAGCTTGTCAAACTCTGAAAAAAACACACAGATGCGCGTCTTCCGATTTTTGTTGACATCACTTCCGATCTTCGCAGATTTTGCCATTTGCTGTTGCAGAAAAATTATCCTGGCCTTCTCATCAGATGTAACTGCATGCTTATCAAGAAGCTGGTTTAGGAGCCATCTGCATCACATAAAAACATATACACAAGGATTAAGGAGAGAAAACAGACATTGCTATTTCTAATTGCCAATACTTCATCTGTCATGATGATATCATTTTTGTGTTTAGAGGTCAAGGCACTTTCCATCCCTCGTATGAAGGTTATTTAATAATTTGATTGCATCTGTAATGAAGCCGAGCTTCAATATTTGTTCTAACATATTTAACCCTTTGAATCACTACTGTATATCTATAACTTGATATAACCTGATTGATCATTGACTTTGAGCCATCTCCACCTGTCAGGATTCAGACTCGGACAAAGAGGTAAGTGATGAACAAACTTTTCTTTATTTTTAAAGTGAGAGAAACACGTAGATTTGCAGGTGTTCAATGGTGCTCGTGCAGAGGATTCGTGGCAGGAATTCCAGGTGAGTAGATCCTCTTCATAAAGTCTAGCGTGAATAGAGATGCAAGGCAATGACGTTTCCCTTTTCCCTTTTGCAGATCGCTCGTGAGCAGACCAGATCCAAAGAGAAACTCGACGTGAGTAGATTCCTTGCAGTGCATGCAATGGCGAATATAACCAGTTCAGTGATACTTGCTATTTTTCCCCTTTTCAGATCATCCAGAAATGAACGTGCCTCAATGCAGGATCCAGGGCACAGAGATCGGGACCACGGAACTAGTCCTGGAAACATCAGAGCAAGAGCATAGAGGTTAGTATGACAGGTGAGTATACTTTACGTTTCAGACTCGGGATAACTTTTTAGGACAGCAATTGAAACTGGTATTGGTCTTTTCCTGTTGGAGGCTTGACAATGAGTGACTGTGAATTGGGTGCTTTTGTGCTGGTTGTGAAGGGCGTGCTGAATGGAAACAGGTGCAGGTGATTAGTACTCTGGGGAAAGTGATCGTTGCGTGGGTGTTTGTGATTGGTTCCTGACACCACCACTCGGTTTAGATTTATGTTAAAAAAATTCCTCTAAATGTCTGCATTTTTAAATATTATTTATTTACTCTCATTGCCACATTAGACGCCGAAAAAGCTTTTGATAGGGTCAACTGGAAATTTTTATTTACCACGTTACAAAAATTCGGCTTTGGAGAGTCATTTATTGACTGGATCAAGATTTTATACACATCACCATCGGCCACAGTCACAACCAATGGACTAACATCACAAAGCTTCACACTGCACAGGGGGACGAGGCAGGGATGTCCACTCTCTCCATCCCTATTCACGATTTTTATTGAACCCTTAGCAGCAGCTATCCATCAAAACCCAGCAATCAAAGGTATTGAAACACCACAACAAACACATAAAATCTCACTTTATGCAGATGATATCCTACTATATATACAAGAACCCCTAGCATCTACTCAAGAAATAATTAAAACAATCCAGTCCTTCTCAAAAATATCAGATTATGCAATAAACTGGAATAAATCTTCCATCCTCCCTTTACATAAAACCAAATGGGATGTGGCACCCCATCAATCACCAATATCTATATGTCATGATCACATCACTTACTTAGGCATTAAGATTTCCTCCAGACTGTCAGAGTTGGTAACACTCAACTTCACACCACTGCTAAAAAAAATAGAAGACGATTTGCTCAGGTGGCTCAATCTTCCAATCTCCATAATCGGCAGGATAGCAGCAATAAAAATGACGATTTTACCGAAAATGAATTACCTATTCTCAATGATTCCAACCCACCCCACACTCACCTGGTTTAAATCACTAGACTCCATTATAACTCGCTTCTATTGGAAAAATAAAATACCAAGGATAAAACTCACTACACTACAAAAAAGTAAGGTTCAAGGAGGACTAGAAGCACCAAATTTCCAATATTACTCAATGGCTAACCAACTGCAATACATATACAAATGGATTCATCCCACCCAATCTGATATTATATGGCTAGATATAGAACAATCACTATGCAAAGAATTAAATATAGCTGACATACCGTTTCTCACCAAATCAATTAAACAACACACATGTTTTAATGCAGTAACTATAGCCACCACTCTGACAGCCTGGTGGAAATTTCACCAAATCACAAATTCTACATTAGCTCCATCTAACCTCACCCCACTATGGAACAACCGTGACTTTAAAAGCAATAAAAAAACATTGAATTTTCACACATGGGCGGAAAAGGGTATCACCCACATTAACCATATTTTCAAATCTAACACATTTAGACCATTTCAACAACTGGCCCAGGAGTATGGCATCGGGAGCAACGATTTTTTAAAATACCTGCAAATCAAATCTTCTGTTCTGACAAAAATAAACATCAGAGACACAAATTTAGAACTTCCACCGGCAATGTCAGACTTGGTCAACATTTCCTCCCCAAAGAAACTTCTCTCTAAAATATACAAAATGATTCCAAACAAACTTCAGACCATACACTTACCAACAATAAAATGGGAAAACGATCTTTCAATAGCCCCTGATGCCAACTTCTGGACCCAAATCTGCAAAAACATCTATCTCATGTCCAAAAATGCGAATCTTCAGTTAATACAATACAAAATACTTCACAGAACGCATTACACGGGAAACAGATTAGCTAAAATGGGTTTCACATCAGAAGTTTGCACACATTGCAATCAAAATTCTACAGATACATACATCCATGCAACCTGGCACTGCACTCCAATCAAACACTTTTGGGAAGAGGTCACACAGTCGCTATCCACTATAGTTGGCCGCCACATCCCACTATCGCCTTCTCTTTGCTTGCTGGGGGACCTCACAATAATCACTGATAAAACTATAAACTCTAAAATACTCCTCATAGCTCTAACCATCGCCAAGAAAACTATCCTCATGAACTGGAAAACTAGAAATAAATTACACATTAACATTTGTAAAAATCTTATTACAGACTTCATTACAGTGGAATACACATCTCCCCTTCATAATTACGCATCTGAAACTGACCTCTGCCATCCAACACTTTCTGACCTCTCACAGCTATGAATCCATTCTCTGTTTTCAACTCCGACTCCTCCCACCTTCTTAATCAACCCACGAATATTAATACATTTTAGTTATTTGAACTTGTTTGTCATCATTGTTATTACTATCTTTACTGTTATTGTTATGGTTACTATTTTCACTTTTATTTTTTCATTGTTGTAATTGCTGTTGTTGCTGTCTTTTGCTTTCGCCATTGCGGTCGCCACTGCCATCATCATTGTCATTTATTATTAATATTATTATTATCATTAATATTGCCATTGTCAATGCTGTATTGGAATTAAGTGTCATTGTCATCACTACTGCAATAACTCCCCCCTTATCCCTTCATGGGCTTTTAATGCACCACAATCTATCTTATATTATCTTATTATATTGTCTTTTATTTTGTACAGGATTGACAATGGCAATTGTTACATAGGAGGAAGGATGGAAATAAAAATCGACCAACACAATATTGGCAGTATGGTGGTAGTGGGGAGTGGGGTGGTGATGGTAGTGACAATGGTAATCGATAATAAATGGTTACTTTGTTTACGCATACACACACATACACATACACATACCCACACTCGCACCCGCTCACATACACGCTTAGATCAAACACTTAAATCACTTTTATGTCACTTCTGGAATTATGGATTTACAAGATTGCTCACGACTGCACTATGTTGGTCTGTATGTATGTCTGACTGTTAAATAATAAAATAATAAAAAATTAATAAAAAAATATATTATTTAAAATGTTTTACTAATATATATATATATATATATATATATATATATATATATATATATTAGGGGTGTAACGGTTCACAAAATTCACGGTTCGGTACGGTTTCGATACAGCAAAACGAAAAAAATTGCCAGATAAATTGCCTTGATTTTTAAAAAATGTTTTATTCATTAAAGCTAACAAAGTATGATAATTTTTTTTACATTGAACAATGATGGAGCTATACTTTACCCATCTTCTATGGTGTTTTCTTAGCAGCATACTGTATAAAACAAAAACAGCTCCTTATAAAAAAAATTTTATGTAATATTGTAGTAGTTAGAAAATAACAATTTTTGTTTTTATATGGAACTGTATAACTCTTTATATGGAGTGTGTTTTTACTCAAATTGTTAAGTTTTTTTTCAGAAAGATGAGTGTGTCCACATTTTCTGTGGACAGCACAGATCTGCTTGATGTGACGATGTCCCCAGCAGTGGAAAACACCCTCTCGCTTGGGACAGAGGTTCCAGGCACAGCCAAGCAACGCTGTGCCAACATGGCAAAATGAGGGTATAAGTGCTCATGGGTTTTCCACCATTTCAGTGGATCTGCATCCAGGGGAATAGAGTCCACTGCCGTGAACAATTTCATCTCCTCCTCTGCCATTTTGGCCACAGATTTGGGGCTTGGCTCATGATGATGGGTCATGAACATTCCTCCAAAAAGCTCAGTCATGGCTGATTTCTTTTCTTGTGGAGGTGATGTTGAGGGCTCCAAGTCCACTGTCTGAGTCTCTATGGAGGTTGCTGGCTCTGTGGTGCCTGTAGCTTGCTCCTTGAGAAATATAAACAACAATAGTCTTAGATACATGCTCATCATATAACCCATAGCATGGGATTCACTACAAAAGGTTATAAATCACACACACAATTGCAACTGTTATACACAGGGACATGGGATACAACATTACAGAACAGATTATAATGAACACAACATCTGGATGTATTCAGTGCCAAAGTATTGAAATGAAAATGTTATTTAAAAAATCCCTCAAAGCAAAACTATGCAAATAATTAATCAAAAATATAGTAAGCAGCAAAATATAAATAGTACCAGTTGTTCAATACTCACAATCTCTGTGGTTAGAGCTTCATAGACTCTCAGGCGAGTAGTAGCATCCAAGTGTTGCAGTGACTTGAATCGTGGATCCAAAGCTGTGGTCTTGTGTAGGTAATCTTGAAGATCAGGTAGCGTGTATCGCTGCTGCAGGTCATTTTTGATGGCTGTTTTGACATCCCTCAGTGCTGGGCTGTCATCATCAGACAGTACCATGGATTTCAGGATCATCATTTTCATAGGAAGCCCCATGGACGCAGATGGAGAGGACTCGGTGCACATAAGGGTTGTCACAGTTTTCTAGGGTTTCAAAACTGTGACGACATTCTCAGCCAGTCTCATGTAGTTTTCAGACAAAGTCATAATGTCTTTAACATTTTTCTTCACAGCTTTGTCTGTCATTGCAGAATACACTGCAGCCTGCTGTTCAATATATCTTTCTATCATATCATAGCTTGAATTCCATCTAGTTGGCATATCTTGGATGAGTTTGTGAACAGGAAGCTGCAGCAACTCCTGTTTTGTCTTCAACACATGGGCCGCTGTTGTGCTTCTGTGAAAAAAGGTCACAATCTTTCTGATCTTTGCTAGGAGGCGAGAGATCTGCTGCACTGCCATTGCTTTCTGAGATGCTAGATTAATGACATGGGCAAAGCACCCTATTTCTGGCCCAAGTCCAGCAGCTCCAACAACAGCATTAACTATATTCCTGGCATTGTCAGTAGTCACAGGGATAGTTACATTAGCTCTCTCCAACTTCCACACTTCCACTGCTTCTGTGATCGCTTTGGCCAAATCCTCACTTGTGTGACTCTCAAGGGGGCGTGTCTAAAGAACGTGGCTTTTCAGCTCCCATTCAGCGGTAATGTAATGTGCCGTTACAGTCAGGTAGCTTTGTGTAGCCCTTGACGTCCAGCCGTCTGTTGTCAGAGCAACCGCTGTTGCTTTGGCCAATTCGTTCTCTATTTGGGCTTTTGTTTTTTTGGTACAAAGCAGGAATTACGGTCTGGCTGAAATGGGCTCGTGAAGGAATAGTGTAACGTGGCTCAATTACATTAAGCATGTTCTTAAAACCTGCGTTTTTCACTACAGCGTAAGGTCTCATATCCGCGGCTATAAATGTACCAATCGCCGCGGTGATGTCTTTTGCCCTGTTTGAATTAGTTGGAAATGCCTGTCTAAATGCTGCGGGGATAGTTTGTGTCGTGTATGTTTCTCCTCGTTTTCGTCTTGTTCCAGATACTGACACACTGGGGTGATGTCGGCGTAAATGAGTTGACATGTTTGAAGTATTCCCGCTGGTGTACCTATTGTCATGTAGCAGATGCGACATACCGTTGTTTTTTTATCCACCACTCTCTTGCCATCACCTTCATAGCTTACAGGGAAACCAAAGTGGACCCAAACACCAGACCTGTTGGTTATTGGAGGATCTTCTATTTCTGGTCTGTTAAACGCATCACTAGCCATTTTGCAACGAGCCTGTTCAGCGCGTACGTCTGACTGAGTAAGTTAGCCTAACATACAAGTTTGTGTTTTTTTCTTCGGGGGTGGGAGGGGCGTTGCCTGTTACGTCGTTTAGGCCTACCTTGTTGAGCGCATAACATTATAGTTCACACACCTTTTTATTTTCCAAATGTAATTAATTAGTCAAACGAACCGTTCGGTTTATACTGCGTACCCAGCTAACACAGTACGTTGTGACGACGTCGTCAGTTAGTCGTCATTTGGTCAGCGCGACATTACTTTATGACAACGTTGTGAGGACGTCGTGGTAAAGTTCCATTTTTTATAATCTTGGCTAACGTTCCAGAAACGTTGTGGGCACGTCCTCAAAAGACGTCGCTAGTTCATCCCATGGAGAACGTTGTGAGGACGTCGTGGTAAAGTTCCATTTTTTATAATCTTGGCTAACGTTCCAGAAACGTTGTGGGCACGTCCTCAAAAGACGTCGCTAGTTCATCCCATGGAGAACGTTGTGAGGACGTCGTGGTAAAGTTCCATTTTTTATAATCTTGGCTAACGTTCCAGAAACGTTGTGGGCACGTCCTCAAAAGACGTCGCTAGTTCATCCCATGGAGAACGTTGTGAGGACGTCGTGGTAAAGTTCCATTTTTTATAATCTTGGCTAACGTTCCAGAAACGTTGTGGGCACGTCCTCAAAAGACGTCGCTAGTTCATCCCATGGAGAACGTTGTGAGGACGTCGTGGTAAAGTTCCATTTTCTTATAATCTTGGCTAACGTTCTAGAAACGTTGTGGGCACGTCCTCAAAAGACGTCGCTAGTTTATCCCATGGAAAACGTTGTAAAGACGTGGTCAACTGGTCACCAGATAACTTAAAATCTTTGATGAATTAAGTAGGGTTCTCTTTTAATGTAATATTATGATAATACAGATGTCTTGAAATTGCTTTACAATAAAAATAAAAGCAAAATGGTATAAAAAAATAAAGCATAATTGTCAAGTGAATGGTTCATAGAACTACACAATGAGTTTTAAATTCATTATTTAAAATTAATGATATTTTAAATTGTTAAATGTTATAATTCTAGATGTTTATTTAAATGCTGCGTGCCTTTTGACGTGTTCAATGGTTTCAATGGGCGTACGTGCGCGTAAACATTGAGTCGCATTGCGAGCAGATGGAAACCATGGAAACGAGGAAACCTCATCAACTGACAAACAGCAAAACTAGCGTCTCTCACTGTTGTTTTCACTGCTTTCAGGTAAGTTTAGTTACCAAAATCACACAAATAATACGTTCCTGACATCTTTCTTACGTGTAATTGATACACTTCTGTTGAATATTTACTTTATAGAAATGGTTTTGTGTCTTCGAAAAAGTCCGTTAACGTTACCATCTCAACCGTTTTCAGAAGAGCTAACGTTAACTTTAAGTTAAGTTTACGTTACAATTGAGCTCTTGTTTTACATAAGTTTGGGTTTTAACCACATTGTTGTGTTGATAACAGTTTTTGATAGTTTTGTTTTGCTGGTAATTTGTCAATGGGTGATTGGAAGTAACGTAAACTAACCATGTTCCGTACAGCAACGATGTTCCGTACAGATGAACTTTTACCGTCAATCACTGAATAAATACTTCCAGGTCATACACATTATATATATCTGTGTCGTCTTCATTTATCCCTCTTTCATCTCCGATCAAGATAGAGACACCCCAGCCGTTTGTTCCCGTGATATTTCAGTAAGTTTGCAAGGTGCGCCCACTGCGCTTGAAAATGGCCGGTGGGCAAGCTACACTTCACTTTAGCTGCTTGGGTGGGGAGACAACTAGAGCAGCGAAAATGTATATTTCGATTAATTTATGCTTTTCACAGTATTACAGTCGTTATGAAATTAATATTATGTTATCACAAATTGTTAAATATATTACATTTTTGTTGACTAAATGCTTTGAATTAGGAATTTTTAAACACTTGCGGCTGATGACTGTTTGGCGCCACTCTCAGGCAGCAGAAAGGCAGAACAGCAGCACGTCACAGACACTGTTTGCAGTGATGATGTTTATATTTATAAAGGGTCAATTAATGTAATGTTAACATAACTTGTTAGCATTACATTAATTGAATATTTTAACAATATTTAACAAATTAATCATTAACTCAATCAACTGTGATGTTATTTCATAACCAACTTTGCATAAAATGCAACGTTAACATGTTTTTTAACATTAACTTAAAGTTAAACACAATGATATGATATTCACACATATTTAATAAGATTTCATACATCAAATGATTGTTTATAAATAGTTTTATTTACACAGTTGTGATGATATATAATTTGAAGTTAACGTGATTAAAAATGTTATAACATATGATAATTTTAAAGGAAAAGTAGCGTTACCGTAAAACAAGATGTCAGGAAAGAAAAAGCTGTATGCGAAGGAGAGCTTAGTACAGGCAGTAGAGGAAGTGAGAGCAGGAGCAAGCTTGAGGGCCACAGCCAAAAAATTCAGCATTCCGCACACCACTCTTCAGGATTACAACAAAAACAAATATTCCCACAACCCTCATCCCAATGCGGCCCTGTTACCCACAGAGGAAGGGGCCCTTATTTCTTTTATTTTTTGGATGGCAGATCATGGCTTCCCAGTTACAAGATCCCTAGTAAAAATTCTTGTAACTGGGATCATAAAGGAGAGTGGCAGGGCAGACAGCACCACTGTTAATTTAGAGAAGGGGCCAAGTGATGTCTGGTGGTCTAGGTTTAAGGCCCGCCATCCGGAACTGACCTCACGGACGGCAGACTCCCTGGACAGAGCCAGAGTTCATGGTGCTACACCAGAGGCCATTGAGGGTTTTTTTAAAATATATGAGGCTCTCTATGTGATGCACGGATTGGATGCAAAGCCACATCTCATCTATAACTGTGATGAGACTGGTTTTGGGGACAAGCCTCGGTCCAGGGAAAAGGTCCTGTGCCAGACTGGGAGGAAACACATTTACCAGCAGCAGACGACGACCAGGGAGCACATCACAGTCCACTGCTGTGTAAATGCAGCCGGGGATAGCATTCCACCCTTCATAATTTACCCCAGCTGCCTCCCGAGTAGTGCATATAGGCTGGATGGGCCCCCCAACGCCCTCTATGGCATCCAGGATAAGGGGTACATGGATTTGGAGCTATTTCTGAAATGGCTCCGCCACTTCATCCAGTATGCACCTACGGAGAGACCACTCATATTAATCATGGATCAACACGAGACGCACATATCAAAGAACGTAATCATGTACTGCAGGGAAAATACGATTGAAATACTCTGCCTTCCTGCCCACACCACACACATCCTTCAGCCTCTGGATATTGCAGTGTTCAACCCACTGAAGACTGCCTTCTCCACCATGGCGTCCAGGCTGGGTCTGGTACGAGGGGATATTGTGGTGGGGAAAAAGCAGTTCTCATCTCTCCTTAAAAGTGTGTACCCCACTGCTGTGACAGCCCAAACAATCAAGGCTGGGTTCCGCAAGGCTGGAATCTTTCCTTTGTCCAGGGGTGCTGTGGACACAACCCAGGTAATTTTAACATTAATACAATGATTAAGTTTGTGAGAGAGAGAGAGAGAGAGAGAGAGAGAGAGAGAGACAGTGAGAGAGAGTGTGTGCGTGCATGTGTGTGAGAGAGAGAGAGAGAGAGAGAGAGAGAGAGAGAGAGAAACTCTTTTTAAGTTTGCTAATAAGTGTTACAAATGTTTTACTTTCTTAGGTGGTGAGACTGCTCCCCTCTGCAGATTTATCTTCAGCCACACCATCCAGCACTCACGCCACTCCTTCAGCCACACCATCCTGCACTCACGCCACTCCTTCAGCCACACCATCCTGCACTCACGCCACTCCTTCAGCCACACCATCCAGCACTCACGCCACTCCTTCAGCCACACCATCCTGCACTCACGCCACTCCTTCAGCCACACCATCCTGCACTCACGCCACTCCTTCAGCCACACCATCCTGCACTCACGCCACTCCTTCAGCCACACCATCCAGCACTCAAGTCACTCCTTCAGCCACACCATCCTGCACTCACGCCACTCCTTCAGCCACACCATCCTGCACTCAAGTCACTCCTTCAGCCACACCATCCAGCACTCAAGTCACTCCTTCAGCCACACCATCCAGCACTCACGCCACTCCTTCAGCCACACCATCCAGCACTCAAGTCACTCCTTCAGCCACACCATCCAGCACTCAAGTCACTCCTTCAGCCACACCATCCAGCACTCAAGTCACTCCTTCAGCCACACCATCCAGCACTCAAGTCACTCCTTCAGCCACACCATCCAGCACTCAAGTCACTCCTTCAGCCACACCATCCAGCACTCACGCCACTCCTTCAGCCACACCATCCAGCACTCAAGTCACTCCTTCAGCCACACCATCCAGCACTCAAGTCACTCCTTCAGCCACACCATCCAGCACTCAAGTCACTCCTTCAGCCACACCATCCAGCACTCAAGTCACTCCTTCAGCCACACCATCCAGCACTCAAGTCACTCCTTCAGCCACACCATCCAGCACTCAAGTCACTCCTTCAGCCACACCATCCAGCACTCAAGTCACTCCTTCAGCCACACCATCCAGCACTCAAGTCACTCCTTCAGCCACACCATCCAACACTCAAACACCTTGCCCCACCTGCAAAAGAGTGACACCCAAAAATTACCTGGTGGCAGCAGGTGTAATCCCAGAGAGTTTGGCTAACGTCCTCATGAGCCCTGCCCTGGAGAGGAATGAGAAAGTGAGGCGTCGCATTCCGCTGCCAGCCCGTGTCATCACCAGCGACCAGTATTTCGACCTGCTGGTAGAAAAAGAGGCAGAGGAGAAAGAAAAGGAAGAAAAAAAAAGAAAGCGGAAGGAAGAGATGGCAAAGAGGAAGGAGGAAAAAATTCAACCCCAGGAGACTAAAAGGCAAAGAAAGCAAAAGCAGGCACCTCCTCGGACTGAAGAGGATGGAGAACACTGCGCTCTCTGCAGAAGAGTGGTTCCACCTGGCTCAGGAGATGACACCATCGACGAATGGGTCCAGTGTGATCTGTGCCATTTGTGGTTCCACTTGGAGTGCGCAGGGGTAGAGGAAGTGCCAGACACTGACTGGCTTTGCCATAAATGTTGTCTGTCCACATAAAAACACTTTATACACACACACACAATGTAAAGGTGTATTGTCTTATGTCTAGTTCTGGTATTTTTTAATCAGTTTGTTAAATGTAAATAGTTCTAACGTTCAACACACATCATTCATGATAATTTATGTTCTTAAATTTTAATTGGATAATCATAAACATTTTTTAAATCAATGCAAATTGTTTGTCCTTTGTCTTCGTAAAGTTATTCACTAACGTTTCACATGGTGCATGCTTAACTCACATTCCACAATTAATATCACAACACAATCATGCCTAACTTGCATGGCTCTAACGTTAGCTTATAAAAGCAGCAATTAACTTACATTTTAATCAAATACAACGGTACTCACCTTTCTTAGTCAATTAAATTATGTTTTCTTGATCAGTTAAATGTCCATTTTCGCAGTAGAAATCAAATGATGCGCTCTGTACGGAACACCATTGTAAGCCTGTACGGAACATCGTTAACCCCAATCATCTTCCGTACACAGACGGGGGAGGTACTTTACCCCACTTTTCTCAAATACTATTGGTCCAAAAGACATTAATCAAAGAATAGATCCTCCAATGGGAATTTCCCCGGAGAATGAGCGCTCACACAAGCTTGTATGTCTTTCAGCAACAGAGGAGTGGCCGTTGACGTGCGGTGAAACGCGAAAAGTGTACGGAACATGGTTAGTCTACGTTAAGCTAATTTATTTAACCTGAAAGAATTCAGTGTAACGTACTGTTAATGACGTCACTTACAAAGATTGATAATAAGTTATTTCAGGAGAGACAGAAAAAACCCTCCACAACAAAGGGGGAATTATTGTTTAATCATGATAATCATTTCATATGCATTTATTGCACAGTATATTACCTTAAGATTTTTTATATATATTCTTTATCTTTTCTGCATTTCATCTCTGCTCTAGCTTGCTTCCTTGTAATAAACCCTTTGTTCTATTGTAAATTCTATGTAAGATTGTTGGCTCTGTGACACATTGCATGTTATTTTCTAGAAGATCATCATGCTGATGGCCTGCTGCACCCCCTGTCCAAGACAATCTCCACAGCTATGAACTCGACTAGTAAGCAAAACCTCAAACATACTGTTCAATAGTCGTGGGTCTGTAGGATTTATGCTTTTGAATGAAGTCTCACACTTTAAATTCATTAACCCCAGTTTTTTTCAGTGACATTGTCCTTGAGAAGCCTGTAGGCTAAATAATAGGCGGCAAATATAATGTTATAATGGTCATAGTTATAATAATTCATTTAACTATTATGATAACAGGATATCATGGTCATTGGTATATATAATTTTTTTTTTCTCTAGGTGTGTTTTTAATTACCGTATATACTCGAATATAAGACAAGGTTTTTGTCCTAAAAATAGGCTGAAAAATGGGGGGTCGTCTTATATTCAGGGTCATCTTATATTCGAGTGGAGGAATCGATTGATAGCCTTTTTCTCCCGCGCCGTCGATTGACGAGAGCGCCGAGAAACTCGATGAGGGGCGGACCCGCTTGGAAAAAACGAGTGCGTCGCTTCCATTATGAGCGCGCCCACATTTGAAATAACGAACCTGAGCGCGCAAAAGACGCGATATGTGAACGAGGGGGGGGCGGGTCTCTGCTCGCTTGTCTCCGTGCGCTCTGGCATCCTCTGTGAACGGCGCTTTTTCTTGCGCGGCTCGAGCAGAGGGAGAGAGAGAGCGGGAGCCGGATCGTCGGCAAAAACGGCCAGACGACCCCGCAGGGTGATTAAATCCATCCCGTCGCACTCAGAGCAGCCGCAGTCATGGCCAATCAGGAAGCGCATATGTGCCGGTCTCCGCCGACGAGCGGGCCTCTACACGAGGCACCGGTGATGCGAGGCATTTGGAACAACGCCTCGGAAATTTGTTCTTAATATTATTTTCTGTTGAAAACCAGATTTTTTCCCACAAAAATCTATTTTTTCCCAAAAATAAGTCTGGAAAATGGGGGGTCGTCTTATATTCAGGGTCGTCTTATATTCGGGTATATACGGTATGTTGGCCAATGAGACAGACACCATACTGTCCAACTCAAGGTATTTTTTATGTATTTTTTACTGATAAATTCTTTACTGATAAATTCTACTGAAATTCTTTTTACTTTCAAATGCTGAATTCAGGGGGTCGACAACTTTAGGCACGCAAGTTATTTTTCACAGATATGTCCAGTTTACTCATGGCTCATACTCTTAGCCTTTAAATTGTTTGAATGTATATCCGCAATACAATATCAGGGGGTAAAGATATCATTAGAGTTTTTAAAGTAATGGCTATGCTCTTGTTACCAGATGAGATATCATTTGACCCTGTGATTCTTCAGGACAAGATCTTGATGCCATCCACACTCAGTACATGACGAAGGTGAGTTTCACAATAGCTGCCACTATCACAAATCAAGAGACAGAACACAACAGGCCTTCATCTATATGAACTCATCCATACGTAGGGATAGGTTCCGAAACCCGGTATTAAACGGGCCCTGGGGCCAAATTAAGGAAGACCGCAGTATTGATAAGCTCAGATGTTATCGGTTCTGCTGACGGTACTGAAGAAATTACTCACACTATTTATTATAGACATTGTCTTGCAAATTCTGTGAGGATTAGGAGGAGGGGTGTTTTAAACAATCTTCATACAACATGTGTTTTTCAGGCTGGTTGTTTGTAATTTTGTAAGAGTTGGGAGAGGCTGTACTCAGTGAAGACTTATTTTACATTCGATAATTCAATTTCCGTACCTGATAAGTTAGATTTTCCTAAAAAACATCATGCACTGCTTATTTCAATTGTATTTTTCTTCTATTGAATTTATCCATGCTTGTAATTTATGTATTGCGATATAAAAACAAATTTCAAGAGATTATTTATTTAGAGGAGTGAATCAGATTCACTCCTCTAAATAAATAATCTCTTGAAATTTGTTTTTATATCGCAATACATATAGCAGCAGATAAACAAAATCTTTTAGTTAAGGTTTTCAATATTGTGCAGCCCTAATATTGAGCATTTAACCTAACCCTAATTTTAAATTGAACCTGGAATGATAATTTGTGATACCAGATGAGATGCATGTATGATAGATTTTGAACTGTACTATGTTTGTATTGCAGGTTTTCTGGGATCCACAGCGGAAGGCATCAAGGTGTGAGATGTTGGCCTGGACTGATGTACCTGTACACCACACAGACCTCTGCTTTTGCATGGATGGCTGATTACTACCATGTTCTGTATAGGTTTTATTGTAGCAAAACTGAGCACCTGTGACTGGAATCTGTAGGTGTAAAGTAGTCAGACATCAGTACATTTAAAGTCACAGAGAGAAAGTTTTTTTTATATAGAAGTTTCAAACTTTTTTCTCTTTCACAAAAAACACTGCAGTTACAGCTTTTCAAATTCTTCATTGGAGGTGCACAAATACTTTTCTTTTTTTTTTCAAATCACAAAGTAAGAAATGTATGCTGACATTTAAGGCGCGGCCACACAGGGGGTTTGAGCATATGTGACTGAATAAAAAGTGAAGTGTGACCACATGAGAATAGCCAAACAGTATAGATGATTCACAAAATTATAAACCAAGAAATGTGCATAATTGGCCAAAATGTTACTATTTATCAACAAAAATATGACCCTATGAGTTTGGTAATTTGTAGAATAGGATTTGTGCACCTGCAATGAAGAATTTAAAAAGGTGTAACTGATGTGTTGTGTTTGTGAAAGAGAAAGGAAAGAAAAAGAGGTTTGCAACTCATAAAACATTTTCTCGAAGAGAAATTATCTTATTATCTTACTGTGGAAAATGTCATTAACTAACTGCTGATTATTAAATGATATAAATGTTTTCTAGTTGATTGATTCTTGAGGCACACATGTGTGTGACACATTGATGCATGCGGTGCATACACACAATAGTACAGGTAACACTGAATAAATGCTGATTAAATGTATGCAGTGTTTTTTGTTGTTGTTGTTGTTTTTACGTGGTATTTTGGTCGTTGTTACGACTAAAACGGTCCTTTGATGTTACGTCCTCACAACATACCAGTTAGGTCATTGAGACGTACTCATCACGTTCTTGCGACGTACACTATAACGTCGCCACGACGATTATGGGAATCACAAAGTTACGTTGCTGGAACGTTATGTGGTACGTCGCTACGACGAATATGGGCCGGTCCTGTTACGTCTTCACAACGTAACTGTGTTAGCTGGGTACCGCGTACCGAACCGAAAGCCTCGTACCGAACGGTTCGATACGAATATGCGTATCGTTACACCCCTAATATATATATATATATATATATATATATACACACACACACACACACAAGTGAATCTCGAAAAATGAGAATATCATGCAAAAGTTATAATTTTATTGATTATGGCTTACAGCTTATGAAAACCACAAATTCAAAATCTCAGAAAATTAGAATATTACATGAAATCAATAAAAAAAAAGCATTTTAAATACAGAAATGCCGGCCCTCTGAAAAGTATAATCACGCATATATATATAGTTATATATACTAAATATATTATTTTCACCTTTTAATTTGAATTGCTAAAATACACAAACTTTTGCCAGATATTCTATATATATTGTTTGTTTGATTATCGCCCCAAAGAAAGAACAAAAATCCATTCCTTTTTTTCTTTAACGCTGAAGAGCTAATGAGATCTTGCAAACTGGGCCTACTAGTATAGAAATTAAATAATTAAAAAAGAGAATGCTATTGCCATGTACCTGTGTTTGTGTTGATCATGAGGAGACAGGATGCTGTAGAAGTGCACAATCAATGGATCCATAAGCTCCCGTATTCTGTTGCACACATCTAGCATTTGCAGGAACCTGCTGCTGATGGGACGTATTAGGCTCTTATCCGCCAAATGAAGTAAGGACTGAAACTCAGAAAAAACTTCTTTCTGTTTGGGTGATTTTTCAATGTCATAGTATACATCAGAGCAAAATTGTTCCACAAATCCCTGGAAAGGATTTAAAAGGGCCTTGGCTGCATTTGAGACCATATGGACAGTGTCTCCGCTGATGTCCAGGAGTGATGGATTTTCTCTCCTGACTAGTGTCTC
This sequence comes from Tiaroga cobitis, assembly GCA_030578255.1. Classification (NCBI taxonomy): domain Eukaryota; kingdom Metazoa; phylum Chordata; class Actinopteri; order Cypriniformes; family Leuciscidae; genus Tiaroga; species Tiaroga cobitis. The sequence continues at coordinate 3,478,403 of CM060592.1, forward strand.
TACTCCAGACTTGTTCCCTCTCATTACATTGCAGTTATCCAACAGTATACCAACAACCTGATTCTAGTTCAGGTTATATGACTGGGGAATATCTGTCAATGTGTGTGTGATTGTTAAGGCATCTGCAATATTCATTTTCCTTGAGGCCAAATGCTGGGTTGCCACTTTACCCATATCCTCATCAAAGTATCGAACAAGAACATTCAGAATCCTGTCCATTTTTCCATCTGTTGACTCATCTACATTTAAAGAAAACATCTTCGTTTTCAGCTTAGTTGACAATTCGTTTTTCCAATGAACAGCAATGCCATGTGTGCACAAGTAGGAGGCGTGTGCATTAGACACAGACAATCTTGAAAGTGCACTCTTGTCTTTGACAACTGATTGCATTAAATTAACTAGCGGTTGTGAGACTGTGAACGACAGGTCATGCTCCGCTATGAAAGAACATATGCGCACTTTTAGATCGCACACACGGTCGGCCATAGATGCATGAACCTCCGTTGTACTGCGGTCACGCCATCTGTGCTTCGGAGAAGTGCGGTCGCGCCATCTACGCTTAAAAATATATTGCGCGTCTACACGAGGTTGCGTGGTAGACGAAAGGTTTAAGCGCTTGGTGTCGGCAGACCTTTAAAAAATATATTAAAAAATAAATAATATCAAATTGTTTTCTGCAAACTCCACCAGATTCTTGTTCTACATCTCACTGACTACCAATGTTGGGATTTTCATGTTGTTCTACTGTTTTATTATTTAATAATTGCCAGCCAAAGTCATGAACATTTACATTGCAATACAGTAATATTTTATAAATTCATAAAAATGTGAAATAAAATTGTTTTCTGCAAACTCCAACAGATTATTGTTCTTCATCTCACTGTCTATCACTGTGGTGATTTTCATGTTGATTTACTGTTTTATTATTTAATAATTCCCTGCCAAAGTCATGAATATTTACAATGCTGTACAGTCATATTTTATAAATTCATAAAAATGTGAAATCAAATTGTTTTCTGCAAATTCCACCAGATTATTCCCAGAACGTTCCCAGAACAAACATTTCTAACGTTCCCTGTTGGTTAGCTAGGAAAGTTTTCTTTACGTTAATAGAACGTTCCCTTGAGGTTCCCGGGACGTTCTCCTAACCTCTACATCCTGATATGCCTGTACACAAATAAGTCTACAAAAAATATCTTCTTTGTTGTTTATTGTTCCAAAACATAAGAATCGTATGAATATAATATTATTACAATAAATGTAATGTATGCACAAAATTTATATGCCACGAAAAGCCATGCACATATATTTTAAACAACATATTTTACAAAATTGCATTGTTTGAAAGTGAAACCATGAAGATAACCATGAAGATAAATATTCTAAAACTAAAGAGATTAGCCTGTAATAATTTAATAAATGTAAATAGGACATATATGATCATATACTAATTATTATGAAATATATCATGAGAAACTATTGACATTGTTTATTGTTCACATTGACCTGAATAGTAATATTATTTAAAAAAAATTAAAAAATTGATTATATGAATATAAAATTATTACAATAAATTGAATGTATGCAAAAAAATGTATACATATAAAAGCCATGAACATTTATTTTTATAAACAACATGTATTACAAAATTAAAAAATATATATATATAAATAATAATCATGAACATGAAAACATAAAAATTCTAAGACTTGAGGAGATTATAATACTACAATTTTATAAATGTGAATATCTCATAACTATTATCAATGAGAAACTATATACACATTTTAGTTTAGCACACATATAACGAAATGTAAAAAAAAAACATTTCAAATTTCAAAAACATTACAAAAAAAAAGATCTTCTCTTCACCATCATCTGAAAATCAAAAACAAAGAAACAAAATGTACACGAGTCAGATAGAAATTATATAAACGTGTAATAGGCTATTTCGTCAATTGCAGTTTTGTCAATGCCTTGTGGACTGGTATATGCACTGAGGTTATGATATGCACTGCAAAAATTAATTAAATCGGGTAGTACTGATACTTACAAAGTAAAAATTTTAGATGTACAGATATAAATTAAATGTCACATTGAGAGTACTGACTGAGTATTAAAAAGCCTATAATTTGCAATGATGGTGTCGCCTACCACCAACTCTTTAACTCTATCTCATCACTAGATGACGTTATTGACTTGCTATTGATCATCTCAAAACAATTTTTTGACATTATTGCTTACCATTTTAAATGCCTGTGTGGGGCAAATTTTAAAACCATTGAAATAAGGTCTTCCACGTCAGTTGCCTTCAACGTCTTGAACATCTTTTGCGTTGCTCCTAGAATATACAAATTGATCATGCAAAAAATTGGAGTTAGATTTGAGGTATGGAATTATTTTAAAAACTGTATTTTGTGACCAGAACTATACGTATTTTATTCCAAAGTGCAAAATACAAAACTGCTGCTTTTACCAACTCTACATTGATTGATAACCAGTTGAAAACAAAAAAAAAGCCTTGCCTATAATTAAATCACAGATGGTCAAGTCTTTAAAGGCTAGTTTGCCTTTTTTTTCCCCTTCAAACTGAAGACACTCAATACTTGGTTTGATGCAACCTTGCGCAACATTTTGCGCACGGCTGCCCCTGGGTTTGTTCCTCCCAGGGATCGGAGGTAGTTCATCTGTTAAAAAAACAAACAAACAAACAATCACAAAGAGTCATAATTAAACACTGTTATTTAGAATAATGCCATTTTGTTTGAATGGTCATGTTGAAGCCAATGTCGATGTGTTAAACGTTTTAAGAGCAAGAGAGAGAGAGAAAGAGCGATAAAGGGGAGCGAACTCACATTTTCATTTTTAATATTAATTATTTCTTTGCAACAACAACCTGATCAAACCTGGCTCAGCATAATGAATGGAATCCTATGTTGTCAGATAGCATGTGGTGAGTAAAACTGATTACATTTTTATTTATTTAAATAGCCTAATAAAAATAAAGCTGCAAGCAGCATTTAGCGGTGTTCAAGCAGTTAAGGCATTTAAGATTTTTTAAGCACACAAGCATCAAAAGACATTAAGTTTTAAGTAGCAAGCATTTAACCACTGACATCATAGATGGAATAGACCATGTTTTAGCATGATTTACTATGATATACCACATTCACGTTGTCTTTGCGAGGAACTCCACCACTTCTTTAATATGATAAATTTGTATATGAACCTGTTTTTCAATCTCTCTTGCTTTGAGATCCCTTATATTCTTGGACCAACCAATAGCAGATCTGATGACACAATGAACAGACAATGAAAGCCTATTGGCCTTAACGTTATATCTCTGTATCTCTGACTGTAACTGATTATATGCAAAAGGAGGTTATTTTCATTTAGCCTCCTTATGCCTTTAATGGCAAATTTGGACAGACAAATGTCCATTTGAATATTTATTCTCATTGTTTTATTTAATTGAGCCTTTATTGCTGTCATCGTCTTCTATTTGTGCAGTAAATAAAATCTGCCTTGATTACCAGACATGATAGAAAAAGATATATGTTTTTACATTATATGCATCTTAGTTGTCCACATTAAACATAGTTAAATTGATAAAAACATATAACTTAACTTTTTCAACTTAATTGTTCATTTTGAATAGATTTTAAGGAGGCTCTTGGACTGGACTCTTGCCTCTTCTGATGGACAGCCATGGCCCATGGGCATACACTGTAGAAAATAAATGTTTTTGAGTATTTTGATAACTAAGGCCTCGTTTCCACTGCAGGTCTTGATGCCCAATTCTGATTTGTTGCCTATATCCGATATTTTGGACCGTCCGTTTACACGTTCTTTAAATAGGCTTTATGCACAGCTTCACTACTTCCTGAACTTTAGCCAGCTCCTTTGTTTCCTGTCTGCCATTATTGGACAAACTGATTAATCCAGGTGTGCCTGATTATTGTTACTGAGGCCAGGCACACCTGGATTAATCAGTTTGTCCAATAATGGCAGACAGGAAACAGGAGCTGGCTAAAGTTCAGGAAGTGGTGAAGCTGTGCATAAAGCTAATTGTGACCCATATCCGAGTCATGTGTTTACACTTGACTGAAACATCGCGCATGTTTACAGGGGTCTTCTTGCACAGATGGACGAACACGCAGCGAGATCTTAGGACAGGTGGGAACATACAACACGATCTCATAAAAGTGAGTATCTATAGCACAAATTTTATTTCTCATTTTTTTCCTGTTTACACTGTCATAGAACACATCTGTTCTGTGTCGCATACGAGTAAAAAATCGGAATTGGGTCACATTTCACTGACAGTGTAAACGAGGCCTAAGACAATCAGCTTCCAGGTTCGTATGTGTTTACTTAACTCATCTATTTCATTTCTCTCTTTCTTTTTATAGATATATATACGGTAGATAGCCTACAGATTGCACAAAGCAGTATTGTTCAGTTCTTTAGATCATTATCAAATCCAAAATCAACATGAGTATGTCAACCTTTCCCAATGGTTTTCCTGAGAGTGCAGAGCAGTCCTTATGTCCTGAACTCTCAGATGAGCTCGCCATGGCCCTTGCAGCAGGGGAGTGGTGGGCAATCATGGAGGTTTCAAGTCCCATCTCTGAGGAGCCTGAGTATGGGGACCTCACCTCAGGACTGTGGTGGGGAACAGTTGAGGCAGTAGAAACTCCATGCCCCACATCATTGAAGTCCATGAAGCAATGGAGGCAGATCAAGACACAGGGAGCACCTGTGCATGCCAGTTCCAAGAAGTTCAACCTCACCTCATCCCTGGCCTTCAATGATGCATCTGAGAAGGCCCTGAACTCAGATAAAACACTGAAATCCACAGAACAGCAGAGAAAGTGGAGGCAGAAAAAGCCACAGGAAGCACCAGTGGCTGCCGAGTCCCCACAGAAAGCACCTGTGCCCAAGTCTCAAGATTGGCGAAAGCTAAATTTCTCTGAGCCTCTTAAGCAGGAGCGGCTGCAGCAGCAGAAGCCTCAAAGTCCTTCTCTTCAGGGAACACTGCCTGCCGAGTCCCCACAGAAAGCACCTGTGCCCACTGGATTTCCACAGGGACCACCTGTCCCCAAGTCTCAAGATTGGCGAAAGCTAAATTTCTCTGAGCCTCTTAAGCAGGAGCGACTGCAGCAGCAGAAGCCTCAAAGTCCTTCTCTTCAGGGAACACTGCCTGCCGAGTCCCCACAGAAAGCACCTGTGCCCACTGGGTTTCCACAGGGACCACCTTTCCCCAAGTCTCAAGATTGGCAAAAGCTAAATTTCTCTGAGCCTCTTAAGAAGGAGCGGCTGCAGCAGCAGAAGCCTCAAAGTCCTTCTCTTCAGGGAACACTGGCTGACAACATAACAAAGAGGCCAAGGCTAAAGATCCCTGAGCCTCTGAGAGGGGAGCTGCTGCAGCAGAGGCCTCAAGCTTCTTCTCTTCAAGGAACACCCATTCCTTACAAGACTTCAAAGAGGGAAAAACTAGAGGTCCCTGAGCCACTGAGACGAGAGCTACTGCAGCGGAAGCCTGAAGCTTCTCTTCAGGGAACACTGCCTGACAACATAACAAAGAGGCCAAGGCTAAAGATCCCTGAGCCTCTGAGACGGGAGCTGCTGCAGCAGAGGCCTCAAGCGTCTTCTATTCAGGGAGCACCCGTGCCTGACACTGTATGTCCCTTCCATCTCTTGTTTTTACTTATTTTCAGATGTATTTAAAAAAAAAATATATATTGACTTCAAATATGCTTTTATGTTTTCTAGGTCCTCTATTCAAATCCTTTTAGTATTTCAAAACTATAGAAAGATATGTGTTTAGATTTAGTCTAACAAGCACTCGACATGATTATGTTTGTTTCTTCAACAGGACAATGTAGGTGTGTGTCAGCCACCTCCCCAAAATAAAATATGTGTGGAAATTGACAAGAAAGTGCAGCTGAATCCTAAACTGAGAAGCCAGAATCAGATAAGCACTTCACACCTGGACCAGAGCAGCCGTCAGCCCAGGTCCCAGCTGAACCGGAAGAGAGCATTGGTAAGTTCCCTCCTTTTTTTCAGATTTAATAATGTAAACACTTTAATAATTTAATGACTAGTATCATATTCTTTTTAGTTTATAGAACCCTCATATTGAAATTGTAGAAGGAACATGTATTAAGATATTCTCTAAGAATCACTCATTAAATCTGGTCAGCATGACATGATATGTCTGTTCCTTCAACAGGACAATGCAGGTGTGGACCAGTCACCTCCACAAAAAATGCAGCACTTGGCAATCAAAGCCAAGAACCAGCAGTTGGAACCAGGCAGCTTAAAAAAAATGTGCCATTTATGTAGCATATTCATACATTTTTGTAACGTTTCAAATATTTAATTTATATGTTATATTGTGTTTGTACATTTTTTTTGAATGCATAATAAAAAGTAAACTCTGTTTTTGTTTATATACCCAGGACAACACACATTAACACTAATGTTATATAAATGTGCACTTTAAGCCAAAATGGATCATTTTCATCTCCTGTCTCTGAGCTGATTAAATGTTAAAAAGAAGCTGCACACTAAGCCAAAGAACAACATTGTAACAACATAAATGATTTCTATTTTCTACAATTTATGGCTGAAGGCAATGGTTGTACAATGCTGTATTTTGACTATTTTGGTATACATTTTCTAGCATGAAGAGTCTGCATCCTAAACATAATTGGATAAAGGTTTGTTTTAAAAAAAAAATTTTTTTATGACAGAATTAAACTTTAAGATTTAAGCTTTGCTTTTACTTCTTGGGATGCCTACCCCAAGACTTTTGCTACTTTACTTTTATTAGTGAGCCTTTTGTAAGAGGGGCCTTTTGGAGGAGTTATGGCTATCAGACACTCCAAGCACAGACACGAACACTCAGAGGAGAACTTTTAAGCTTTAGGCTAAATATTTTCTGAATAAATGATAAAATGTCATAGGCTACATGACGTCATATACTCACACTATCAGTGAATCAGCACGAAATAAACTCATAAAAAAGAATTAATGAATAAAGGATAACAAGAAACACAGCCTACAATAACACTAACAGGCACATTTGCTAACCATGTGCAGCACCGATCGCTAACACAAAATAGAGTTTACAGACATAACACTCTATACATTGGAAAACAATTCATGTGAACAGTCTACAATGATGGTGTGAATTTAATTTTATACCTGTAAAAGATGATATTAATATTTCGACCTAAAAAGGAGCTCAGCACCCCTAAAACTTGGAGTAAGAAATGTTGTTATTCTAACATTTTTGTTCGTTTTTGACAAGATTAAATAATGTCCAAAACATACTCCGTAGTTTGTGGTTTCAAATGTATGTGTAAAGGATGAAAATGAAAACATCTCCGGCCCCGCTTAGCAAATGGAGTTATCCTCTTCTCTTCTTCTACTTCTCTGTACCTGCACCGCTCAACACGATAGGCCTATTTCACAAAAATGGCGCCGACACCGGAAGTAGGGTAAACTCTTTCCCGGTGAAAGCGCTAGCAGTTGCGGTCTGAGGACAAATGCGGAGACTAAAACCGGTCAGTCCTGTTGCTTACCTTTTATGTTTCAACCCAAAGAAGAAACAACCCTATTTATCCATTCACAGCTTTTCGTGTTTTGGGGGTTTTCATGGAACAACTGGGGAGAAGTTAAATCACGCCAGACACGTGCGTGAAGGAGGAAGCAGATCTTGAAATGGAGTGTTGATGCCGGTTCGGGACTGATGCCCTGACAAAACATGTTTATATCGCACTTGATTGTTATCCGATGCACGTCATGCACTTTTATTTATTATTATTAACTGTTGGCAAATTAAAATTGTTTGTATAAGTTGTTTTCTGTAACTTTCTTTCCTTTTTACCTGGGTGCGCTTTGCCAGGCCTGCTGTTTACTTGTGCAACCAAGGGCAGCTGGAACATTTATTAAACGTGTAGAATACTTTCCAAACCCTTACACAAAGTCTTATAAATGTAGAATTGATATATATAAAAAATAAACATATTAGAATAATTTTTTAAAGTTGTGTGAATACGGAGCAGTTTTTCCCGTGAGTGGGACTGGAAAACCCGGAGTGGACCAGGACCGGAGTTCTGTGCAGAGAGGAACGTGCTTTTGCTCCAGTCCAGGCTTTGATCACATCTCCATAAGCACGGTGAACACCTCGTCCTTCCGACCCATTCAAACTAAAATTAAGACATTTATTACACTATTCGAGAAATGTAAGCATATTTACGGCCTTAAAGGGTTAGTTCACCCAAAAATTAAAATTAAGTCATTAATTACTCACCCCCATGCTGTACCAACCCCGTAAGGCCTTCGTTCGTCTTCGGAACACAAATGAAGATATTTATGATTAAATCTGAGAGGTGCATGACTGCTACATAGGCTCCCTAAGGGAATGACACCGGACGGCCCAGAAAGTCATTAAAGAAAATGTTTAAATATTCCATGTCACAACAGTGGCTCAACTAGAAGTTTATCAAGCGACATCATTTCAATTTATTGATTTATTGTTTTTCGATATATTTTAACGTTAAATGTGAGCTTAGTCATCAAGTGTCATGCCATTTAAATGAATGGAACTTTTTATGTAAGCAAACGTCAAGAATTTGTAACCTTTGTCCAATTTCGATCTTTTCACCACTCCCTGAAAACTATCAACAAAACGAACAACATCTGCTATTCTTACTTCTGTCAGATATATGATTGACTAAGAGAGAAAACAAGCTGTTCACAGTCCATTTTGAGAATGAATGGCAATCGTAGCGGCCGGCGGCATGACCAGAAGACTTTTTGCCGTCTGTGTCTGGCGTGATTTAACTTCTCCCCAGTTGTTCCATGAAAACCCGCAAAATACGGAAAGCTGTGAAGTGATAAGATAACAAAATTATGTTCTGAGAACGTTGGTTTGAAATGTTCTAAAAACGTTGAAATGTCCAGTTTGCTTAACGTTGCTGGAACAGTATCTTAATGTTAGCAAAACGTTGCTGGAACGTTAGCATAATGTTGCTGGAACATTATCTTAAGGTTAGCATAACATTGCTGGAACGTTAGCATAACGTTGCTGGAACGGTATCATAATGTTAGCAAAACGTTGTTGGAATGTTAGCAACATGTTGCTGGAACGTTATTTTAAGGTTGGCATAACGTTGCTGGAGCGTTAGCATAACGTTGCTGGAACAGTATCATAATGTTAGCAAAACGTTGGAATGTTAGCAACATTTTGCTGGGACGTTATTTTAAGGTTAGCATAACGTTGCTGGAACGTTAGCATAACGTTGCTGGAACAGTATCATAATGTTAACAAAACGTTGTTGGAACGTTAGCAACATGTTGCTGGAACGTTATCTTAAGGTTAGCATAACGTTGCTGGAACATTATTTTAAAGTTAGCATAACGTTGCTGGAACGTTAGCATAACATTGCTGAAACATTCTTAAGGTTAGCATAACGTTCATGGAATGGTATCTTAATGTTAGCAAAACGTTGTTGGAACATTAGCATAATGTTGCTGGAACGTGATCTTAAGGTTAGCATAACGTTGCTGGAACGTTAGCATAACGTTGCTGGAACATTATTTTAAAGTTTGCATAACGTTGTTGGAACGTTAGCACAACATTGCTGGAACATTCTTAAGGTTAGCATAACGTTCATGGAACGTTATCTTAACATTGCTGGAACATTGGCATAACGTTGCTGGAACATTCTTAAGGTTAGCATAACGTTCATAGAACGTTATCTTAACATTGCTGGAACATTGGCATAACGTTCCTGCAACGTTCTTTCAACGTTCTGTTATTAAAAATACAACAATCAAAGAACATTAAAATGTCCACTTTCTTTCATGTTAAAATTATATTTTAAGGTTAGAAAAAAAATTCTACACCATTCATTCAACTTAATTTTTTTATTAACACAACCATGTGAATTATAAGCGCACACTTTTACAGCACATCAAAAAGTAGAAAATTGCATATGGTTATTATACATTTTAAACGCTACATTATAGCTTAAAAAAACGACAACAAATATTTTCATATAAACATTTAAATGAAATGAAAACTGTATTTAAGGGTTAGTTCACCCAAAAATTCTGTCAGTAATTACTCACCCTCATGTTATTCCAACCCAGTAAGACTTCCGTTCATCTTCAGAACACAAATTACGATATTTTTGATGAAATCTGAAAGCTGGTTCACTCCTCCATAGGCTTCTAGGCAATTTCATTCTGGCGAATTTATCAAGCGACGACAATAATCGATATTAATTAATTAAATTGCTTTATTTTTGTCCTTGCTTATAGACGAGGTTGACCAAAGTAAGTCACTCTCGTTCCAACAGAGGATGAAATTTGTCGTTATCTTTGAGTTTGAGTGACATAATATCCCTGTCAAGAGGACACGTGAAAGCGACGTGAGATTGAATGCATTGAAAAGCCCTCGTGCTACTCATATACTGAGAGAGAGATAAGACAATAGAGCTGCACGATTCATCTTTAAAAAAACGTGATCTCGATTAAAACAACTACGCGATTTGCTTCCATTTCGTCTGTCTAATAAACCTTTGACAAAATCATATCGCAACTTTTAAAGCGGTGCTGACCCAGAGACGTCATGAAACAGCTTAACAGTCTTTTCGACCTCATAGTATCATTATTTCTGTAGTAAAATAGTTCAAATTATCATAGAAGTACTAGGATAAAAGTTTAAATTTAAAAAATATAAACACTGATGTCTATAATAGCGATCAAAATAGAGTAAAGCCCCAATCACACCTAACGTTTTTCCGGTTCGAAAATGCGAGGCGCACAGACCCAATCAAGTCAGCCTTTTATTAACTTTGTTTACTTTCTGTTCACATTGTGGTAGTTACGATCCGTGAAGTTGTTAAGCTCCTGGTAACCCGCGAGAGCACCACAAGTTTACCCTCCATCATCGCACTCTCCGGCGTTCAAAGCAACTGTAGCTTTCATAACTACAACGGAAGACCCGCCTCTCCATTCATTTGATTGGACAGTGGAAAAAAACGAAATGGCGTCGGGCGCTTTTATTGCTCCGAGTTGATTTTTTTTTTTACTCGAAAAACGCGAGGCGCAACCGGCAGTTAAACGTGAGGCGCCTGGGGCGCATAAACATCGTGCAGAATGCGCACTGCCATAGGAAATCAATTGAAAAAAGGCGCCTCTCACTGCCAAAAACGCATTGGGTGTGATCGGCCCCTAAATCAGCTTAAAATAATCGATTTAATAATCGATCATTTATCGATTACATTGTTTCGCCACAAGGTGGCGACAAGTGACTGTTACAAAATGTATTTATTGAATCATTTATTTAAGAGAATGTAGTACTAATGCATGATGCTTCTGAAATAAGCCAGAGAGATGTGATGAATTGTATTTGTATACATCATGTAGCCTATACAGTCTGTATAAGTGTATGATTTAACATTTTCTGATGGTCTAGTGTTAAAAATAAAATAAAAAATGTGATAAAAATGTGACGTGAAAACACTGCAGATCACTGATTGGTCAGACAGAATCGTCACTATCAGCATCATTGTATTTGCGAGACATCAAACCCGCTAGATTTGAATAGCCAGTAACAGTCACTAGAGATGCGCGGATGGGCTATTATTTCATCCGCAACCGCATCACTCATCATCCGTCCGCCATCCATCCGCACCAACGTTTTTGACCAATTTTCAAAACCGCACCCACCTGCCATCCCCTGATTTGGCTATACAAGGCGCTGCTGATGACAGCCGCGAGACTAGAAGCTCTCAGAATATCAGCAGTGAACTCTGTCTCCGATCGGCGCGCAGGGACAAAAATAAATAAATAGCCTAAATTAAACGCACTTCGGCAAACCTAACCTTATCTGATAGTCTACTGTACAATATTTTCATTGTAGCCTAATAGAAAACGCATTTTGGCACATAATTGACCAGAAACCATATCGAACGGGCGCATAAGAGAGCAGGTTCACACAAAATTGGACTATTTCAAAGTGTACTCTTTTTTTTTTTTTAGATGTAGGTGGGCTATAGTCAGATAACAATATTTAACAATGTATACATATATTTTTCATTTGATTGGTTCAACCGCCCGCCCGAATTTAATTAAAATATTTTTTTTCGTCACGTCATCTGCCCGATCTAGAGCCTGTAACCGCCAACCGTGCATCTCTAACAGTCACCACTGTAGCACCTGTTTTAAAACTACTTGCTTGAAGAAAAAAAAAAAAAAAAAAAAAAACGTCCAAAAAAGAATTGGCTGAATCGTGTTCAGTGGACAAAGTGCAGACGTTCATCTCATTGGTTGCCGAGGAGTGGATAAACTATTGTCTTTATAATCCCACCCACTTTGAAGTAGGTATGCAGCGATTACCGGATTTCACAATTAACCGCGCTTTAAAACGTCACGGTTAATTAATCGTAAAGACTGTGCTACACCGAGTGTTCTGCACGGAACGGAACTTTTGCACCTAACACAAAACGAAAACAAAGTTACACCAGCGGTGCACCAGCTTAACCCTCTGATGGTCTTCGGGGTCTATTGGACCCCAAATGACTTTTGCTCAAATTAAAAAAAATGTTCTCTTTGTCCAAATGGTTTGAAACTTTCTACGGCTCTCAACACTTTCTAGATCTACAAAAAAAAAAAAAAAAAAAATTTATGATATCTGTTTTTATGTTGGCGTGACAAAAATAGTCACACTCATGGTCTTCGGGGTCTATTGGACCCCGCAATCAAAATAGACAAAATAACATAATCAAAATCAGAAACAACGTAGAACACATAGACAGAAATGACAGAAATAAAGTGGCACAGTTCCAACAATGCAAAAAACATCCACAATCCAAAATTATCATGCTCACCACAGGCGCGCACACACACACAAACACACAAATAAAGAGGAATACATTTATACAGGAATACATACGGACTATAAAAGCTGTTCTCTTATCATTTGTAAAATAAAATAATCTAAAATGCAGAACCACCAGAAAAATTAATTGGTAACACTTAAGACGCATTGAAAATGTGCGCACACACATACACACACACACACACACACACACACACACACACACACACACACACACACACACACACACAGGAATACATTTGTAAGGCTATAAAAAGTCTTATAATTTGTCAAATAAAATCATACAAAATGAAGAACCACCACAAAAATAAATTGGTGACACTGTACACATAAAAATAAAATGTACACACACACACACACACACACACAACAACAACAACAGTGAAGTGCCAAACCTGCTCCAACCCTGTCTGCAGAAGTCATGCGGTTTACCATGCATGGTGTTTTTTCAGTACAGAAAATGCTAAATTTTGACAAAAATTATTTTATTTTTGTTATAATTGTGATTTTATAATATTTAGATATGAATCCAACTGAATCCAACTTTAGAAACTATATCTTTCAGTAATTTAAATAGCAAATAGCATATAATGGAGCTCTATAGCCATCTAGTGGTTAAAGTGATTTATTACAAATTTTAACCTGTATTTTCCAAAAAATGGGCAAAAATCTTACATTAAACCTTGTAAAATTATCCATGGTATTCCCAGGAATGAAAGTTAGAAATCTGGGTCTTTTATAAAGTTTATTTAACATAAAATGCTGTTTTTTAGTAAAAATCCTATTTAATTAAATATTTATTTATTTATTTATAGAAATTTTTAAAAAATCATATATTCTCCAAAAACTGCACAAATGTTGAGTAAAAACATTAATAAACAGAGTAAAATTATATTTGTAAAAAAAAAAAAAATATTGTTCGGTTACAAAATTAAATGTTGTTGTCTGGGGTCCAATAGACCCCGAAGACCACGAGTGTGACTTTTTTTTGAAGACCATCAGAGGGTTAATGCCGTTCTCGTCAACCACTATGGCAGAGGGACTAGCAGCGACGCTCTATTTCCACCGAAAAAACTCCTTAAGGGCCTCTGTTCACAGATCGCGTCCTTTGCGCGCTCAAGTTCGTTATTTCAAATGTAGGCGTGCGGCATGCGCGCTCATAAGGGAAGTGACGCACTCGTTTTTTCCAAGCGCGTCCGCGCCGCATCGAGATAAAAACATCTCTACTTTTCATAATGCCGCAAGCGCACCTTAGGTCAAGTGACAAGAACCAACACAGCAACGACAGACGCCTCGGAGCGCAACCGCCCTAGTGCTTTGGAAAAAGGAGAACGCGGCGCGCAACTTTCAGCTTTCAGTGCAACGTAAAAAAACAACAACAAAAAACAGCGGAATGTTTTGGTTACACAAGTCTGTGGAAAACAGAATGTGACGTGCTCTCAAGAGTTTCAGTCAGTGAACATTTAACTTAATATCCTATTGCTTTCTCCTGTAAATGTTAGGCTTTGTAGTTTTAATATGCCCGGTGTAAAACACTAACATAAGATCAGGGCCGTGTAGACTTCTAGGACTACCAATTAACTGCATTTAAGTTATTAATAACACTCCATGAGAGATGTTCTCAGTTTCTTTCTATAATTTTTACTTAAACTTCAAACAAACAAACCAAAATAATGAGATTATAATAGATGATTTTCTAAAGGCACATGTAAAATTTGGATTAATAATTAAAAAAAGAGTATTAAAATAAGTACAATAATATTGGAGTGGATAACATTTGGACTATATTTGTTTTCTTTTAAAAGAAATACATAGTTAATATTTAGCTTACATTTAATTCAATAGAGCCAAATACTTTGTTTATTCTTATTTTCATTGGGATTTATTATCCCTTTATTTGTTTTTAAGTCAAATACCAACAAGATATTGTTTTCATGTTATCAAGTTTTCTACCTCAGGTTGAAAATAAATTTAGAACAAACTAAACACTTAATCGTTTTGTGATCTATTTCAATCAAAGAGCCCTGCAGCCATTGACTTAATTTGTTATTTTTAAAAGAAAAATGCTGGAAGTTTACAAAGCACTTCTCTTTAATTCCAAAGGAAGAGATTGATTATTGTTTGCCATTTTATAATTTTGTACTGTGTTGTGGCAAATAACACATTAAAATCTAGTGTTGAGTGTTCATGTGATATTATATACATAGTGTTGTGCAATTAATTGATGCATAATAATTGTGATAATCGTTAAATCGTGATTATTTCTCAGACAATAATCGTACTCACAAAATCTGTAATCGTTGGATCCCTACTTTGAAGCGGTACTAACTGCAGTGGAAAAACAAACCAAGCTAAAGCGAGCCAAGCCGTGCCGTGCCGAGTTGTACCACGCAGTGGAAAAGCGCCAATTGACTATTTTAACAATGTCTTTACTAACTTCCTGGGCCGGCAGAATGAAATTGCCTAGAAGACTATGGAGGAGTGAGCCAGCTCTCATATTTCATCAAAAAATATCTTAATTTGTGTTCTGAAGATGAATGGAAGTCTTAAGGGGTTGGAACAACATGAGGGTGTATAATTACTGACAGAATATTAATGTTTGAGTGAACTAACCCTTAAATATAAGTAGTGTGGGGGTGCCAAACTATCACTGTGGTCCAGTCTGGTCCAGTCTCTTCATGCCCAGTCTGTAAAGTGAACAGATTGACTGATGTTACTAATGGTGATTTATTATTTCATAAACTTTTAATAATAACAGTGTGGCTACTCCATAAATGTTAAAGGGTTAGTTCACCCAAAAATGAAAATTCTGTCAGTAATTACTCTCCCTCATGTTGTTACAAACCCCGTAAGACTTTTGTTCATCTTTGGAACACAAATTAAGATATTTTTGATTAAATCTGAGAGCCGGGTCACTCCTCCATAGGCTTCTAAGGGATTTGAAACTTGACAGCCCCAAAAAGTCATTAAAGACATCGTTAAAATAGTCCAAGTGACTACAGTTGCTAGATCTTAAGTTTATCAAGCGACGAGAATACTTTTTGAGCGCAAAAAAACAAACAAAATTGACGACTTTATTAAAGTATTCATTTCCACCTCTGCCGGCCTCGAGATTTCACGTAGTATAATTGCGTAGAGCTTCTGGTTGAACATCACGCATCACACACATGACCAGCGTCGGACAATAGTGAGCCTACGTGTGACGTATAAGTACGCTGTGAAAACTACGTGAAATCTCGAGGCCGACAGAGTTGGAAATGAATTCTTAAATAAAGTCGTTATTTTTGTTTGCGCCCAAAAAGTATTCTCGTCGCTTGATAAACTTAAGATTGAGCCACTGTAGTCCTTTGGACTATTTTAACGATGTCTTTAATGACTTTTCGGGGCTGTCAAGTTTCAATCCCTTAGAAGCCAATGGAAGAGTGATCCAGCTCTCAGATTTCATCAAAAATATCTTAATTCGTGTTCCGAAGATGAACGAAGGTCTTACGGGGTTGGAACAACATGAGGGAGAGTAATTTCTGACAGAATTTTCATTTTTGGATGAACTAACCCTTTAACCCTTAAGTTATTTAGGCTGTGCTTTGAGTACTATAAATATTAAACCACACAAGATTAAAATGTAGCCTACAAAGGTTATACAATGGAAAGGTTCAATAACACATTGTCAAGGATTAGGTACACCTGAAAATGAAAACTTCCATCATTGAGCGGAAAATAAGATAATGTGCCTCAAAATTCTGTGTACCAGCTAAACTTTTCTATAACTTTTTATTTGTACTAATTTGCCATACTATGGAAGTAGTAATAAAATACTTTCATTGTATGACAATAGCAGCATTGAGAAAGGTCTTCTGAAGCTATTATAATAAAATTATAAAAATGTAAACCAGGGCTTGGCATTAACCCTGGTCTTGTACTTGTCCTTTGGATAAATAAATAGTTCATTCACTTGTAATAAAAAATAAAGCATTTTGTCAAGGAACATGTACATTTTTTGAAGTAAGGTTATTCATCTGTGTGTAACGTATGTGTGTGTGTGTGTGTGTGTGTGTGTGTGCGGCTGTATGCTTAACGTCAAATTAAAAGAGCACATTCATATAAAACGTTGATTCAACTGACTTGAAACTAACGTTAACGTTACCTGGCTGTGAATTAAGCAGTTTCGTGACATTCATGTTAATACTAGGCATAAATGGCATATAAAACCCCAATTTGCCCTACAGGTGTGCTTTCCGTCACGTAAAAACTAACGTCCAGTGAGTTTAGTCCAGTTTAAGTTAATTCATTTTAAGATAATTTACTTTACTTCCATTCACATTGAAAAGTACATATTTTCATGTACTATTTGTGTAATTTTGAGGACTAAACTTACCTGAAATTAGCGAAAACAACAGTGAGAGACGGAGTTGCTGCATCTCGTCAGTTGAGCTCCCCGCCCGTTTCCATGGTAACTCCAGTTCAAATCTGGTTCAAAAAATGCAACTCGAATGTTCAGTGCGCGCGCTCATTAAAATATGTAGAAGTCACGCAGCATAAAAAAGAAGATTTGATCGAGGGAATTATTTGATAATCAGATAAAATATTCTGAAATGTGAGGTTAACATTATTACATGTATAGGCTCATGGCCATCACCAAACAGTAAACGGAATGAGAATATGAAGCATTGAGTGTAAAACAATGTTTACAAAGTCATTTATATAATAGGTTATAGGCTATAATATAATGTAATATGTAATAGCCTATAATAATATATAGCTTTATATAAATGGTTAACGTGGTGTTGAGAAATAAAATTGCAAAAAACATTTATTAAAAACTAAACATGATAAGGCATGGATATATTTTATGAAATATAGGCCTAAACAATATGTACACACATTTACAGATGTAACATGAGGAACAATTTAAAAGATTTATGTTCAATGTATTTTTGAAATAATATATTTTCAAAATGTATTTCAATATAGGCTACTGTATGTAACAGTGCTTCACATAATGTGAATAGCATGATCTATCTATAAATTACAGAAAGGTCTGTCTGTTTGTCTGTCTGTTAACTACATCTCGAACCGTTAGTCCAATGGATTTCAAACTTGACAAGTTTCTTGCTACGGGCACGAGTAAGTGCAGTGTCAAGTTTGACGTTGTTTGGATTGTTTGGATAACATTCTGACATAAACACTATGTGTAGGCATATCTCATTATGTCAGTATCTGTATTTGCTTTCTACCATGCACAAATAAAAATGTCTCTGAACTTTTGCTGTGTAGTTGTAACAATGAGCACTCAAACACACCGAACCAACAATTACTAAAAACACACACAACGGATTTTGCACGGGCACTTTGCCATCATTTGTAGTAACCTATTCACACACTGTTTGCTCAAGCGTAGCGTTTTCTCAGAGTTCACTGTGTAGCTGTGAAGTGGTTTCAATTGTTCTGTAAAATAACTTCGCAGAGATCTTTGACGCCAGAAATAATTAGACTTTATTTTCTAACGCCGTTCCGTTCCATAGAACGGCGCTCCAACAAAGCCGAGTGACTCCTGCAGGGTAATCACTCCCGAAGAGTCCTCAGCTCCTCACATATATGCCATTGATCCCTTCCAAAAATGGTCATACACTTATAGATGGTTTTGGGTGAAGGTCTTGTACCATGTGACATACTGAAATAGAATTGACATTCAGGGTCTTTTTACAGAAGGTCCTGCAGTTTTCAAATTCACCTAGACAGAGTCATTTTAGAGGAAATAACTCATACAAGAAATAATTGTGTATTCTTATATAGCTAAATCACTTAGTTTCTAAATAATAAAATCTTCAACATTCCCTCCTCTGAGGCTTATCTAAGCCTCACTTTCACCTTCCTTTTCAAGGAGTGTAGTTTCAAAATCCACCCCCCTTACTTATGCTACCTAGTGACTAGATGAAGTCACGCAGTCTCTTTTCCAATGACTAGATTATGCCCCCAAACTCCGGAGGAGCATTCGAGCCAAACATCTCTCTCCATACATTTTTCTTTCTTTCAGTTGTTTTTTCTTTTTCTTTCAATGGAGAAAGTAAAAGACTCGAATCCTCCCTAACATTAAACATTGTTATTAGCGTGAAGATAACGTTGGTTCAGCATTGCCTGTTATGTAAAATATGTCAAACATAAAAATACATTATACTGTTAAAAGTGTTCTTGCAGTGTAGATTTTTTCGACCCAGACACTTTACGCATCGTAGAGGCTCACCACTGGGGAGAGGGCAGGCTAGTACATACACCCAGGGTCTGGCTCGTCATCATCTTCTTCGTCCTCCTTCTTGAGGTACTTAAATCAACATCCAATGTTTGTAAATTCCAATCTGGTTTATACGCCCAATCTTAATAATATATTATTTGGTTGTCCTCTAAAATTAGTTTTCTTTATCTTGCCATTTTAGCACCTCCATTTGTTTAACCGTGACACTATTGATCTTAATATACAAGTGCACAACAGAATAATAACCCACTTTCAATATTGCATCACCAAAAAACATTCCTATTTGAGCCTAATTATGCTCATAATTCTCTAAACTTTACATTAAGTCTTCCTTAACTTCTGCTCTTAAGTTTTTTCTCCCTTAATCGTAATCGCTGCGCAATATTATTTAGTAAAAGTCCAACACTGATCTCCAAACATAAGTCATTCTACTTTTTTCACATAATTGTTTTTCTCCTAATGCAGACAAAGCAATATAATAAATCTCTGCTTATTATAGTTGTCTAATGGATTCATTATGCATTTTTGTTTTGCATGATCCATATGACTTAATTCAAAATATGGCTGGGTAAAAATACCTCTTTCCTATTTTTAATCGCTTCTTATTTTTATGAAGGAATATTCATTCTTAAATTCGAGGAATCAATCATTTTAGTCAGTCATTTTTAGTTGATGAATGAACAGAACACTTTAGTGAATCTTCTATTTAATTAATCGCAATACGCTTCAATAGTTGTTATAAAGTTTTACATTCCACATTCTGTCCATTTTATTTCCAAATTTGAACAATAAATACCCTTTGACTTTTTTAATATCACGTATTGTAGCTTCTCATTCTCATTGTAGCTCTTCAGTTCAAGACTACCTTACTACCTTTTCTTCTTTACTAATTTCTAAATAAACCATCATGAATAAACTAATTATGTCTCATGTAATCACTCTAACTAAGAAAGCTTCAGAGCAATATTATATTTACATCATAAAAGTCATTCAATAAACTCATCAGACAATTAGATAAATAACTCTAGAGAACAACTTTTTGCACTCTTACATATTCCTTATATGTCCATTTCTTTTTCTGTATATCTAACCGTTTTTATATCAACCATTTAAAGCATTGGCATTATAACTTAATTATTATTAAAACTTCCTTGTGTTCGTATGGAACTTATTTTTAATCTTCAATACTTCTGTTTAGCTGACCCATTATCTGACCTTATTTCTGGACTTCCAATCTAAAGATTACTTCTCTGTTAGAGATTTAATTTCTGTTCCTGCCCCTCCTCTGCTGATATCATTGCTTTTACCCCTCTATATCCAGCCTGTTCTCACGTAAATGCGTCTCTATAACACGCATCGTGTATTGTCGTGTAATTTATACGCGAAAATGAGTTTTTACGTGCATATGAGACGCAGTTTTTAGCGTGCATTTGATACGCAGTTCATTTACGTGTAATACACACGCACCCCACACCACTAATTCTACCCAAACGTATAATACACACGCACCCCACCCCACACCTAAACCTACCCTAAACAACCAATGCGTATCATATGCACGTAAAAACTCACTTTAGCGTATAAATTACACGACAATACACATGCGTGCTATAAAGACGCATTTAGTGTGATCGGGTTGCTATATCATGTACACCTACTCCTTACCAAAAGTTTTAATAGTCTTTCTGATATACTGAATGTTTTAATAGTTCTTCTGGTATACTGACATATGGCCTATTTTTGTCGCTGTTCTTTTCTTAACTTTGTTTTTGCCACAAATTTCACAAAACTTTGCAAAAATGCCTTTTAATTTAAAATGCCTTTAATTTTCACTTCATTTTAACTTAATTTCCTTATTCTTAATTAATTTTGCCTTCATTTTGAATTTCCTTACCTTACTCTTACTCCCCCCTTTGCGCACTGGTTTAATACCAATGCGCAATGCATATTGAATCAATTCATAATCTTATAAATTAAATTCTTATATTTGTTAATTCCCAATGTCAATACTTGCTTCAATTTCAACTGTAGCCTTAAATTAATTAGGTATGCTATACCCCTGTACTTACAGTTTGCAATGTGTACCCATTAGGATCTAATTTAAATGTCTTTTAGTTCTAATTTTTTCCTTCATGAATTGTCTTAATTCCCACTGTACTATATCAATTTCTCGTTATCATTATTTTAGTTTCTTTACTCATCATCGTATTTGCGTTGCTTTGATCTATTTTTCTTTTCAATCAATTTTTGTTGTTTAGGGTTATTATTAAGTTGCTGCTGAATCTATTCAAGGGCTGAACATTCAATCGTAGGAAAGTTTAGTTGATGTTGACTGTTGTTTCAGCTTGTACTGATCTCTGTTGATTCTCTCTTCTTTGCACAGGTCCTCTTATTTCTGTGTTTCTGGTCAAGTTTGTCTTCTTTTCCCATTCATGATTTGATCATTCTGTTAGTCATCTTGTCATCTTTCATCAGGAAGACTCTTGAGTCGTTCGTTGCAATGGACTTTTTTTCTTTCTCATTGTCAGCATGTCCTTGGTCCCTCACTTCCTGTTGTGGGGGGTTGCTGAAGTTGGTTGGTGTATTTTAAGTTGAGTGGCATGGACTCAAATGTCACTCTGTTGATCATTTCTTCTGAAATTACAAGGCACAGTCAATGTCTCTTTTTGTTAGACTCGTCCCAGAACCCTTCCTGGAATTGAGCTGCTGCTATCTGTGAATTAAAGCTTCATTATTTCTGTTAGTGACAACAACATATAATTTCAATCATCTGCTCATCTGTCCCATTGTCCTTCTTGGTGTTCCCTGAAAGGTCATGTGGGCTGAGTGGTGTCCTGGCCCTTTCAATTACAGCAGGACTTTAATTCATATATTCCCCTTGTTTTTCATATAGTTCAGCTTTTTATCATCATAATTGCAATTTCTTTAAATTTTTCTCATAATAAATTTCCTATACTCTTACAATTAGTCAATTCAGCTCAGTTATCTCATTGTCTTGAGTTCCACTATCAGCACACTATTTATTAGACATCTTAGATAACACTCAACCCACTTTGTTACAAGACAAGAGTTACCAGACAACATTTCATACTTTTGACAAAGATCAGCTCCTCTTGATATGCTGTAAAGAAAGTCAGATGTTATGCTGCAAAGAAAGTCAGATATGTTATGCGCTGCGCAATTATGGCACTGGTTTTTTTTTTTTTTTTTTTTTTTTTTTCATCTCTTTTTTTCCCTTTTTTTTCCATTCTTTGTTTTTTCATATTGCCACTATAGTTCCAACCAGGAGTTTTAATCAAATCCATCCATGGTCATTATTTTATTGGGCAGAATTTGCCCTGTGGGCCCACATATTAAATTCTAGATACAGCTGTATTGGCAAAATAATTATTTGCCTTAGTGTTTCTTCAGACATCATCTCTCACTCCATTCATACTCACACACTCTCACACACACTGGCCAGCATACATTCTTGCAGGTTGTGCTCTAAATGCGGCTCTGATCATTTTAGCCTCAAGGTCTGATCAGGTCAACACAACTATGTCAAACACGTGTCACTGATCGTAAGGTTTAGTTTAACACCATTGTTATAAATCCTTTTTTTTCTTTTATAAACTCTAATAGATTCAAGATTTTAGAATAATAGAGCTGGCAATTGTAATTTTTCAAATGCATTTTTTCTTTTCTCATTTGTTGTTCTGATTTTCCCTATTCTTTTTGGTGTTTGCTCATGAGCTGCTTTAAGAAGAAAATTGGAGATCTCTGCATAATCTTGGATCCATGGCCAACAACATTTCCATCTCATTATCCCAGTTTAGACAGCATTTGCGTTTTCATAATTTTGGACTTTTGGAGTAATTATTTCTCCAATCTATCTCTAGAAAATTACCAAAACAAAATGGAGTGACCAGTATCATTGTTTTGCCAACAATAATGATTATTCTTTGACCATTTTTTTTCTATCTTTTCTCTTTGCTACAGAATCATTTTCTCATGCTTTTAGCCCTATAGTTGTTTCATATAATAGCCCTCACTATACCAAATCCAGCCTAAATTTGATCTATTTAGTGAGTTGAGCACTCGCTTCTCTCTTTCGGCGTATTTTCTTTCTTTTTTATAGAGCTGGACTTGTACCTACTGATAAAGCAGAGAGGGTTAGTTTAGCAGAGAATATAAAGAATTGCTATTAGACCAGTGAATAATCAGGATAAATAAAGTTAATATAATAATCAACCAAATTTGAAGCAGTCTCTATACACAAGTTTACGCGGCAAATCGTGGCCGGCGCCATAACTCTACACATATGCACTTCATTTCCGCCGGAAGTGGTTTGCACAGCGTCTGCCGGTGTAAACACAGCTATTAAGGTGCTAGCTTGGGAACACGGTTCCACTACTTTAACTGGAGATGGCGTTACTATCCCCCACCCGAATTCAGTACAGAACTGGGAGGATAACATGATGACGTGGCCCAGGATAACGTACAGTAATATGTGCTCCTACTTTATACAATCCATGGCAATAGACGGAAAAGCAATGGACAATCTGAAAGCCTCCGAGGCGTACCAATATCTGCACAGCAACAAAGTCGGTTGTGTCATGTCATACAAACATGATCACTTTATTTATCTTAAAGCAAATGTAGAGCCTAGCCAGTGTTTGAACAATGCGTGGCATAATGCTTGGGTGCTGGTAACTGAAGCTGGAGAAGTTAAAACTACGGGATGTACGTGTGTTGCTGGACCAGGTAGATCTTGTTCCCACTCAGCTGCGATTCTGTGGAAGATAACTAGATTATTTGACCATTGTAGCCTAGGCCTTTTTTATTGTTGGTATCCGAACTAACATCACAGGCGACTTGGCTAGAGTGCAAAGTGTGTGTGCCATGATGATAATAATTAGGCACGTGAGATGTGCGGGCGTGAACGTAACTGTGTGTGTGTGTGTGTGTGTGTGTGTGTGTGAGAGAGAGAGAGAGAAAGAGAGAAAAAAAGAGAGAGAGAGAGAGAGAGAAAGAGAGAGAGAGAAAACTTTACAGGCATGTTATTTTTTATTGTAACAAATACTTTTTATTAATGTGAATACATTTTTATTCATGTGATGCAATAAATGTGTTTTTAATTGATTTTAATTGTATGTATTTTCATTGTAAATGTATTTTAATTAATTGTGTATAGTGTTTAGTGTATATCTGAAGTTAATTCAATAAATACGTGTTTCATACACCTCAGTGTAGTCCATTGTTGATTATTATGATTATTATCCTATGCCCCGATTCTGTAAACCCTACAATATAGGCCTGTCTTTTTAGCGCAGGGGATTAGCTACTGTGAACGCGCAGCTAAAATAACAGGGAAAAAAATTGTGATAGAGGGTCCTTTGAGATAATTGGCCCCGGGGCCTTCCAAGTCAAAATCCGTCCCTAACTATTTCTCTCTAGATGGAAAATGCTGTGAGACAGGGGAAAAAATGTAAACAATGGAGCGCATGGACATTGCCTCTTCGTAGCTGGTTTGTGGTCGTAACACTCTCTATCTAAC
This sequence comes from Tiaroga cobitis, assembly GCA_030578255.1. Lineage (NCBI taxonomy): Eukaryota > Metazoa > Chordata > Actinopteri > Cypriniformes > Leuciscidae > Tiaroga > Tiaroga cobitis. The sequence continues at coordinate 3,503,114 of CM060592.1, forward strand.
CACTCGTTCAGGTGCTTTCGCGAGTTTTTGCACCCAACTACCGCACACGTCGTGGAGTTTAGGATGTAGAGCGGAAACGGCTCAAAAACTTGTGTATAGAGTGATCACTGGAGTTGCCGCACCTGTGGTGCCCGTAAGGGAAGGATGTCAGTCAGTTCTGCTGTTCTCAGATCAGCTGTCTGTTGAAGCTTCTTGGCTGTCGCTCTGCATGTGTCGTCAGCCTGTCACTCAAAGGCCTGGTGTCGGAGACTGGAATATAGGCTCTGTTGTTTCTTTCTGCCTCTTCTCAGTTTGGGCTTTTGAAAGATCCTGCCACAGTTTTGCATCTCAGGATTGTCTCTTTGTTCTCAGGAAAAGTCTCAAGTGAAAGTTTCACCTTTTCCAGCATTAAATCAGTCTTTCTCTTTGCTGAGCTTTTAGAAAGTGGTCAACTTCAGGAGGGGAGCTGAAAGCCCCTCACCCACTTCTTCTTCTTTCTGCAGTCGTGTCTTCTCTCTGTCGTGTCTTTGCCCTTGCTCTTGTTGCATCCATTCGACACTGACGCCATCTGATATTTGAACGCTCAGAGAACTGCATAGATCAAATTAACTTTATAAATATTTGTTCCTGAGCAATTAGCTCTTTATCTAAATTTCATTTTTAACCATCTTTACCCTAGTTCTTTTATATTATATAATAATCACTGGTTGACAACAGCATTTCTCCCATTCTGTTTTTAGTAAAGCTAGTCATTCGTTGCCGGAAAGAGCAAACTATTTCTTCATTACAATATGCAGTAATAATCTAGCTTTGACTATCTGAGTATAATACAATCAAATAGTTTTCCCTATCATAAATCAGACTTCAATCTTTCTCCTATATTTGCATGCTGTGCTCAAAATAATCTAACATGGTGTATACATTTTCCTCAGCCATTCCCGACAATTCCCATTTACTACAATTCTAAGATTGCTGTAAATTATTTATGACTGTTGAAACTTTGTCACTCAATCTTGTTCAATTTTAGCACACTGCACTTTTTTCTTTTCTTAGCACAAACTTATTTATCTGCAATTGAATATTTTTCTCTCTTTGTCTTTAGGGATAATGAGATACAAATTTAAGACGTCTTCAGATATAAATATAATATATTAAGCACGTGCAATCTTATTTCTATTTAAATATATCTTTCATTTTATTTATTAATTAAATATATATTTTATAACTTTAACTTATTTCATACTACAATAATCTCCTAGGTTAATATCTTGAAACAATTGTTTTCTTTTACTATTTCTTTTATTTTACTCCAAATCATTTATACTCGTCCCTTACGCTCATTCACACATTCCTTGTCTCCTATTTTTAACCACAGTCACAGTCAAGCAGACACACAGGATCCCAGACACACACACAAAAGCTATATTCTACTTACAGTGTTACTCACTGTCTTTATAACAATACATCACTGATACACTTCCCCAACACAGTGAAAAAAACAATAAACTTTAAAACTATCACAGACCTCTGCGATTTATTTTAGCTTACCCGAGCAGCCATTGTCATACCTATAACAATGCGGTAACCATAAGCTAAACTTCATCTGTGCACATGCCATTGCCTACCATCTATCAAAGCCCTCTTGATAAGCAAACACAGATCAATAACTGATACCCTATCAGTACACTTGTCATCTATCAAAGCCCTCTTGACAAGTAAACATAAAAACTGATTATCCTTAATCAGTACACTTCTAACTCCCCTATTCCATAGGATTTAGCTTAACCCGAGCAGTCCCTCGCTAGTCGAGGCGGTAACTGTTAAGCTAAACATAACTTCCCCGAGCAGTCTTTTGTTAAATCTTTAACAAAACGGTAACCGGAAGTTAACCATCTGTGCGCATGCTATACTTAAAGTAAACACAGATAAACCACTGATATCCTATATCAGCAAATACAAATCCTTGCGTACGTACGACAAAACCTTCGCGCTAAATCATCAGTACCAGTAGTTCAAACAATCCACATAGGATTATTTAAGCACTGGCAAAGACTAGTGGGAGCTCCCCCGCGCTATTACAAACTACTTGACATCTACAGAGACAATGCATGCAATTATTTCTGGAATCAAAGATACTTTTGTCCAATTTTTTAGTTCTTTAAATTTGGAGAAGCTTTTTAAAGGGTATTACCACTCTGGCTCACTGGTGACAACACATACTGTTTCAAAAGCAAAAAAAATTGCTCACCTTAAATTACAGTGGCCACTGTTGTCTGTGAGTCACCAGTGTCGCGTTTCGTGGTTCCCGCAGCTCCTAAACCAGTCCTGCCGGGGTCGCCATTTGAAGTGGTTTCAATTGTTCTGTAAACAATTAAATAGCAGAGTCGCTATTCTGAAACTCTTCAACTAACGTTACTTCAAAACGCGCATTAACCCGATCGAAAACTGACTGGCGAAGCACACGAGTCTCCCCCCAGCTGTTCCACGAAAATCGGCTTGGTGTAGTACCGGATTTTAGTCTCCTCCGCCCACTTTTTGAGACGTAAATGCTTTCCTCGTCAAAGTGCAAGCTGCACACAAACGTACTACCCCGACTTATATGGAACGAAAGACCTTCGTCCCTCCTCATCAATCTCACCCAAGCCTTGGTGTTTGTCTTTTGGGAAGTCGTGGAAGCTAAGGTATGGCTGTCTTTGTTTTGATGTTGAACAACCCGGTACACTGCAATAGCACCGGCGAGAGGAGGCAGCCATAGTTTATCTGGTAACTAAGTAACCACCGGAAGTGCGAGTACACTGCTTGGCGATTTCAAACGTCCCAAACCAGGAAATGCGATAAAGGCCTATTTGTTATTTAGGCTGCATAAGCATACAAGTGTGGGTGAAAGTACATTTGTGATATAACTCAAAGAAAAACTAAAACAATTTCTTTTTCACATTGTGGAACTATGTGTAAAACTTCACCAAAGAGACACTCTTCTCTTAAGTCACAGTTTACAGCAAGTACACAACCAGTTTGAAAAGTCTGACCGAACACACCAACAGAGTGAGAAACATGAACAGCTTGTCGATGGCACACGTCAGACTGTTATCCTCAAGTGGAATGGTGACTTTCTCAGCCACAATGATGTATTGCGCTGTAGAACTTGGGGCTCCTAAGCAGACAATGTGGGGTTGATGGCTTTCCACCATTGTCTGGGAATTATCCAGGAGGCTTGAGATGCTGGTTCCAGCCTGTAAAAAAATTTTTTTGCAACAGGAATACCGCAAAAGGAGTAGCAAAAGTCAGAGCGCTAGGATTTGAACTTGTCCTGCCAGATCTGAGAGGTTGTAAGTGCCGACTTGACACGAAACTAAAGTATAGTGCAAAAGTAAATGTCGTAAACATTTGTGTAGCCTATGTCATTTTCTTTGTGTGAATGTCATTTTACACATTTGTGACTATTAATCTACAACTTCCAATTCAAAACACGGATGTTTTGATAATTGTCTGTGTGTGGAAATTGAAAGATTCAGCTTTTCACATCAGAGCTGTGAGTGTAAATTTCAACTTACAAATACGAATGTTAAAATGACAAGTTCTAACATTCAGATTTTCAACCTCTCGAGTTAAGCTACTGATTTACCTCCATAGTTTTGGATCACTGCATTTAATTTGAGAATGTACATACAGAATGAAACATCCAGCATGATAGAGTAAACAGTCACTACTGTGAGCAGCAAAAACAGCCTCCCCTGGGTCCTAATGCCCATTCGGTAATAAATCAAATGAAAATACACAAATAAACTTAAGACACTTGGCCAAAATGAGTTTAAAAATATCATGCACACCTAAACAACAAAACAAAATTAAAACAGTATAGCTTTATGCAAATCAGAGTCATATAATTTAATAACATCACAAAGTGCTTGTACAGAAAACTGACCAACAAAAAAAAAGCTAACATAAAAGGACAAATAAGTCCCACCCTTTGCTCCTTCCTGACGCAGGAATGCGGAAGCAATGTAATACGAATTTGAAGAGCTCTGTAACATGAATCTGTAGTATGATAGGAAAACACAAAATATAATGACATTATGGCTGATATAATGGCAGGCTTTAAACTCTTTGAACTACTATAACTAATGGTGTCCACTAAAAGAAAAACAACATTTTGACAGAACGAGCAAAGTAGCCTACCTTCACTCTCATTATCAGTTGGCATGACCAGAGGATCTTTCACTGTGGACATATTTTGCAATTTTGGAACAATATTTCCTTCCCATTTTCGAAGAAAGAGGTCAGCCTTCCCAGGAAACATTTTTCCAAACTCAGTGTCAAGCTACAACACAGGATAGAGTACACAATTACAGTTTCCACAGTATGTTCACAAAATATTGAGTCTTGTCAAGTTGTTACGTATACTGATTAAGCATAGTATTCACATTCATAATGTAAAAGAGTAGTTAACAAGCAGTGAACAATATCTATTTATTTACGAAAACATCAAGCTAGCATAAAAAACCTCCGAGATAAACCTAAAGCAATCTTTTGATCTTCGAAAACCAAAGTCGTCCAAATGAAGAGTCTTCCTGAATTTGGTACTTCATACTACTTTTACTATTTCTGACATATATTATGGTAAAAAATATTAAAAGTAGTGTGCTAGTACGCGGTTCCGAATTCCTAATCTATCTGTCTCGTATTACAATGCACTCTTTAAAGGATGTTGAAAACAACACAACTTGTATTGAGGACAACACATTTTAAATCAACAATGTGTTATTCCTGCTAATTTTCTACACACCAATGTGTTATTATTACACAATTTGTGTCAATTACATACATGAAATGCGCAAACTGTTAAAATAGACAAATTAACACATCCTTTTTGAGATGGAGAAGTACTAGATTGTCACATTTTTACCGTTACCTTGATAAATCATGTTATTATTAAAGAGCATTTAACAAAACATTAGGTAACGCTTTAGATTACAGCCCGGAAAGTACTGTGTAATTAAGAGGAATTTACAGTGTAACTTTCTATAATTATTGTGTACCTATAAAGTACTTACATGTAAGTATAAGGGAACAATATGTAAAGTTTGGGGAATAAAGGTGTAACAACCAGGAGAAATAAAAAAATATTTATACTGTAAGTATTATAGAACTAAGGAGTACTTATTCTACTATTATGATACAACAATCTTACATTTGGGAACAATTTAGCGAGAACATACACTGCGTACCTTTTTGTAATAATTATGTACCAAGGCAATACATACTGTATAGGCTTTTTAAAAATGACAGGGTACATATCCATGCATTTATAAAAAAAATGTATATATATATTTTTTTTTGATAGCAAAAGTGCAGATGTTTAAGTTTGGGCTAACATGTTTCAAGGCAAGAAAAGCTAAGACTATTGCAATTTTTTTAAATATACTGGGAAATAAATACGGTTTCACGTGGTTACAGGGTAAGTGGTGCTTGTATAATAAATAAAGGTTTCCGAGTCAGTGATATAAGATGGTGTGTATGCATTTTTATTGCACTTACCCTGTAACGACATGGAACAAGAGGGTAACAAGCACCACTTTAATTTACAGCCCGCAATGTCACACTTACCCTGTAACTACATGGAACAAGGGGGTAACAAGCACCACTACATGAAACTAGAGTATCTTTCCCCAATATTTAAGCAAAAGTTGCAATAGTTTTCGTTTTCAGTGCACTTTTGTTAAAAAGATTACTTTATAAATGCATAGATATGTACCCTGTAATTTTTTTAAAAGCCTATACAGTATGTACTGGTTCACCATTATTTCAAAAAGGTATGTTCTTGCTAAATTGCTCCCAAATGTAAGATTGTTATATCATAATAGCAGAATAAGCACCCTTTAGTTCTTTAATACTTACAGTATAAATAATTGTTTAATTCTCCTGGTTGTTACACCTTTATTCCCCAAACTTGAAATATTGTTCCCTTATACTTATATTGTAAGTACATTATAGGTACACTATATAATTACCGAACATTACGCTGTAAAATCGCTTTAATTACTCAGTACTTTCCGGGCTGTAATCTAAAGCGTTACCAAACATTAATACATTCTGTTGTTTAATGAAAGAGAGGCGACAAATAGGAATGAAAGTGGTAACATTACCACTTTGTCAAACTCGTTAACGAGCTGTAGCGTTTTATCAGACATCATTCCATTTGCAACAAATCAAACAAAGAAAAACAAAACTCGTTAAAAATTAGTTCTCTCTAGAAAGTGAGGGACAAACCTAGCAAAGTCTATGAGGAGAAATAAAAATAATTTGTGAAGCACTAACGTTAACTATTAGATGCCGTTGCTGCCTTGTTCAACACTGCCTCTACGGAAAATACCCGTATACACAGTAGAGGTCGCTAACTAAATGCACATTTGACCGTCTAAAAAAATAACAATAATAAGATACATTTGACAATTTATATTTGACCATTTCTAATAAAAAATAAAACGAAATATCTGACGTGTGCATCCAAGTCATCGATCGATGGAAAAAAGGCGCGAACTTGCTTGAGGCGCGGAGTGACGTTGCAGCAATGTGATTGGATGATAGTTAACACATATTGTGTTGGACACACTGTGTGTTTTTTCTCTCTCTGTCTTTCTTTTTCTTTTTACACATGATCAACTTAAAATTACACAAAATGTGTTAAAATAGCCATAACACAAAAAAATGTGTTATTAATTAACACCTTTTTGAGAGTGTAAATTGAGTAAACTTGAGTGTTCAAGGCAAATCAGTGACAGCGTTTTAAGTCTAAAATAAAATCGAGCCACAATAAAGAAACTGGACATGTGGGCCAGGCGAATTTGCAAATCAAACTGAATCGTTTGAGAATTTGTCGCATTTTTTGACAAAAGAAGCCGTGAGCCTAGCCGCCAGTCACAAAGCTGATTGAAGAGCATCTCCAAGGTTCGAAGAGCCTGTTGCGCGACTACTTTCCATCTTCAGATGTTCAGGTTACCTGGATTTAAAATACTTATGCAAACTTGTGTGAGGGAGCTGTCGCAAGTTTAAGTGCAAAAGAGCACCCCAGCATTATTGACATATCTTGTGACAGTGCTTTAAAATGAATGTTTTCTCAAAAATCTTTGACGGATTTTTGGATTCATACTCTCTCCGAGTATTCTGAACCTTCTGATAAAGGTTTTTGATACCATCTTCGCCAACATACTTATGCAAAGCTGGTCTGCATTGGAGGCACTCAAGACAAAATACCGGAATAAGCTTCACGTCGAGCCTGATCTCAGCTAGCAACTTTCTTCACCTCAGCCCGACATACAGGTCTTAGTAAATGTTAAACAACACCAACCTTCGCATTAGGTGAGTGACAATGATTGCATTTTATGAGGTCTAGGCCTAATTGTCATGTGACGTAATATTTCATGTGTATAGAAATGTGCAGTAGATGAAGTGGAGGTATGGGCAAATAATTGGAGCTTTAGATTATCTGTGGCTATGTATAATGTAATTATTATTAACTTTCTGAATCAGTAACACAAATGGGGTGCAAAAAAGAGGACCATGTCAAGCATTAGACATTATTGGTCTACATTATTTTAGGTAAACAACCATTAGAAAATCAGTTTCAAAACAAAAAGGTTTCAAAAATGTTGAGTAGTTGGTCAAATTCATACAACAAAGTGGATCTAGTATTATAGTGAAGACATAACTGTCTTTAAATAGAACTGAGGTTACCTTTTGCACTGTTGAATATGCTTCTCCAGGTCAAAAACGGGATCAACTCCAGAGCACTCCTGACAGACTTCCTTTACACCATCTTTAACAAAAATTCTGTTAAATATTTTTGACAGTAATCATTAACTACTACGTATTATTTATGTATAATTATACTACTGCTATTATTCCAGAATATCAGTCTTACTACTCAATTTAGGTGTACTGAATTTTCACTTAAAACATTAATCTTACCGTAGCTTCTGTTGATCCAGCAATTACGAAATTATTAAGAAACCAGAGAATTTTGGTTTGATGGACAACGGATTTGATGGGAAGAGCATTATCCTCAAAAACATCATACGTGATGCTCCAGAACAAGCCCTAAAGAGTGGCTCAATTTAATGGACGCTATGGCTGTGGCTTTTGTGAAGTGAAAAGAGTTCACGAGAGCAAAATATATATATTTTTTTTTTAAAGAAAATCTCAGAACAGAGTTATTTAGACAGAAAAAAAAATCATCACAAGACAGATAGCATTCTTTTGAATCTGGGCATTGATATGATCAAGCAGTTCCCGATAAATCCTACAGTATTGTGTAGATCTAGGAGTGACTATGCGATTATTGGGGCTCTGGAGAGGAGGACCTTTGCCCCATCGATTGTTGACTGGACAGCTCATCATCATTAGTAATTTTCATCAAGCTATCCGACAGAACATACCTGGGCCCGGCAGATGACGTGACGCATGTTTTTTTCTGTAATTAAGTGTAAATGTTTACTGAACTGCATTTCTCAACTAAAACAGCACATGCCAGTGGGGCGTAGAACATCATTTTATTTCAATATTATGATTTTGGGACGTAAAATGTATTTGGTGTTGTTCATATTAAAATGCAGCTAATAAATGCCTTGGCATTATTTTATATGTATTTACTTAAGCCTGGTTCACACGGGACGATTTTAAAATTGTCGGCCGATTTCCCAAACCTGAGAGACTCCACACACGGCGATAAAAAATCACGGGTCTAACAGTTTTGGTCGTACAGTGTGTGGTGCGCAGCCACACGGCAAAATCAACACATCACACACGAACCGATTTGACTCCAGAGCATTCCCAGGTCAGACGGAAAATCTCGCAAAATCCCTCGAGATCAAACGTGACTTCAGAGTAAACAATCATGGCGGACGAAGAGGATGCAGTGGTGATAGTGTGTAGTTTGTTTTTAACCGAAAAAAACGTTATCAAAAGAAAAGGCGATGGTCAAAGAAGTGGAGACAACGCGAGCATGGACGGCTGTTTTGATTTTGTTTCCCGGTGCTTCCTCTGCGCCTCGTCACCTCGCTTTCTGATTGGCTACACGCCACAGTCCACAGACTGCGTGTTCGTTTGTCCCCGGGGGAAACCACACACGAGGAGAAATCGGGCCAAAAAAATCCAACATGTTGGATATCCCCGATTTGAGATCGGAGCGGTCCCGACGTCCTTCCGAGCAGACGAGAGCACTCTTAACACACCACACACGGCAGGAATATCTGATCAGATTATTTTACGATAATCGGAGCATACTTAAGATTGTCGGAAGGGGTAAATCGGGGCTAAAATCAGCCTAATTATCCTGCCGTGTGAACCAGGCTTTAGTTAACTTAAGTTTTCAAAATGCTAAAAAGTACCAAATTAATGTTTACAGTACATTTAGTTTTGAAACACAAATGCTGTCCAGCAGTGTGACATAGGATATTAGATTTTTGTACTGGCAGTTACATGGACAGCCAAAGGGGTCCTTTACTCAAGCCCCCTACCAGAAAGTCCCCCAGATGTTTGGATATGCTAAGGAGGTTAAAAGGTGAGTGTTAATCCCTTATTCATTTGATACATTTCAACATTTTTGATAGTCCTGGGGTGTGACTGATCTAGTTCGAGAAAAGAGAAAAATATATTTATAAAAAAGATTCATATTCAGGTTTAAAACAATGAACTTATTCAGTTACTGTAATGACCAAGGTTAGCAATGATTCAAAATGGCTGCAATGGTGAAAGAGTCCTGTGGTGTGACATAATTAAGTCGGACGTCTAGCTAGATTCTCGTCTGTTATGTTTGCAATATTAAACAAATATAAATCTCTCTCTCTCTCTCTCTCTCTCTCTCTCTCTCTCTATATATATATATATATATATATATATATATATATATAATATATACATATATTAAACATAAATATATATCTGTCTTCATTTGTTTTTTTTGTATGTGTATGTTAACAGTCAGTGATCACTGTTTTTAAAGTGATTTTTGTCAGTTTGTAGGCATGAGCAAAGAAAGGACAAGGAGGTACCGGGAAAGGTTAGCACAGGATGAAGCCTGGCATGAGGAGATCCTTAGGGAGAGAAGGAGAAAGTAAAATAAGTTTATAATAGGGAAATTGAGTTGGTGAAACATTCTCTAAGACGTACACTTGTATAGAAAACATATATCAGCTGTCTCTGTTCCATCAAAAAATATCAAGAAAAGAAAGCTAAAGGATAAATTCAACCACAAAATATAACTACACTGTAAAAAGTGAACAGTTGGATCAACCTAAAAAAATTAAGTTTTCTCAACTTAAATTATCACGTTTTATCAACTTCATTTCACTAGGTCAATCACACTTAAATTATTTGAGTTCATTCAATCCTATTATTTACATTAGTCTGACTTAATTTCACTGCATTCCAACTTAAATGTATTCAGTTTTCCTACAGTTGGCTCAACTTAAAAAAATACTTCAATTAGTAACACCTAAAAAAATACGTTTTCTCAACTTAAATTATTATATTTTCTCAACCTAATTTCACCAGGTCAATCACACAAGACTCAAATTGCTTTCGAAATATTTATTAACATAAATTCATTTTATACGCCATCAGTATTTTTAATATTACAAACTTTGAGAAATCATTACAAACTGTTCATATTTCTTGTGCCAATGAAATTTCATTTACTGACACACTTAACATCCATTCCATTAACAGTCTATTTGCAAAGTTGTCTTTCCACAGCATTATGCTCAAAACTGAGCCACTAATACATTTATAAAAATAAATATAAAAACATAGTGGTTATGCCCTATGCCCTAAAAACAATTAAAGGGATAGTTCACCCAAAAATGGTTCAAGTTGTTCCAGACCTGCATGAGTTTCTTTCTTCTGCTGAACACAAAAGATGATGTGTTGAAGAATGTTGGTAACCAGACAGTTGACGGCACCCATTGACTTCCATAGCAGGAAAAAAAAAACACTGGAAGTCAATGGGTACCGTCAACTGTCTGGTTACCAACATTCTTCAACATCTTCTTTTGTGTTCAGCAGAAAAAAGAAACTCATGCAGGTTTGGAACAACTTGAACCATTTTTAGGTGAACTATCCCTTTAATATATTCTTAAAATAGAACCATAAGTGTACAAGTGCTTTAGAACACCTTACAGGTAATGCCCTAAATTTAAAGTGAACCAATCAACTACAGATTCGAACATACAACTACACATTCATACTAGACATTTGAATGAATAAATGGATAGTCTACAAACATAAGAAAACAAATGAAACATCCAACTAAAACGGAGACATTCTTTCAAACACAGACTAGACATATGCGCATTCAAACATTACAGCAAGTTCACTGTAGTCTACTGAAAAGACTGAACTTTTGGTGACATCTTGTGCTGATCAAGCTGCCAGAGAACTTTCTGGAATACCTCGAATGTAAAACGAAGTGGTTTTGAGTAAGCCAGATTCATGATGTATATCATCCCGAGAAGCAAGGCACAAGCTGATGTGAACGAAGGCAGTTCATTCAAAACTTTAACACCCTCGATGACGACACCTATATCAGCCGGTGGTTCGCGATGTTCTCCTTCCGAATAACATACACCGCCATGGTGAGGTGCTCCAGCTCACCCTCACAATCATCTCGCTGGTTATCCTAAAGTAGTGTACATAAAAAAAAATATATATATATTAGGGCCGGGACTCGATTAAAAAAATTAATCTAATTAATTAGAGGCTTTGTAATTAATTAATCGAAATTAATCGCATTTTAATTGCATAAATATTTGACCTGAGAACAGTGAGAAGTAATTTTTTTCACATGGATTTTTAGTATACCATTGAATAATGACTGAATACATAAGCTTAAGCAACAAAATATTGTTTATTTTTGTTCAACCAAGTCCAGCAGACCAGTGTTTTTTGCCATTAAGTGTAGCAATAGCATATTGCTACACTACACTAATAGCAATAGCGAATTCCTTGTTGCATAGCTTGCACACAACCATGCTCTTATCGACGCTTCCATCCGTTCGTTTTTGTAACAAAATTTCCCATTCACCGGCCAACCAAAGCGATCTCGTCAGCTTCTTCGTCATGAACGCTAGTTGGTGCGCCAGTATAATCGGTCCGCCGAAACTCATCCAGTGAGAAACGTTCCGCGGTGCAAAAATAAGTGCGATTAAAAATAATTTTTTGTGTAATTAATTAACGCGTTAAAGTCTGTAGTTAATTAATCTTAATTAACGCGTTAAAGTCCCGGCCCTAATATATATATATACAATTTGCGTTCATAACTACAAAACACAAATTTAAACTTTCTGAAAAATAAAATCTAAATAGAATATGCGGAATTTCAACTCACAAGGTACTCCTTGATGAGGTCTTGAGGATTTCCCGCCAGGAAACCAATGAGGGCCTTCAGGACACACTCTCTTTTCGTGTGAATGTTTTCAGTCTGTGAAAAAGCAATTGTGATTATTTTTCTTATTTTTTTTTTCAATTCTGAGTAATCTGTAATAGAGAATCAGATTTCGCCGAGGATGGCAAAGGACAAGAAAATATAAACATTTACAAAACTATAAAAGTTTGTATTAATGACTGGCCAAAGTATATACATCACAGAAGTATACAAAAATCATTATTCAGATATACAGTAAACACTGATGTCTACGTTACCATTCAAAATAGAATATTGTTTTCTTCAGTATAGCAGTTTTTTAGCTGAAACCGTAGTCCTTTGTGGTTCATATAATGCAAGTCAATGGCTACCGTCACTTTTGAGAGTCAAAAAAAAAAAAATTTATACACGTGGCTCCAGAAAATACATCGAGGTCTTATGAACTGAAACGATCAGTCTGTGCAAAAAACAAAAACATTAGTAACATGCAACATTGCCATGAACGCACTCAGGGCCGTTTGCTGAGGCTGTTCACAGGTAATCACAAGTAAATGTTGTAAATAATGTTCAGTTTGTTACATAGAACGATCGTTTCGCTTCAGTGAACCTTAAACCTCAATGGATCGTCAGGACCCACAGGTATTAATTTTGTTTTGCCTGTATTTTTTTTTGTGACTCTTTTTGACTTACATTATATATTAATCACCATGGACCACAGATTCAGCTAAAAAAAAAAAAACATCTTTACTGTTCTACTGAAGAAAAAAGTCACCTACATCTTGGATGGCCTGAGGGTGAGTAAATTAACAGCGTTTTTTATTTTATGAGTGGACTATCACTTTTAAATTGTCCAATTTGATTGGGTGGTTATGACAATTTCAAAGCTATAAAACAAGTATTTAACAATTAAATGTTACTGTTAAACATACTGTGACTAAAATAAGATTGTTGAGTTGATATTAATGTAAAACACACAGACGTACCTGATCCAAAATTTGAAGAATTTCTGCATTACTTTAATTAATGGAAATTACTTACCATGTAACGTTATAGCAATTGTCGTCCTCAGTTGTCAAACATGAAAAAAGCTTTCGGTCCTAAGGGGAGAAAAATTTTGTAGTATTTAACTTAAGTGGTAGAAAATGATTTGCTACAGGCCAAGTAATTAATTAGTTTTGAAAATACTACTATTTCTCCAAAAAAAAAAAAAAAATCATTTTCTGCTAAAGAAAACCCTGAATTTTTTTTCCTGGATGAAACACCTCGAGCTAGGCGGATGAAACATAAATAAAAATGTATTCGTTTTTATATGTTTTATTCATAGATATTTCTAGTTTCATTTTATTCTCCCACAACTCGCACACTGAGTGCATTACCGCCCGCGCCCGGCCATCAAATTTAGTCCCGCGCCGCACTCGTTGGGAGTGCACGTCTCTAGATCAACAAGTTCGGGCTCGGGCAGAGAATCTAAGCTTTAGAGCTGATTGAGACGCACCCAATGACTTTTATCACAGACTTTCAACATCATTTTGGGGGGGGGAAAGTCGATGAATAAATCAGAGCGAACGTTTCAAAGACAAATAAAAGAACAGACAAACATTACTTATAAAACCAACTCAATAGGCTAACGTTACTGCAGAAATTCAAATTCGAGCATTTTGTCCCGCTCCCCGAGCACTTCCTTCCCGCCCAAAGCATTTCCAATATCTCGCGCGGCACAGACGGTTAAGGAGGCTTCAATTTTAAAATTATACTCCCAAGATCCAAACTGAACACAGTTTTATAAAACAAACGAGTAAATACAACACCCTGTATCCATAGAACATTATTCAGTAACGCTGTTCAAAAATTCGGTTAATAACGATTTCGTTGGTATGGGCTATATGCACGCATAAGTTCCGCATTTGACGCAAGGATGCTCTTCAGTTTCCGGTTGGGGAGATTAAAGCGGAGGAAAACCGAGGAAAACGGGATTATGGCAGAGTCTTCAAAATCCCGTCTTTGAAACTAAACTTTCATACGTTTAGATGTCATTTTATACATAGTTATGTTTATTTAATATCATTTTAAAAAGAAGCATAAACACAACGAGGGGTGTCTGTTTTGTCTGTTTTTGTGACTAACGTTTCTTTAGTTTAACCATGGAGTATAAAATTCAATATAAATTCTCGGTATTGCATTTTACGATCGGCGGAAGTTAGAGCATCCTTAGACCTTCACCGGAAATACCGCCGTGCAAAGAGCCCATATCATGTTCACGAACAACATTAATTAACTCATAAACAACTAAAACACGTCCAAAAGTTGCATAACGTTATTCGAGTATATTAAATTAACACAAACTTTCAACCTAACTTATTCATCCGAGTGCGAGAGAAAAAGAAAATGGCGGTTGAGCAGAAGTTCCAGACAGGCTCGTGCGTCATGACGTCAGAAAAAAAAACGTCTGACGCGAGGGTCCTTAAAGGGAAATTATACTTTGGGTGAAAGTGAGATATTTGAGTGTCAGTGAATTTCTATGCGTTCAAGTTGAATGAGTGTACAATAATCAGTTTCGAGTAGGAAAGCAGAAATACAAAGTAAATAGACTCAAATAGTTCTAGTAATCCAACTTACACCCATATTCACTTTTTACAGTGTAGCCTCCCAAAACATAAAAGAGCAAAGCTTCGTGAGGAATGGAAGAAGACAACGGCAAGGAACAGGAAGGAGGAGGATCTGGCAGCCATTTTGGATACTACTCCCCCATCACCCGAAGAACTTGATGTGTCCTTTAGTCCAGTTCATCTTTCTCCTGCTCATGGTTCTATTTCCCCAATTCCAAGTCCCCCCCAAAAGGTTTGTCCACCCAAGTTGACAGCAAAAAATCAAGAGGCTGGAAAGAGAAAACAAGGAGCTAAAAGCAATGCTCGATGGCATGGAAAAAGCCAATAGTAAATTGAGGGTTCAAAAGCATCGCTGGAATAAAGCTAAGAAAGCACGTCAACTACCCTCAGATCTTCGACGAAAAGAGCTGCGACACAAAAAAACAGTTTTTAGTTCAAATTCATACACTAAGTAATAAGATTGTACTGAAATGTTGCATTTTCATTAATGTTCAAATAGAGATGCGTCACTTCAAACACATAATATAACTATAGAGGGTATGCGCATGACGTCACCGTCGGCCGGAGTGAATGCGGTCACGCCCACAAGTGGCAAAAAGACTGAGCGGCAGCATTTGTTTTCAGCGTGAATGCCGTGAAAATCACACAAAACACATCTAAAACGGGAAAGAGCTTTGCGATTGACTGTACAACTAGATTTGACAAGAAATCTGAGTTACTGTATATTTTTACAGACTGCAAAAAGCTACAGAACAGACTATATTCTGCATAATTGGATGTTTTTAAATAAACACTGACAAAAAACTATACAAGTTTTAGGGCTGGATGATATGATGATATACAGTATAACATTAATGTAAGTGATCACTCGGATTTAGACCTATCTATATTGTATTTATATAAAACGTTTACAGGCAAATTTTCTTCATTTATTTCCCCGGCGTCGAAATCAGGCACATATAAATGTCAGGAAACACGATTCCTGGCTGCATGTCAATATCCATGGATCACTGGATCTTTGATAAGTTGTAAGGAACACTATATCGAGTCCAACTTTTAGTTTAAACTGATAATAGTTTGTTTTACTCGCGTTTTCGCAGTTTCCCCTATTTAGCTCTTCTGCCACTCAGTCCGGCTGAGGGGGGCGTGTTCCGGCGGGGAAGTGACGTTAATGCATTCCCTCTATATTAGGGATGGTAAGATTCACCGATTCGCATCGGTGCATCGGCATAAAAGCTAACGATGCGATGCATCGATTTAAATAAGTGTGCATCGGATACAAGTTGGTATTTGTATCGCGATGCATCGTTTCTAATATCTGCATCGGTAAAAAACTATTTATTCATATATAATTATTAGTAGATCCTAATACTTTTACCATTTAGAAAGTGACCAATCATTTCTGAACAATATTTTATTATGTAACTGCTGCGTTCACACCGAACGCAAATTGAGCGTCTGTAGCGAGTGATTTCCATGTTAAGTCAATGTAAAGACGCGTTGACGCAGGTCTGGAGGTCCTGCGGCGCGAGACGCGTTTAGCGCGGTGCGATGGACACGATTTCGCCTCATTCGCGCGTCCAGGTCGACTAGAATGATTTCTCCTTTCTGAACTGTTGCTCAAGCGCGTTCTCTCATCACGACTGCTGTATCACAACACTACGGAGTGTGAGGCGTGTCCTGAGAGTCACTTACCTTTAACCTTAAAGTAGGACATTTGAGTTAATCTGGTTTACAGCAGCCTGTGACTGCCAATAATAGTTTTTCATTTTTTTACATTTGAATAGTTATATAAGACCTGTTTGTGAAAGTTTTTTTTTTTTTTGTAATTGTTTGTTAAAACAGCACCTGCTTTTATTTAATCTTTTGGTTTTGTGAAAAAAGATGAAAGAACCATGCGTTAAAAGTCAGATGGCACTTAAGCTACTTTATGATTTGCTGTCTGTCTGAATAAAAGAAATAAAAGTGAACTATCTATACCATATTGAATTGCATTATATTTTTCTCCATTGCATCATATTACATTGAATCGCATCGCGTTGAATCTAAATCGGATCGCACCGCATCGTAATAGTAGTGAATCGTATTGCATCGCATCGGTAGCTGCTTATAGGTATCTTTAATGTATCGTATCGTCGGCTATGCATCGAGATGCGTATCGCATCGGCCTCAGCTATGGAGATGCACATCCCTACTCTATATATATATATAAAAAAAAACATTTTCAAATATTTTTTTCATAAAGGCGTCATAAAGGAGTTATGCTTAGGGCACCAAAATGGCTAGCAGCGGCACTGCTGATTGCAATAGAAACCCCAAGGGAGTTGGACGAACTGAAGAACTGAATTCCAAACATTCATGCTTTATACTGGACCAGTGATTTTGAAAAATATTCTTGATAAGAAGTAGTATATTGTCAAGGTTCAGTCACTTCTGTCTGGTTTTATCTAAGTGGGTGACCGAGCTCTGACATTCCCGGTTTGTCATGTGCTTGTGTTCTAGTTCTGTTTATTGTGAGCACATGGCTTGTTTCCTTTGTGCCATGTGTTCCCCTGTCTATTGTCTAGCCCCTCCCATCTTTTTATCTGATTATTGGTTAATTTGTCCCACCTGTCTTTATCGTTACCCTCCTTTGTTTGTTCCCCTATTTAGTCACCCTGTGTTTGCTGTTCTGTGCTGGTTTGTTGTCACTAGGTACATTTACATGGACACCTTTTGGCTCAATCGGAATTAAATCAATCCAAGCCGATTGATGAATCCGAACATGGTGTTTACATGAACGATAAATAAAGTAATCGGGTTGATGTGCGCATTTATATGTCGCAAGATTTAAATCGGAATAGATTTTTCGACGCGCGCACACTGCCACGAATATGCCGCTGTTCGTGCATAAATATTCTCCTCTATTGGTTCTTTATTTGTTTTAAACACCAGACATAATATTTATCCGTCTCTGGTCATGATTTTGAGATGATGAGCATGAACCGTTGTGCCGTGCTGCAAATATTTATCACGCAGTAAAACCCTTGCTGAGACAGGACCGTGGTCTAAAAATGACACGCAGTGTGACCTGTCTTTGGACAATTTCTGTCTAAATAATAAACATTTACCAAAACCTCAATAAGGTTAATTATAGATAAAGTAAGACAGAAACACACCTGTTCACCACTCATTTTCCCATGGGCAAAGGCAAGCACGTGTTTCACATCAGTGTTTCTCCCGAGAGACTAGCGCAAAATTGATCCCCTATCTTAGCGCCATCTACTGTTCTAGAAGAGGAAGTTGCTCAACTGCATTTGTGAGAAAATCTGCCTGGACGCGGAAAAACAGTGCCAAAAGTCACGTGACAGTTTTTCGTACTTGTAGAATTTTGTTTTGTACTTGTAGAATTTTGTTTTGTACTTGTAGAATTTTGCTTTGTACTTGTAGAATTTTGTTTTGTACTTGTAGAATTTTGTTTTGTACTTGTAGAATTTTGTTTTGTACTTGTAGAATTTTGCTTTGTACTTGTTGAATTTTGTTTTGTACTTGAAAGATTTTAGTTTGTACTTGAAAGATTTTAGTTTGTACTTGAAAGATTTTAGTTTGTACTTGAAAGATTTTAGTTTGTACTTGGAGGATATTTTTGTCATTGAAGAAATACGTTTCTATGTATATGTAAAACATACTGTATTTGTTTGATAGGTACGTTTTTTATTTGCAGAACAATATGCATTAGTTTGTGTATGGAAGCAGAATAGTCTCAAATATAATTCACGCAAGAAACACGATTCACACATGCGTAGACAAGTTCACATGCATGAAACCTAATTCACGTACACAAAAAAAATTCACGTGCGTGAAAAAAAAGTATATTCACAAAAAGCAATTCACATGCGCAAAATAAAATGATATATTCATAAAATACATTTCACAAATGCAAAACACAATTCGTAGATATACAACTGTGCACAAAAACCTTTGAATGTTTAAAATGTACGAGTGTCTGAATGTACAAATCGTCCTTTACGTACGAATCCCCTCCGATTTGTGTGTGTGTGTTTTTGAGACTTTCCTGGCAGAGCTCTCTTCCCACGTGGGTCTGTCGTACTCTTTAGCCAATCAGATGCGAGCTTACCATTCAACCAATCATATGCCATAAGCCACTGAGAGTGCATTCAAGGAGCACGATTCTGCGCACCTTTTGCGCAACATGGATTAGTTAGAACGGAAATTAAACCTTTACATCAGTAATCTAGCATGGCGAACGAAGAACGGGAAGCACGGGTAAGTAAAGTAAAATGTTTTTTGGACAATAATGTATTGTGACTGAAAATATAACGAGGACAGTATTGATAATGAAGCATGCAATTTCCCTAGTTTAACTAAGCACATTGTTTAGCCTAATTAGGGGAAATTACTTTTCAACATTCAGAAATTATGTGAATTATCAATGATTAGATATTGTAACGATTTCACCAGTGATCAAATAAAATTACACCAGCATTTCGAAAACTTGTCAGAGTACAGCATTATACTGTATTCCTGTCATTATGTTTGTCTGGTCCAGGGATGCTTTTCAATACTGTATTTGTGCATTCTGCTAAAGTAGTTTTGCACGTTTAGATGAAGTCACAAAAATGGCAGAAGCTTTCTTTGCCAAAACATTTCGAATTAAACCGAGCATAACGTATGTCTCTTAAGTAACTACAGCCAATAAAATATGGTATAACGTATAGAATTGTTGATTTAACATTAACTCAGGTAAGGTTCTTTAATTAATTTGTTTGTTTGACAGGCATTATCATCAGAAGTGGAATCAGCTGCAAGGGCTCTTATTGATGTGTTAGCCAGGGGCCTGGCTCCATCTTCAGCTAGTAGCAGTGGTACATCAAGGAGTGTTAATACACCAACAAGAGAAAATGTGCGAATGAGTGGGACAAGTGCCATTACTCCTTTGCCGTCTGTGCCAGCACCAGAAAATAGGGTGAGGCAGGCATTAAAAAGGTAATTTTATGTATTTTAATTTAAACATTTATCATTATTGAAATATTTTTAAAGATGGTAATGACACATTTAAACATATAAGAGAAATAACTTTTCTTCAAAAAATTGTCTCTTTGTCACTCTGGCCGTAGGCAGTTCCCAAGTATGTTTAGGGCTGAAAATGACCAGCCTAAGGGAAAAAAACGTTTCTCTTTGGGCAAACCTGTCAATGTGAAAAAGACAGATTTTCAAATATATGTGCTCTCCCAACCAACCATGTTTACTCCAAAAGTGGGAAAAGGCTTTTAAGTGTTCCAGACATGCTTAAACACAGTGAGGTAATTGCAAACATAAACAAAACACGAGTGAATGTGAAGTAATGATGCAAGTAAAATATTTTTTTTTTCCTTGACTTGAATGATGAATGTGGTGTTTGCTTGTTTAAGATTGTCACTCTGCTTGAGGAAGAGTTTCCGAAATTAAAAAATCTTCAGGGAGGCTGGATGTTTTACAAATCTTCAGGTATTTATACTTTGCATGTTAAATGTACATAAAAGATGGATGCATTGATAATCATAGGTCTTTATTGATGCTGTAGGTAATACAGTTATTTAGTGCTTTCAGATTTTTTTACGAAAAGGATGTGGAAATCAGAAATGACTCCTGAGTTTGATCCACTGATTTTACATTAAGGTGGTGGTGGTCGGCGTAAGCTTACTTTAATTCCCACTGACTGTGATGGATACTCAACTCGGCTCCTGAAGTCAGTGTCAAACAATGGAAAGAATGTGCTATTTGTAGTTCCACTACAAGAGCAGCTTTCCATTGAACCATTACCATTTGAATCTGTGGAGTTTGCAAAGATGCCACTGTCAAACTGTATGAAATGTGGCAGGAAAATACCATTGCCGTTGTTGCCCTTACACATTGAAGAGTGCAGAACAACTGAGTCTGTAGGTTCTACTTGTATTGTTTTTGTCTTTTATTATATTTTAAACACATAATGCTTTCTTAATTCTTCCAGTTCAAATCTGTTTACATTTATTACACACATTTTTTTTTAGGAGTCAGTAAATGATGTGACTGTGCTTGATGATGATGATGATGATGATGATGGAAATGTTATTGGAGCCATTGACCAGCCAAGCCCACTTCAAACAGATTTAGAACAATCTTTCCAGGTATTTGACCAAAACTAATTTCCTGACGAATGCAGAAATGTATTTTTGCTTTGCAAAATATACACCCAAGAATCTGTGGTCCCTTGCAAACTGCTCTGTTAGGTTATTCTGAAGTTCGATGAGACTGATATGCAACTTATAATACCTTCTGCATAATTTTGTCTAAGGTAGCAAATATGCAGTATTCAACAGTAATTTAAATTATTGAAATTAATATTTATTTATTTAGCAGATTTCTTAACTTGTACCTGAAAGAAATTAGTAACCTCTAAGTTGTCTGTACATTTGTTATTTTTACAGATCTGTCCCATTTGCCAGATTTCTTTCCCAAATGATGTCTTGCCTTATCATGCAAGCATGTGTGGTGAAGGGTAAAGTTATGCTACAATAGAATGACATTTGTTCTTTAGACCCTTACTTAATACCTTAAAGAATTAGTCCACCCAAAGTTGATATTTCTCTTTTAAGTTACTGACCTTCTTTCCATCTCAGCTGTTGGTAAATTTTGATCACAGAGAAAAATGAAGACCAGAACCAAAATTTCTAGCAGTCACATTTATAAAGCAAACTATTATTCCTTATTAGTCTTGTCACTCAAAGTCTTCTGAAGAGAAATGGCATTTGTTTGAAACAAATCTATAACTAAAATATTTTAACTATAAATAAAATGTATTTCTGTGCAAAGAGGTGAACGATCCATATTGTTAAAGACATTGTTTGTTAAAGATATGAACAACAGAGCAGAAGATAAACAACAAAGGTCAACAACAGCTGAGGTGGAATGTAGGTGAAGAAGATTAAAAAATATATAATGTTTGGATGAACTAATCTTTTATTTAATCCCATAACAGACATCTTTAGCTATAAAGACTTGTATTTTCCATGTATAATGGATGCTTCTTTTTCTTCATTTAATGTGCAAGAGTTTCTGAACTGGTTGGATAAACAAAATTAAAAAGTTGTATGTGCCATGCCTATTTTAGAGGGAAGATTTTCAGTGGCAGTGATTCTCCAAGCACTTCAGCACGAGAAGAACTGCCAGGACCCTCAACTGCACAGTCATCTACATCATTATCAGCAGGTTATGCCCCACACATATTCTGCTTGGTTATCGATGTTGTACTGCTATGAAACAAGTGCATCTATATGTAAAAATATAAACTCTAGTTGTGGCTTTGTTTTAGCCCTAGATTTGTTGTACAACTATATTTGTAAAATCTTTTTTGCATAACTTGTGAATTTCTTTTTCAGCATGGAAAAATGAAACTGACCATCAGAAAGCATCTCGAATGTTCTGTGCAGAATTGCTTTCCCAAAGTTCGGACTGTCCATCTATGTCACTACAGATTAACCAATTTGATACTTTGGATGAGCAGGACAGTACACTGATTTCATTTTATAAAATGAACAGTGTAAACTGGTCAGCACCATTGAAATGTAGATTGACAGGTATTACTGGAACATTGTTTGAAGTAACCGTTGTTTGTACAATTTGTGAAATTTACTTGAGATTGCTTTTTTTCTTTTAAATTGATTTCTTTTTAGGAGATGCAGCTGTTGGCAAAGGAGTCAATCGTCACATCTTTTCAATGATTATGCAAAAACTGAAGACTGGCTTCTCTTTAAATTTGGGTATGTAATCCAGTTCCAATTCTATTCAATGGACACAAACATATAGTCAAAAGTTTGGAAACATTACAAAGAAGTCTCTTCTGCTCACCAAGGCTGCATTTATTTAATCCAAAATACAGTTAAAACAGGGTATTTGTGAAATATCATTACAATTTTGATTAATTGATTTTGTTTAAAAGCGTTTCAGTGTGAGAAGAGTGCCGTTTGGGCCACACCTTCACAGACAGATTTTTTTTGTATCAAGAAGCTACAATGATAATGCAGCGATGAATGGATTTTAGATAATCTTTTAATGGTGTCATCGAGGTAACAACTGTTACCTCCCATGTTACTTAAATTCTTGATTTTGATGCACATCGGAGGGAAAAAAGACCCCATAAAAGCAACTGAAACTGCTCATTATCTTACTCAGATTGATTCAGTCCAGTGGTGGAAAATAGCATTTATGTGTGTGCGTATATTCAATTTAGTTCAGTAAAAATGTGCCTAATGCAGAGACTCTTTCTTAAGGTTCTACTTCCACAACCCTTTTTGAGGGGGAAAAAAACCACCGTGTCCCCTCTGCATCTGCTGTGCTACGTGACAGCAACCTTTTCCAAATGGCTGGCCGAATGATAGGTCATTCTTTTGTCCATGGAGGTCCTTGTCTTTCTGGACTGAGCTTACCATTGGTAATCCTACTAACTGGAGGTAGTTTAGACAGTGCGGCTTCAGCTCCAGAGCTGCAGGATTGCCCTGATTTAGACCACCGGGAAACCATTAGTTTGGTGAGTACTTGCACTTTATTAAATATTTGTTATTTTTGTAAAAGCATGTCACTGAATCATTTGAAAGCATTTTCAATTTGTGGTGTTCTTGCAGCTCAAGAAAACGGAACTCACTGAACAAGAAAGTACAAGATTAAGTGATCTTTGCCTGTTCTGGGATCTCCCTGTTCCGTCATCTTCTAATCGAGACTGGCTGTTTCAACAGCTGTTGTCACATGCCGTAAGTCTTGCTATTTTGTTTTAAAATGATACTGTGGCAGGAGTTATTATAGTTACTATATATATATATATATATATATATATATGTCTCGATTTAACCCAAACCTACCAGCATGCTGAAAATAAACTTTTTATGTTTTAGTACAATACCTAGGTAGGTACTAAAAGATTCTAGTAACACCCTAGCAACCACTTAGAATATGAGCAATGGCCTAGTAACTCCCTTGCAATACCATAAAACCTATCCGTCTATGTACCTTTCTTTTTGCTTTGATCACAGGAATAAATGACACTTTACTATATTCACATAGAAAACAGCCGTTTTATATTGTTGTAATATTTCACATTATTACTTTGTTTGCGTTATATATATTTTTAAAATCAAATAAATGCATCCTTGGTGATTAGAAAAGACTTAAAAAATCTTAATGATCCAAAACTTTTGACAGGTAGTGTGTGTGTGTGTGTGTGTGTGTGTATCTCAATCTACTAAATGAATTATGTTGCCTAAGCTCACTGTTTATGGAAAAAAAAAGTTTTATGAAATGGAAATCAGTTATTTAACCTTTATTATGCTGTTTCAAAATTAAATTGTCTTTGTACATTTTGTTTTCAGGTACTTGGACGTGTTAAAAGCCAGGTTAAAGATCTCAGGAAAGGTCTCAAAGAGACTGGTATCTGGCCACTACTATCCCAAAGACTTGACAGTCACCAAGTAGTTTCCCAAGGGAGTCAGAAATGGACATTACAGCACAAGTTAGTATGCTTGTATTTGGAAAAGCACTAAAGGAAAAATCTTATGTATAATAGATTATATCAATATAGATTAAACAATATAATGTCATTATAGAGCAGTCACTGGAATGATAAACGTAGACAATTAAAGGGATCATGAATTAATAATTAAAATGCGCATTTATCTTGTGACATATAGAAGGTTGTTATAGTATACAAATATTTTAAGTAATTTGAGTTCAAAACTTCAGCCTAATCTTAAATCCCTGCTACTATTCGTTGCCTACTTTCTTGGATTTGTGACAAATGTGACCAACTCTTGGTCACATTAGTACAAGAATGAATCCACAGCGATTATCAAATAGTCACATCTGAGACCCACTCACTTTGTATTGAATACAAGTTATGTGAAGATGCGAGCTAATCAGAACACATACGCCATACTAACGTTTCAAAACGAGGTAGAAAACCAGAATAAAAAATGTCCATGTATTTCTACTTTCTGACCGGTTTAGGAATATATAGATTTTTTTTACTAACATTTATAAAATGTTAAAAAATTATAATTCATGACCCCGTTAACATACATTTTCAAACCCTCGTAGACAGTCCTTCAGAAAATTGCATGGCCCAAGCCTGTGGATGATGATGAGGACAATGATGACTGCATTGCTGTTGAAATAATGAGCGTCATCACAAGCTACATGCGACGATTTATTGAAGAAGGTATGTATGTTACTTGACTTTCTGTGCGATTTATACCACTTAAAGCAGTTAAATGTGTGATATCTTTTAATGACTCTTTCATAGCATCACCAAACATGCTGAGTGACCTAATGAAGTTCTGGGTCGGATGGGAGGTGCCAGAAGAGAACCTGGTTTTGGAAGTGGTGACTGCCAAATTCCCTGTTGCTCAGACGTGTTTCAATATGTTGCGCCTTCCCTGTCACTATCAGAGCTACACCACATTCAAAATGGATATGGTAATGTGCCTACAATCTGTTAATAGTGGATTTGGTCTCATTTAACTAGAAGAGATAACGGGGCAGTGTGTTTAGTAATGTTCTTAAATTGCAAAAAGGATTTAGCCTAAGTTAAGAGTAAAAAAGACTAGAGGCTAAAGTGTTAACTTTTACAATGCTTTAAATGTTTAATCAAATTTATTTTCAAGTTGGAATACTCTTAAATGTCTTTTAACACAGTTAAAACCTGTTTGTTAGTAAAAACTGTGCTAGAAAGCAATATCAAATGTCAAAGGAATAGTTCACTCAAATGTAATCTGTAGGATTGATTTTTTAGATTAACCTTAAACAATTGTGCATGCTGCATAATGTTTTAATGTTTGGCCTAAGTGCAATAAAGTCTGTACATATAGGTTGATATATATACATTAAATAAATAAAGTGACCCCATTTAGATTCCAGCTGACTTAAAATTGTGAGGATAAGATTTGTTTTTGGGTGAACTTTTCTTTTGGCATAAAATTTGCATTAAGGTTGAAAACTTGAGTAATACCTGTTGGTATATACACACCACATGTACATGTCAAAATAAATAAATAAAAGGATACCAATGTTGAAAACATGTTTGGCACCTGTTGGTAAACTCTAGTAGGTGTAATACAAATAATGTGTTTTTTTTACCAATAAATATTGTACAGTGGGTAAATATGAAAAATGAAACCTCCACACCTACAGATTAAGCAGGGTGTACAACAAGGCAAGAAAGCGTAAATGGAATTTGGCAGGGACTAACTTTCAGTTAATCTCTCAACATACTGGACAGTGCTAAGATAGAGGTCTACTCCATAAGACTCAGAGTGTTGCATGGGGTTGATGGTTTCTGTAAGTTGTGACATTTCATCGTCTGTCAATGAAATGTCAAGCACAGGAACATGCACCCCAAGGTTTGGGTCCTCCAAGTATCCGCTCTCCTCCCATTCAATGTTGGGTATGGCTACATTCTGAAGAAAACAAATTTCTTAGATAATTGTATTTTTTGTTTTAACTTTTACACATTTAATATTTGCCTCCATTTTACGTGGATGCCAAATTTACCTCTGGATCCATAATTGGGTTTTGGAACTGGCCCACTTGCCACAACTGAATGGGTGTTAGATTGTGTTCTGTTCTAATGGGATGGTTGTCCCACCCCTCAGAAAAGACATCCAAGCTGGCCTGGATGCGTGGCAGGAACACATAATGACAGCTGAATAAATGGCAGGAGTTGCTGATATCCAGCAAGTGACTGTCCTCCAATGTGTGCAGAATGTTATGGTAGATGCTCGTTACCCCTACGAATACATCACGCCAGAGACGCTCTATTCTGTATAAAAAGAAACAAAAGATAGTAATTAGCCTAGTACAACCAGCATTGAAAACAACATAAAGCAGTAACACTTGCAAATGACGGTGAACCCATATAGTAAGGGGGAATTGTGAGAATAGTATGTCCGAATTCAGGTTCAGATTCAGGTTAAAAGCACCCAGATTACCTACTATTTCTGCTGAGGTGTACATTTGATGAACACTTCATTATCCCATGAGGCCATGGGAGAAGATTTTTGAATGGGCAGTAAAGCAATGCCACTGACGCCTTAGCACACTAAATGTGGTATGTTCAAATTCCATTTATACTACACAAATTTGTACAATATATCACATTTTTAATGGTCAAAATGTACTCAAATAAAGCACATAATCTGAATGCACGTTTAATGCTGTCAGACCACCAACATAAAAGTGAATTTACCTCTGATTATGCACACTTTTACCGGCGATGAAGCTGTTGTCATCAGTGCCACGAACTGAAAACATTAGTTCTGCTATTCCCACATTTTCACCGCCATGATCTCCTCTCACTCTGCAACAAAAACATCACACATTTTGATGGGTTTCAATTATACACAATTAACTTAACTTCAGCAGATTATCCAGAAAAGTACAAAAGTATATGATAAAATAATAGAAAAAAAAAAAAAAAACGTTTTGCAACTTAATATTAATTAATACCTCTGTGGAAACCCATGTGTATTCACTGCCTCTCTGAAAGAGGCCAAATGGGTGTCTGAGCGGTTGTTGTCTGAAATCTTCAGGTACATAATCTGTAGAATATATTTAAACATATACAGCTGAAGATATACAGTAGTAGAGAGAGATTTTTCTGTACCAACAGATGACAGTACACAGCTGCAAGCAATGATTTTTGGGGTTCAAGCTCTTTAAGACCTTTATTGCTTCTATTCTGTTTTGGTCTAAGCCAACCCGAGATGTATGGCTGACACCAGAACACATCCATGATGGAGAATTCACAAACACACAGACATGAAAGGGTTAAACTATAATACTTAATACACACCAAGCATACTTTTACACACACACACACACACACACACACTTACAGGGTGCTTCTCAATTCTTATTTGTGCATCCTCGTTTCCTTTCCTCACATCTCAGCTCCACCCCTGTAGGATGCGAGGGAAGGCTGCAAGGAAAGAAAATGAGGACGGAGGAATCGAATGAAAGCTTATAGGATGGGTCATAGGATGGAGGAGCGAGAAGACGAGGAGGGATATTGAGTTTATTGTAGATTATATCTATAAATATATATTTTTGAAATAAATGATAGATAGCAAAATGCTTATTTGAACTGTTCTTTATAATACCAATTTTAGTTTTAACATTATTCATAACATGGAATAATTATAAAAATATATACCTCAGTACAAATGAAGTGGTAATGTGCAATAATCTATCTGTGTGCCAAATTTCACAAACTTTTTACCATACGGTTCTATGGGCTGCAATAGAGTCAAGATTAGAAGAGAAGAAAAACACTTACAGGCTTAACACCTTTGGTGCATGGCTCTTACTACTACTAATAATAATAATAATTATATAATCCTTACAATTACAATAGTGTTTCAGTGCCTTTACCTTTAGGAATTTTTAAGGCCAGACAAATTACAAAAGTAATTTGGTGATGTCAATTTGTGAAAGACTACACGCCTGTGCACATATATACTCAAAAGTGTACACCTATAGACTAAACACATAATATTCATGTGCACGGTGTCAGCGCTTTCACAGATTCACATTTTTTGAAGTTTATACTTAGATAATAACATTTTTCAAAATTTTCCGCTGCTTGTACTTTGGAACCTATTTCAAGGTTTGCGTTGTCGAGCACCAAACACATCGCATTGAGTGTCTTCTGTTAGAACAGTGTCTTGTAAGCGGCCCCTAAGTTAATAACTAATGATCTTTGCAATGGAAGTGAATCAATCAAAACTAACTTTAGCTGGACAATAACTTTATTCTAGAGCTGCTGTAAAGGCAAAACACTCTCTGTTACTGTAATCTCCTATTATCACTGTAAAGCTGCTGTGAAACATCTGTATTAGGGGTGTAACAATATATCGTACCACAATATATCGCAATACAAAAATGCAACAATACGTATCGTGGATAGTGACAATATGTATCGTGGATAGTTCCCCCAAAATAAAAATTACTGTGTGAGAATTTTTTAAAAAATTTTCAGAGTTTTAGTGTCAGTACTACATTAAACTACTATACATAATGTTGATTATAATGTATAATAATGCAATGGGGGAATATTTTTGGGTCCGGATAATGCCAAATGTCTGATGTTACCAGTAAAAGGCCGACATTATTTTAAATACATCTAGCCAGTGAAAGAGTGCAAGCATATTCGTCTAAAATAATTCTGTATTTTCAGCTTCAGAATCATGAATATTTTTATTCTGGTGTCACCATTGTCCTTGGGTTACAAGCACCAAAGCCCAAGCCTATTCATTTAAACCCACAATGTAATATCAAAGTTAGCATTTTAATCAATAGTACATTTTTTGTTAACCTTTTACCATATGTCTTGGAGTATCGCAATAATATCGTATCGTGAGTTCAGTATCGTGATATGTATCGAATCGTGACATGAGGGTATCGTTACAGCCCTAATCTGTATAGTTAAAAGTGCTGTATAAACGAAAGTGACTAGACTTGACTATGTGCTTGAACCATTAACAAACATTTAAACAAGTCTTACCTTTCTTGAATAACCATCTATTCCACCGAAGATTACCATGTTGTACCTGATAAAAATTAAAAACACATGGCCTGTGGTTATAAGTGTCAAGTTTTCACTATAATTTCATACAGGCCAAGTCCGATGACAAAAAAAAAATTATGGTTGAGAAACAGGAAATTAAAAATCTGAGCATTAATGATGACTATTTAGTTGTGTTATTTTAGAAATGTTAATTAATACCAAGCTTGCAGACATACCTGATGAGTTTATGGTTGGTGTCTATGTGCACCAGGTACTTGGGGTAAGGAACACTATATCGTCTCCGAGCAATACATCTCAAGTTGGTCATCCTGGAGAGAACACCAACACTGTCCACACGATGCATGGATGCACACACCCTATCCCACTGTACGCGGTGCCCCTGTGCCAGTAGAGTCCCTCGAACCATACGATATCCTGCGTCTGGCATGGAGGTCTTAATCTCTGTGACAAGGGCATCAAGTTCTTCATTTGTACACGTGCTGTACAAAGCTCTCACAGATAAGTTGTTTTCATTCATCCTCCTGAACAGTGTTGCACGAGACACACCAAGTAAATTTGCAATAGACTGGGTTGGAAGCCCTAGTTCTATTAGATGGGTAAGGTTGATCGTAGAAATTGAAATTCTTGGACGTCCACGTCCCTGTCCTGGTTCCAGCTCCATTGTTACAGATACCTGCTCCAAAGCCTCCATATCCCTCAGACGCTGTATAAGGTTGCTCAGATTTGTAAGAGCTACCATTACATCCTCTGACATATGTACCATTTCAGCCAGGGCACTAATAAATACTAGTTCCTGTCTGCAAATAAACTCAAGGTAGTCAACGTTCAGTGGCTGTCTATCCAAGACATGAACTAAACGATCATGAAGTCGCTGAAGAATATACTGCTTTAGATATTCCTAAATTATAAGAAGAGAAAGATGCATTTCAATGTACATACAATATATTTACACGTTAAACAACGTTTTTAAATATCTGATATTGTTTATCTTGATCGAACTACATTGCTTCAACCACTACGTGGTTTCATGTTTTGAAATATATTACTGTAAAAGCAAGTACACACTGACCTAACAGACATCAATTTATAAAACAAGGTTATTTAGAATTATAATTTCAGAACACTCAAAATGTTACTTTTGTCTTTACAGGTCTTTCTTTTTACTATCCTGATTGCAGTTTAATTTATAATTACTGTAACTGTCCTGTTACAACTGTATATATTTTTTAACTTTTAACTTAAGTTAACTACTAAAACTGTCTAGATTGAATGTGTAAACTCAGACTTTTATGAAATAAACTAAACTCTTACCCGTGCTTCCCGTTCTTCGTTCGCCATGCTGGATTACTGATGTAAAGGCTTAATTTCCGTTCTAACTAATCCATATTGCGCAAAAGGTGCGCAGAATCGTGCTCCTTGAATGCACTCTCAGTGGCTAATGGCATATGATTGGTTGAATGGTAAGCTCGCATCTGATTGGCTAAAGAGTACGACAGACCCACGTGGGAAGAGAGCTCTGCCAGGAAAGTCTCAAAAACACACACACACAAATCGGAGGGGATTCGTACGTAAAGGACGATTTGTACATTCAGACACTCGTACATTTTAAACATTCAAAGGTTTTTGTGCACAGTTGTATATCTACGAATTGTGTTTTGCATTTGTGAAATGTATTTTATGAATATATAATTTTATTTTGCGCATGTGAATTGCTTTTTGTGAATATATATTTTTTTTCACGCACGTGAATTTTTTTTGTGTGTACGTGAATTAGGTTTCATGCATGTGAACTTGTCTACGCATGTGTGAATCGTGTTTCTTGCGTGAATTATATTT
Organism: Tiaroga cobitis; assembly: GCA_030578255.1. Taxonomy (NCBI): domain Eukaryota; kingdom Metazoa; phylum Chordata; class Actinopteri; order Cypriniformes; family Leuciscidae; genus Tiaroga; species Tiaroga cobitis. The sequence continues at coordinate 3,534,543 of CM060592.1, forward strand.
GAGACTATTCTGCTTCCATATTTGTGAGTGATGTTTTGTATTTACAAACCACATTGAGTTTGTTTGTGAATCATTGGGTGTGAGTAAAACACGTTTTGTGTGTGTGTGAGGTTTTGGCACATAATTCGCTCCATACTAACTGTTCTGCACAGTGCTTGAGGATATTACCACAGATTGTGTCAGGGCCAGGGCCCTCATTTATCAATGGTGCGTACGGACAGATTTGTGCGTAAGAACAATTTCACGCAAAGTGTGGGATTCACCAAGTTGTACTTATACGTAGAAATGTGTGTAAATATAAGCACACCTCTGAGCATGCTTACGCAGATAATCTAGTGGTAGAATAGCGACACTACACATAAAAAGCATTTAAGAGTGTCACAGTAAGCATTAAGCAATCCACAGATGTCCTCAGGGTTCCCGCGGATCTTTAAAAAGTCTTAAAAAGTCTTAAATTAGATTTTTAAAATATAAGGCCATAAAAAGTCTTAAAAAGTCTTATTTTTACTTATGAAAGGTCTTAAATTTTAGATGACACTTCGACTTAGACATATCTAAATATTTTCCAAATTAAAACTATCTAATTAGCGTAGCCTAGTATTATTTTTTATTATTCTATCTTTGTGGATTTGCTTGTTCACGTGACAATTCGCATCACATTCACGGCAGAATAACGTCTGTCTCCTGCACGCGAGAGAGGAGAGAAGAAGAAAGTTGGCAATGTCAGTTCAGTCTTAAGTTCATTCTTTATGTCCTTAGGGGTGTGCGATGTGTATTGTCTATAATGATATTGTAATCATTGTTTTAACGATGTATGAGGCACTGTGAGCTGACATCGCATTTGTCTCTCGTGCTTTCACTGCGTGATGTGTCAGTGCAGTTCTAGGTAGGCCTATGTCCCCAAATTAGTTTTTGTCTTATATTTATATCATATTCTGTTCTTATATTAGAATATCACATCAGTAAGAGTGCCGTTTTCCCGTGCACAAGTGTGATATATTTATGTTATACAATAGTTAAATTAAAAATAAATTAACATGAGTTACTTTTTAGACACCATATTGTCAATATTGTTTGTTTTCCCTTTATTTCGCCGAATAGAATTTCAAAATGAAACCGTATCAGAGTCTCAATGCAACAGACAGCAATGATTTCTTGACTGAAATCCACGTTTTGAACGAGTAATTTTAACGATTCAATGAACAATCACTTGTTTCTTTCCCGAATGAATCAGCCGTTTGAACAAATCGGTTGAATGAATGAACCCCTCAACTCCATAGACAGTATGCTCAACTCGCTTACGGTATTAGGACAGTGACTTGCTGCCGCATACTGGCGGTTTTAGTTTCATATTTAAAGTACCCTTTAATTAAAACGTTAAAATTAGAAATCATTTCATATTTAAATATTGAATATTGATTTAAAAAAAACTCTCATAGCTTTATTTATGCAATTGTAAATGGAGTGTAAATATTAATGCCACTTCTGATGCCGCTTCTGTGTGACCTCTGCACTGCAAAGATGGATTTTGATTGAATGATTTAATTTGACTGGTAACGGTGGTACTGTATAATTATTGTGTAATTAAGTATTATTGTATAAATAAGTATAATTACTGTACAATTTAATTTGAATAATTTGACTGTTAGTAGGCTATTTGACATAAAAGGTGATGCATAACTCTAAATAAGTTTAGAAAAAATGTCCATATATAAGTGAAAATGCCCCTGGAAATCAATTTAAGTTGGCAAATATTGCACATTAATTAATCATTTCTGTCACTACTGTGAACTGACCACTGCATAGAATATGAAAAATATGAATATCTTCGTGAGTCTGCTGTCAACAACAGGCCTAAACCAGCCAATGCACCAGCACAAAAACACAATCAGTAAAATCTCATCTAATTATTATAAACAAAACGTTTAAAATATCGAGATATATTTTTGTCAATATTTCACACCCCTAATGTACGGTATTAATTTTGATTTCTTCAGGTCTTAAAAAGGTCTTAAAAAGCCTTAAATTTGACTTTAAAAAGTGTGCAGGAACCCTGGTCCTGTGTTTCCTTTAAAACACTTAATTTTATAATTTGTCTAGTTTTAAACACGATGCTTAATTGGTGTCAAACCCTATAAAAGACAGATGTGAAATATATTTGTCTCATTGCAATGGTTTATCTTGTGTTATTGGAAGACTTGGCAAACAATGCGCTCCGCAGAGAGCGCGTTTTCCAAGATCGCGCTGATCTGCTTGGCGAGAGCACAGAGTGGCTTCTAAGTAGGTACCGCTTTCCCAAAAATGTACTGCTGGATTTGTGTCGTGATTTAGGACCAGTGTTGGAGAGAGAAACAAATCGCACGAAAGCCATTCCCGTGCACATCCAACTCCTGTCCACCCTTGGATTTTTAGCTACTGGCACATTTCAGCGTGAGGTTGGAGACATATGTGGTATATCCCAGCCATCAGTGAGTAGGATCATGCCGGCAATGCTGGATGCATTTATTTCCTTGGCCCCAACCTACATCCAGTTCCCTTATCGAAATCCTCAACAAGCCGCAATAAAACGGGACTTTCATGCCATTGCTAGATTCCCAAACATAATTGGAGCTATAGACTGCACCCACATCGCCATAAAAGCACCATCAACCAACGAATTTAATTATGTAAATAGACAAGGGTTTCATTCTGTTAACGTGCAAATAATGTGTGATGCAAATTTGTTGTTATTAAACGTCGTTGCGCGGTGGCTTGGAGGAACACACGACTCGTTCGTTCTGCAGAATAGCTCTGTGGGTGTGCGTCTCCAAGAAGGCGCTGTTGAGGATGGCTGGCTCATTGGTGAATTTAAGGCTACAACATGTTTAAAATGCTATTGTAGGGCTATGTACAATTACTTAAAACTATTTCATTATTAGGTGATCAAGGTTAGCCGCTAAAGCCATGGCTAATGACCCCCCTAACCAACCCGAGGACCGAGCAGGAACAGGCGTACAACCGTGCCCATGCGCGCTCAAGGAGCACAGTTGAGCGCGCAAAAGGCCTGCTGAAAGGACGATGGCTGTGTCTGTCAAGCACGGGAGGGACACTGCAGTATCAGCCAGAAAAAGATTGCAAAATCATCATGGCTTGCAGTGTGCTACACAACTTGGCCATCAGACAGGCCATCCCTCTGCAGGAACCCCCAAGACCAGACGGCCCTATGCCCGATGCAGTGCCCCTGCCACCTCCTAATGCCGCTGGCATTCAGACAAGACAGAGGATCACACAGACACTTTAGGTAAGTCTGGCCATTGGTCGAGTGCAGAAACATTACAGCGATTTCATTTTGTGTTTTGCAGCTTCGTGGAAACAAATAACTGAAATCACATTAGTCAGCGGTTTATGGTTTATTAGCAATTGTATTTGCGCAAGAGGCAATCTGTTTCAGAGACTCGTTGATTTGAATCAATACATTCGTTATGTTGCTCAGTTGATCCTTTAGGTCATTAATGGATTTTGTTGTTTCCTCTTGATTTTGTAGCACCGCCTCACTCAGCACTCTTGGCGCACGGCGCATGGAAGGGGCAATGGATGGGCCCGGCTCCTCAAGCTCCTCAGGCACAATGGGTGTCGCTATTAAGGAAACGCATGTTCACATTAATTTAATTGAGTTTATCCTATGAATGATTTCATTAAAAGTTTACAAATTGAAATAAAATGTATGCAAACACAATATCCTATTCCAGTTGGTTTATTTTACCTTCACTTTGGGTGTTAGATGGCCCGGTTTGTTCTGTGTCGCAAGAGCATCAGTGTCACCGTCCTTAGTAATCCCGGACAGAGCCGTGTCTCCGATGATGCAGGCTATGCGGTTGTCCAATGGGGAAAGTTCCGTTGTTGTCTGTCCTCCTCCAGTTGCGGACATTTCTCGTCTGTGTGCTGTGACACTATCAAACCATTTTTTTTCTTTTTTTTTTTCTGGGACAGTTCTCTCCTCAGACCCAACGGAATTAACTGCATTGGTGACATTCTCCCATGCAGCATTTTTTCTTTTATTTGTAATTCCTCCTGCAGTGAATGAACTAAACAATATCTGTTGGTTGGATTCAACTTCATTTACAAGTATCTCTAATTCTGTGTTTGTGAAGTTCCTCTTCTTTGCTCTCTTTGCCATTATTGCAGTGAGGAAAAAACACAATCACGTAATTTTTAAAGGGAAGTGTTGTCACCATATATGGTTAATTGGAGGCGTTTCCGAATGCTAATGACCATGAATGTGAACGAGCATGGTACTTACGCACATGTGGTATTTATCAACAATGCTTACTCATGTGAGTAAGAACTGCGTGCGCACGTTTGATAAATGCGGATTTTCTTGTACTTAGGCACATTCTAAATTTCATTCGTTGGACAAAATATAGAACCTTTTCTACGCACCATTAATAAATGAGGGCCCAGGACTTTTCCGTGGATTACAGCGACGAAAAAGGTGAAAGACATCCGATTGTCTGTTTAATACAGATTAATTAAGGCAGTGTTGTATAAAGTACTAGAAAGCAATACTTGAGTAAAAGTACAAGTATCGTCCTAGAAAAAGACTTTGGTAGAAGTGAAAGTTACCTTTTAGAATATTACTTAAGTAAAAGTCTTAAAGTATCTGATATATACTGTACTTAAGTATCAAAAGTAATTTTCTGATATTTAAATGTACTTAAGTATCTGAAGTAAAAGTAAAAAAAAAAAAAGATTTTAAAGCAAGCGGTTAGAACTTTGATTGTGAACTTTATTTTGGCCGTTCGAAAGGAGAGAGGGAACGAGTATTGCGTAGCCGGCCGCACTATAGTAACCTGGCGAGTTGTCGCTTCAGTCGTTAAACCCATAGGTTAAACCTGCTATAATGGCGAATTCAGGGGACTATTATAGGCTAAGGCCACGCCCCATTGGCAGCCTCTGACGTGTAATGACGTGGGGCTAGCTCATTGGTCGCACGTCAGAGGCGCCCGCGCCATTGGATATGAAGTTGCCGCAGCACAGCCGATGAGCTAGACGCTCAATTTGCTATATAGCTGTGCAGCTGCAAATGCGTTTTACACATAGGCTTCAGTAAATCAAGGAAAAGGAGTTTACCCCCGGTCCTCCAGTAGGTGCTTCCATGGCGGTTTCAGTTGTGCTTCCTCCTCCTTTGGCAACAAACGAGCATTACGCTGAAATAGAGCGTGCAGAGCGTGCGTAATGCAATCTAGGAGCAGTGATTCGCCAAACCTCCCTTATTCCAGTCGCACACATTTCTTCTGATTTTATTTTGTAGTAACGAGTAACGAAGATTCTTTGTGGAAATATAACGGAGTAAAAGTATACATTTTATCTAGGAAATGTAGTGGAGTAAAAGTGAAAGTTGACAAAAATTTAAATAGCGAAGTTAAGTACAGATACGTGAAATTTCTACTTAAGTACAGTAACGAAGTATTTGTACTCCGTTACATTACAACACTGGCAGGGGGTGGAGGGGGCAGCACGATGCCAGCTCCAGCACCGCTGCCGATCTCAAAGCGAATGAAGAAGCCGTTTAGCTAGTTTGCCCATTTAAGGCCGTTTAGCTAGTTTGCCCTTTGAAGTCCATAACCTCCAGGCAGAATCAGGGAAGGATTCCCTCTGCTCTTGTGGGGGACATTGGTCATGGACTTGATCCCCTGCCATGCATCACGGGAGTTGCCTGACTCCAGGGTTGCCTCAATCTTCTGTCTATACCTGTACTTATCCAGCTTTATTTGTCTTTTAATCTGTCTCTGTATGTCCCTTTTGGCTGTCATCCTGATTCCTGCATGCTTTTTTCTTTTCAATTTTAAAATGCTTTAATTTGTTGGAGATCCAGGGCTTGTCGTTTGGAAAGACTTTAAAGGTCCCCTGACATGAATTTTTTTTTACATTAATACGAGTTCCCCTAGCCTATATATGGTCCCCCAGTGGTTAGAAATTTCAATCGGTGTAAACCGAGCTTTGGCTATCTTTCTCTGCCTTTGAGAAAATGAAAGCTCAGACAGGCTGATCTTGAATCTCCTCCATATGACGTCATCATATGGAGGAAAGGTAACCTCCCCTTTCTCTGCTTTGCCCGCCCAGAGAATTTGGCTCGCCCATGAGAAAATGAGCTAAGAAGTACGAACGCGCGAGCGCGATTTGAGTTTTTCCTCGAGAGATATCATGGCTTGCAAACGAGCGAAGCATGGCAGTTGATCAGTGTTCGGATGTACACATGAACACAAAAGTATTTTTTAGTTCCTTCATCTGACCCTCTAAATAAACAATGGGTTAATTTTATTTTCTCCGGAAATGCGCCGACACAACTTCCCAAAGTTGTGTATGGTCCAAACACTTCACCGACGACTGTTTTCTCAACTTGGGCCAATACAGAGCTGGCCTCGATGCACGTCTGAAAATAAATCGATTGAGCTACCAAACAACAACTTCTGATGTGTAGCCTAATTGTTGAAATTCAGACAGGTAATCTTTCTCTCAAAATCGTTCAATACTGTTTATGCATCAGTAAGTCAAGCCAGTGACTAAAATATCAACTTCACATAGTTTCTTTTAGTAGGATGAAAATAATCTTATTTAAATTGTGAACAAATTATATATAGAAAGCGATCAAAGAACAATCTTTCCACACAGCGCACGTTACACTGCACAAGGAAGCTCTGTATGTACATCATCGTATTTGCATTGGTGAAAGCATTAGAGAGAGTGCAGAAACTGCGTTGCAATGATAAGATCTTCATTCTCACGATCAACAGACTGTCATCTGCTTGCTCAATGCTCATCACGGCAATATTTTATGTGATGGGAATAGATCTAAATACTTAAAAAACTTCTCACGATTCGTTAATCTTGATAGCTGTAATAGTAAAAACGTATAATAGCTGTAGTAAAAGTATTCGAGAGAGTTTCACATATGTAGCTATTTCATATGCAAGCATGTCAGCCAATCACAGCAGTGGGCGGTTCCACACAGCAGACACGCCCCTTCAAACAGAGCGTTCAAATCAGAGGCTAAAATCAGGCTAATAAAAATGCCTTTTATTTCTAAATTATGACTATTTTTGATCTAAAAAACATACTAACATTATAAGGGTAACCCAGGAAATATTATAAAATAATAAAATAACCCCATGTCAGGGGACCTTTAATGTTTTTTATGGGTATGTCTGTGTCTACACAGAAACTGATGTAGTCAGATATTGTTTCTACCTGTTCATTTACATCAGGCAGGGCCGGCGCTATCTATAGGCAAACTAGGCAGTTGCCTAGGGCCTCGGCTTTGGATGTGGGGCCTCCAAAACATACACATGCTTATCCACCAATCAAAAGCAGCAAAATACTATGCTGTTTGTCCGTTGGTTATAACAATTGTCATTCACCTGTAGTTAACCAATTAATATCACCGTTTACATGTGAGTAACTCCCAACCTCTGAATTTATCAGTGTTGTATAAAGTACTAGAAAGCAATACTTGAGTAAAAGTACAAGTATCGTCCTAGAAAAAGACTTTGGTAGAAGTGAAAGTTACCTTTTAGAATATTACTTAAGTAAAAGTCTTAAAGTATCTGATATATACTGTACTTAAGTATCAAAAGTAATTTTCTGATATTTAATGTACTTAAGTATTTGAAGTAAAAGTAAAAAGTTTACTTTTTTTTTAAAGCAAGCGGTTAGAACTTTGATTGTGAACTTTTATTGTGGCCGTTCGAAAGGAGAGAGGGAACGAGTATTGCGTAGCCGGCCGCACTAACCTGGCGAGTTGTCGCTTCAGTCGTTAAACCCATAGGTTAAACCTGCTATAATGGCGAATTCAGGGGACTATTATAGAGGGAATGCATTAACGTCACTTCCCCGCCGGAACACGCCCCCCTCAGCGGGACTGAGTGGCAAAAGAGCTGCTGCGTGGCTGGAGTTAATAGGGGAAACAGCGAAAACGCGAGTAAAACAAACTATTTTCAGTTTAAACTAAAAGTTGGACTCGATATAGTGTTCCTTACAACTTATCAAAGATCCAGTGATCCATGGATATTGACATGCAGCCAGGAATCGTGTTTCCTGACATTTATATGTGCCTGATTTCGACGCCGGGGAAATAAATGAAGAAAATTTGCCTGTAAACGTTTTATATAAATACAATATAGATAGGTCTAAATCCGAGTGATCACTTACATTAATGTTATACTGTATATCATCATATCGTCCAGCCCTAAAACTTGTATAGTTTTTTGTCAGTGTTTATTTAAAAACATCCAATTATGCAGAATATAGTCTGTTCTGTAGCTTTTTGCAGTCTGTAAAAATATACAGTACCTCAGATTTCTGGTCAAATCTAGTTGTACAGTCAATCGCAAAGCTCTTTCCCGTTTTAGATGTGTTTTGTGTGATTTTCACGGCATTCACGCTGAAAACAAATGCTGCCGCTCAGTCTTTTTGCCACTTGTGGGCGTGACCGCATTCACTACGGCCGACGGTGACGTCATGCGCATACCCTCTATAGGCTAAGGCCACGCCCCCTTAGCAGGCTCTGACGTGTAATGACGTGGGGCTAGCTCATTGGTCGCACGTCAGAGGCGCCCGCGCCATTGGATATGAAGTTGCCGCAGCACAGCCGATGAGCTAGACGCTCAATTTGCTATATAGCTGTGCAGCTGCAAATGCGTTTCACACATAGGCTTCAGTAAATCAAGGAAAAGGAGTTCCCCCCCGGTCCTCCAGTAGGTGCTTCCATGGCGGTTTCAGTTGTGCTTCCTCCTCCTTTGGCAACAAACGAGCATTACGCTGAAATAGAGCGTGCAGAGCGTGCGTAATGCAATCTAGGAGCAGTGATTCGCCAAACCTCCCTTATTGCAGTCGCACACATTTCTTCTTATTTTTATTGTATAGTAACGAGTAACGAAGATTCTTCGTGGAAATATAACGGAGTAAAAGTATACATTTTATCTAGGAAATGTAGTGGAGTAAAAGTGAAAGTTGACATAAATTTAAATAGCGAAGTAAAGTATAGATACGTGAAATTTCTACTTAAGTACAGTAACGAAGTATTTGTACTCCGTTACATTACAACACTGGAATTTATGAATGAAGAGATTGTATATGAAGATGAATGAAATCCAACTTTTCTGCAAATTTATCTGATGGCGCCGAAACGAACTCATCCTTCAGGGGCTGCTGAACAGGCACACAAAGAAAGTGCAGCTCGTGATTCAGGTATCATCTATTTTTGGGTGATTGTAATGTATTGTAAAAAAAAAAAAATGATTCTAACGATCAGCGTCATTTTGAGATAGATCATTTGACGGTTATTTCCAGTTCAAAAGAGCGCGAGCACCGTTGATGGACTGAATTTGCTTCTGACACTTTGAATCCGAGCGTATGTAGCTACAATGCAGAATTTTGTTAGAAAATAGAAATACGTTCTAAACGAAACGTCCGAAAGAGTCTGATTCGCAGAAATGAATCGGACTTCCAGTCACTGTTGGAGAGATAGAGGCGAATTCATGATTAACTGTTGAACTGAATCTTACAAATGAGTCGATTCTCTTCGATGGAATCGATTACAACCTGTGGAATATAATCTTGATTCCTAACGCCTCGGAATCAAGGATTTCCAGCCCTAGTCAGGAGCTGACTCGCAAAATACTACAGAAAAAGTCAAGTTTGTCATTCAAAGAGCAAACGCACTATACTAGAGCATTGTTTATTATGTTTTAAAACAGTCTGTATATCTTCTAAAACGCAGATGTTTAGCCTACATTTACTGCTCTAGTCTATCATAATAGACTATAGACCATAATAGACTTCATTTTTTTCGTTTTCCTATCATAAATACTGTTGCAATATTTATTGAAAATAAGTATGCAATCTTAAGCATATGAATAACACACAATTAGAGATAAAGAAATAATTGTAAACTGGTTTGTAAACTGTTTTCACACTCAGTGTTGCTGGAAGTCAATTGTAGTTTTTGTCTCTCTTTTTCAGTTCTTGTTTCTCTGTCCTTCAGTTATTCTGCTTATCAGGTGTTCATCAGTGTCTCAATTCACTCACTTCTTTTCATTCAAGTGGACCATGTTAGAGAATTAATGTAGGGAATAGTGAATGAGGGTATAGGGTGTGATTGTGAAAACAGCCTTTTGAGTGTCAACGTTGAGCGCTGTTAAATCACAGTATATTCCGGTAGGCTAGTTTTGTTTTCTACGCTATATTACTGTTTTAATGGAAAATGGTATGATATTGTCAGAATGTGGCCTTTTTTTACAGCAAGGGTTAACAGTGTACCTAATATGACTATATTTAATCGATCAAAAACAAAACTGTTCATTATCCCAAATAGTGGGTTAGTGTGTTACCATACATAAATTACTGAACAAATTACTGCAAAAAACTTCCTAACTGCAAAAATGAAAAAAGTCATTCATTTAAAATGAAACAATTAGGGATTTTTTTTGTTTTAAACTAATGATTTTTTACAGTGTAGAAAAACAAATGTAGCCTATCTAATGACATTATTTGTTTTAAACATTACCGGTTGTAGGATCACTGATGAGGTTTCTAAAAGCCAGCGGTGAGTCAGAAGAACAACAGGGCAAAGAGAGAGAGGAGCAAGAGAGTAGTTATGAGGCAGAGCATCAACAGGGCAAGGAGAGCGAAGATCCAGAGAGTGATTTTGAGGCAGAGCGTCAACAGGGCAAGGAGAGTGAAGATCCAGAGAGTGATTTTGAGGCAGAGCAACTACAGGGCAAGGAGAGTTAGTTTAGTTTAGTTTATTAAGATCCCCATTAGCTGCTGCAAAAGCAGTAGCTATTCTTCCTGGGGTCTATAGACTTCGACAACAAAAAAATATTCGTATAACATAAAACCAATACATTATATAGACAAAAATGGAGTGTACACATTCTTACATAACCATACAACAACGTACTAAAAGAAAAAAACAATAAAACAACAAAACGACAGCTCTACAATATGCATTATCACAGTACAGTTACAGCAATACTATTATAGGGTTAATAATTTTCACAAAGTTTTTTTTCCTCTTTTCAACCATTAATATAAAAAAAAAAGTACCACATATAAATAATAACAATTATTCAAATGTAAATAAATAAAGTCTTAATCTTTTACGAAAATTCATTGCATTCATTCCCAAAATCAAAAACTGCGGAAGAGAATTCCATGCCACCATTGCTCTATACAGCACCGTCTATGGCAAGCCGTTTTAGCTTTTATTCATTTCCAGGATATGAATTCTTGATATCAACAATTCAATTCTTGATATCAACAATTTAATTCTTGATATCAACAATTATATTTTCACTAGTAAAATGTCACCATAGGCTGCCATTCAAAACCAATTGTTGATATCAAGAATTGATTTCTTACTAGTTGAAATTCCAATTTCACATATCAGAAATACAATTATTACTAGTAAAAACCTTTATTTTTGATATCAAGAATTCAATTGTTACTAGTTGAAATGTCTATTCTTGATATCAGCAATTGAATTGCTACTAGTAACAATGTTCATTTTTGATATCAATAATTCAATTTTTACTAGTGACAATTTTAATTTCTGATATCATGAATGTGATTGTTACTAGTAAGAAAGCCATTTTAGATATCTGAAATAATATTGATATCAGAAATACATTTTCAGATATCAAAAATGATAATCTTTACTAGTAACAATTGAATTGTTGATATCAAGAGTAGACATTTCAACTAGTGACAATTTAATTATTGATATCAGGAATTCACATTTTTACTAGTAACAATGTAATTATTGATATCAAAAATGATATTTCTACTAGTAAAAAATCAATTCTTGATATCAACAATTAATTTTGAATGGCAGCCTATGGTGACATTTCACTAGTGAAAATACAATTACAGATATCAGCAATTAAATTGTTGATATCAACAATTTAATTGTTGATATCAACAATTACATTTTTGATATCAACAATTCAATTGTTGATATCAACAATTCAATTCTTGATATCAACAATTCAATTCTTGATATCAAAAAATGTAATTGTTGATATCAAGAATCCATATCCTGGAAATGAATAAAAGCTAAAACGGCTTGCCATACCGTCCTTTGTATAAGGTTAGTTCGACACGAAGGTAACAAAAAGCGACTCTCTGTTGACTGACGAGTGGAATATTGATGCACAGCACTAAAAAAAGACAGTCTGCTGTATAATATTTCTGGCATTTTTGTAACAATAATTTTTCTAACAAAATTAACAATACAATAATTAATCCTACTTTTTACACTTAACCAAACTAACCTAGTATTCAAGTCTCTAACACTAGTCCTAAAAAAGTGAAGATCCAGAGAGTGATTTTGAGGCAGAGCAACTACAGGGCAAATAGAGTGTAGGGCCAGAGAGTGTTTTTTCTGAGGTAGAACATCAAGTCAGCAAAGAGAGTGAAGGGCCAGAGAGGAGCCATGACGTCAACAGGGCCAGGAGAGTGAAGCACTTGGCTAATATAAAAAATTGAAGTACACACACACACTACTTGGGGAAAGACATACAAAATGAGCTACTGAATCTGATGAGTAGTCAACTGACCAAAGAAATTGTTGCAAAAATCCACACTGCAAAGTACTTTTTTCTATCATTCTACGCATTGTGGAACTACAGCCAGAGCAAGAAATAAAATAATATTTTCTGGGATTCTTGATTGTGGAAGAGACAACTGGAAAGAATCTGTCTTCCGTAATCCTAAACAGGCTGAAGGACCTGCAGATTGACTTCATGGATTGTCGAGGTCAGTCATATGACAATGGTTCGAATATGAAGGGCAAGAAGCAAGGTGTACAAGCCAGGCTGCTGGAAAAGAACCCAAGAGCCCTGTTTGTCCCATGCGGGGCACACACGTTGAACCTGGTTCTGGCAGATGCTGCAAGAGCTTCAACGGATGCCATTGGATTTTTTGGACACCTGCAGAAACTATTCAACTTTTTTTCAGGATCCACTCAGAGATGGTCTATTTTGAAAAAAAATTGTGGATCTCACTCTTAATTCATGGAGTGACACAAGGTGGGAGAGCCGATTGCAAAGTGTTCAGGCTGTCAGATTCCTGGTTGCCAAAATCAGGGAAGCACTTTTAGAAGTACGGCAGAGTTTGTCTTACCCGGTTTCTAAAGTGGAGGCCCAAGCTCTTGCTGAAGAATTGGGGTCTTATCGCTTTTTGATTTGTTCAGTTGTGTGGTGTGACATTCTGACACTTGCCAACCAGGTCAATAAGCTTTTCCAGTCATCCTCTATGCAACTGGATGTTGCTTCAAACTTGATTACGTCCACCAAAGCAGCACTCTCACAGTATAGGGCCTCTGGCTTTGCTGCAGCACAAGCAACTGCAAAGGATCTATGTGAAGAAATGAACCTAGAGGCAGTTCTCAAACAGAAGTGACTACGTAACACCAGGAAGCAGTTCTCTTATGAGGCTGCTGATGAGCCTCTGACCGACGCACTGCAAAACCTGGAAGTGACATTTTTTTAACACAGTTGTGGATGTAGCACTTCATTCTTTTGAGGAGAGATTTCAGACCATGGAAAATGTTAGGGACACTTTTGGTATCCCTTTGAATTTTAATGATGTTGCAACCATGTCAAGAGGTACAGTAAAGAAACACTGTGAAGACATTGAGAAGGCACTCAGCAAGGAAGGACATGCAGATATCTCTGGAATTGAAATGGCAGAAGAGATCCTCAACCTTCCACCATTACCATCAAAAAACACAGCCCTGGAGCTTCTGAAATTTCTTCACCAGAAGCAACTGCAGGAGATATTTCCAAACCACTGGGTTGCTCTCAGAATTGCAGTTACCCTGCCAGTAACCGGAGCAGCTGCCGTGAGAAGTTTCTCAAAACTGAAGCTTGTAAAAAATTACCTGCGCTCCACAATGACTCAGGAACGGCTTAGTAGACTTGCTTTAATCAGTATTAACAGAGAACTCGCACAGCAGATTTCTTATGAAGTAGTTATTTATGAGTTTGCTTAAAAAAAGCAGAAGAGTGCCTCTGTAGGTGGCCATGGAATAAGAATAATAAGTGCTGGTCCAGATGACTTTTCAGATGATTTTTTTTTGTTTACCTTAATTAAAGTTAAATTAATATGCACATTTAAGTAAAAATATAAAAATACTGATAACATGTTTTGTATACATAAAATGGTTAGGAATCATATTTGTTTCAAGTCTTTTTTATTAAATGATGTTTTATTAACAAAGTTCGGGAGGAGCACATTCAGATAATCAACAAGATAAGAGGTATATATACTGCAGACTTATCTCTGTTCATTGACAGTTTATCAGCATCCCTCCAACGCCCCCATCTCCTCACTTTGATTTTAATAATCTCTTATTGGATGTAAACAACACAATCCAAAATACAATGCAATCCAATGTAATACTGTGTAAATCTGGCCAAAATTCAGAGCCTGGAGCCTTCCCCTGGACAGCATGCCAAATGCGCATAATCTTTACTCTATTTAATTTGATGTAAATTTTGTTGAATTCTGAAAGGTGGGAGGGGCGGGGGGCTCCCAACATGTCCAAATGTCTAGAACCGGCCCTGATATCAGGGCATTTAAAAATGTCCCATTTTGTACAATCAAAACAACCCTGCAAGGCCATAATTCTGTCATTATTCCATACTTTAACTGAGCGTTCTTGGGGCTAGGCCGGAGGTAAACCACATTGTGGTCAGATACCCCTAGTTGGTGGGAGCAATGATAAAGAGTAGGCGTCTTTGACAGTTCCATAACAGGTCTGAAGACTTATTTTTGTGCGTAAGCACTTTTTCACAGGACAATTATCAAAATAAACTTGGGGCATCTGGAGACAGTAGATCAAGCTTGTGGGAGAGATTAAAAATAATGTCTAGTGCCCTGCCAAAATTTGCCTTTGAGTGTATGTATACGACAGTAAAAAATATCTGAGGACACTCTCTGGGCAGATAGAAAGGCCGAAGCGAGACAGCACAGCAGTTCAATATCAGGGGTACACAAACTCTCTCTCACCACCACTGTACGACACCACTCGTCCCGGATGAGTAGATAGACCCCGCCCCCACTGGTCTTCCTCATGATTTTAGGGTCTGGTCAGTCCTGAACATGGAGAAACCGAGGGGTCCTACCTCGCTGGATGTGATGTTGTCCAACCATGTCTCGGTGATAGCTATGACACAGGCACTACGGTACTCGTGCAGGTGGTGGATATTTGCAGTCAGCTCGTCGGTTTTCGCTTTTAGGGACTGGGCGTTGATGAGCAGCGTAATGGGCAGAGAGAGTCTCCTTAATCTTAGCCGAGTACCCCTTTTTCATCCTCGTTTGCGCTTTGTCCGGGTAGTCCATTTCTTTAGGTTGGTCCTTAGATAGTTTGGTATGGAGTTTTCTACGGCTGCATGATCTGTAGATAAACGATTGCGTATCAGTAGGAGGATACTATATTGGATTTCACCCGCCACGCCAGTTACATGGTCATGATAGATTCCATGGGCGAGACAGTGTTTTAAAGTCACTATAAGCAGTCCAATCTTACACCAATAAGCCAAGTCCATGATTGCTCTTAGTGCAGTGCGGGATTAGGCACATCCATACATACAAACAATGTAACATTCACGATAACAAACAAATAAACAAACAAGTGCCAAACACGAGAGGCAGCAGGGCAGCCGCAGCGCCGCAGAAGTGGCTTTCAGAGAACAGGGAACTTCTACTCTCTAGAGATGGTCTCCAGTACGATTTTAGTGAGCTTTCAGACCTAAAAAAACCCACTTGGGAGCATGTTGGACAGATGGTTTAAACTGGTGAAACACTGGTGTACCAGATATTGTCGTTAGCAGCAAACCTCCTCTTGGGCTGCAAGTAGAGTGCTTTTGCGAAGATATTTCTCCAGGGAAGAAACTGGACACAGGGGGTTACCACCAAGCTCCTCATACATAGTGCTCCTCCAATTTTCCATGTTGACCTCCAGTGGGTTTTTGTGTTTTTTTTTTATTTCCTCATTAAATGTCATAGTGAAATATTCTGTACCGTTTTCATCCCGCTGTTGTTCAAACGAGTCTGGCCTAAGCTGTCGATTACCCTCCTTCCCTCTTCGTCCAAAGTGTAACTGAATGTCATTACACACCTTATTTAATATAACTTTTGGGTTGCCAGGATCTAGTGCAGCAGATCGTTTCAGTATTTGCTGGTGTTCAAATGAAATTGATGGGTAGTGCGATGTCCTATCCCTACCTGATCGTCAGATTTGTTTAACTCCTTTAAAAACATTGTTGACGGACGTGAACTCAGAGTCTTGGTTAAATTCCATGCACGGCTAATAGAAGGTTCATTGATGTGGCTGTTCAGCGTAACTGCTGATACCATACAGCTCTCTCTTTCCGGTCCGATTGGAGCCATTAAAATCCTGCAAAACTGAGTTAATTCTTGATTTCTCTGTGTTTGAGGTGATACTGAGCTTTTTTTTCTGCTAACCATGTTTTAAAACAATTCACAGCCCACAGTGTTTGTGTCGTTTTTTTTTTCTAAATTGTCCAAATCTGCAGATGTAAGGGCTTCACTTCTTGCAGTTTGCCCTGTAACCGGCTTCTTTCCAACAACAACTTCATCTGACAAGCTTTTGTAGCTAATATCAAGTGATACATTCATGAAAAAAGTGTTGTTTGCCAAGTCTGTTTGTTTATAAATAGATACACTTGCTCCTTTGTAATTAGCTTACTCTGGCGGAATGATACAAACAATGAAACGGTTCCCATGCTGATACTGGTAGAATATTGAACGGCTGGAAAAGGCTCTCAGCCAATTAGATTCGAGAACTAGAAAGAACTGTTGTATACATATAAATGTATATTGTATATATATTTTCTTTTCACAGGGACATTGGAACAAGTCACTCTGAGTAGACATTCAAGCACTTTCAATTTGGCTGCCTCACCTGGCTGATCAAATAAAATAACCAACAAACACCATGCATTAATGTATTGATGTAAAGCCAATCACTTCTGTTTCTTTCTCTCAGAATTTCAACAACGTTAACAATTGTGGATTCTGAAGAAATTCCTCAGGTGAACACCAGCACCCCAATTTCTGCCCTGTCATCTGTTATGATTAGACATGTACCGGTATTCGGTAATGTGATCCGGTAATGAGTCTGGTTTCTCCCAAGGTGTTTTTCTCCATTCTGTCACCTGATGGAGTTTTGGTTCCTTGTCACTGTTGCCTTGGCTTTTGGCTTGCTTAGTTGGGGACATTTAATATTCAACAATATTATTGATCTGCCTTACTTAAAGGGTTAGTTCACCCAAAAATGAAAATTAAGTTATTAATTACTCACCCCCATGCTGTACCAACCCCGTAAGGCCTTTGTTCGTCTTCAGAACACAAATGAAGATATTTATTATTAAATCTGAGAGGTTGATCACTCCTCCATAGGCTGCCTAAGGGACTGACACTGGACGGCCCAGAAAGTCATTAAAGAAAATGTTTAAATATTCCATGTCACAACAGTGGCTCAACTATAAGTTTATCAAGCGACGAGAATACTTTTTGTGCGAAAAAACAAACAAAAATAACGACTTTATTCGACTATTCCTTTTCTTCCTTGTAGGCCTGAAACGAGACTTCAAGAGATTTCCACGACGCATGCGCGAGAACTTAACTGAAGTAGTTGAAGGAGATCGCAAATCTTGCGCATGCATCGTGGAAATCTCTTGAAGTCTCATTTCAGGCCTACAAGGAAGAAAAGCAATAGTCGAATAAAGTCGTTATTTTTGTTTTATTTCCGCACAAAAAGTATTCTCGTCGCTTGATAAACTTATAGTTGAGCCACTGTTGTGACATGGAATATTTAAACATTTTCTTTAATGACTTTCTGGGCCGTCCGGTGTCATTCCCTTAGGGAGCCTATGGAGGAGTGATCAACCTCTCAGATTTAATAATAAATATCTTCATTTGTGTTCCGAAGACGAACGAAGGTCTTACTGGGTTGGTACAGCATGGGGGTGAGTAATTAATGACTTAATTTTCATTTTTGGGTGAACTAACCCTTTAAGGTGGACGTTGATGCAATTTTCTTCTAGAAACAAACTTTGTTGTATTATTTTCATGTTATCACTGTGAAGCTGCTTTGATACAATCTGTATTGTAAAAAGCGCTATATAAATAAAGGTGACTTGACTAGACTTGACGGTCAACTGCTGCATTGAGAAAGCTTCAAAACTGGCAGAGATGACATCACTGAGTGAGGGAGCTGTCCAGACAGAGCAAAGCAGCACAACAGCATAACAAAAATAGTTATTTTGCAGTTTGCACTTTCTGTTTGATAGTACACAACATTTGTATTGTGTTTATGTTTTGTTTATATTTATTTGTATTTAAATGTTTGAGGTACTTTTTGTTATTTAAAAAGTTATTAAAGTTACTAATTGGACAACACAGAAGTTTGTTTATCTTTTTAACCTGTTTCTCTTGTGCAATTAAAATATTGTGATAATACCGTAAACAGTGATAAAAGCTCAATCAGTTAATCGCAGCATGAAAATTTGATACTGGCACATGCCTAGTTATGATGTGCATACATTTAGAGTAATTCTCTTTCATTTATTATAAAAATGTGCAATTTAACTGACTTTGTGTATGGCATTTTGTTTTTAGTAGCAGAGAAGGAACCAAAATCCAAAATCATCATGGAAATTGTTTGGTATGGGAAATGTTGATTAGACATTTTTAAAGTCTGCAAGAAAAAAAAAACTGAGATGAATAAGAGTGAACCTCATTATTATTTAATTTTTTTCAGATCTGAATTCTAAGATGCTCCAACATATCCAAATGTTGGAAGAGAGGCAAACTCTCATCATGAGTATGGTAATCATTCGAACGTATAGTATCTCCTAGAGACTTAAAGGTGCTCTAAGCGATGTCAGGTGTCGTCACTTCTTGTTTACGTTTAAAGTATTGTCAAACAAAACGGAGGCTAGCTAGACCCTCCCTCCTCATCATCCGCGCACTAACCCCCCAAACCCCGCCCCCAAGTCCTTCTTGTTGGTTATTGGCTGGAACAGTTTGTTATGTTTCGTGGAGCGGGTTGCCGGAGTTTGTTTTTGTTGCCGTTTGTGGAGCCTGGGGTGTCTGCAGAGACCGTGTTTTTTTACAGTGTGTTCAGGGGACAGGCAGCTAGTGGATCAACCCAGTCTCATATAAAAATGTACCCTGACTACGTTGGTCCAAAGTGCAAAACGTAGAGGGGTTACAATAATGGCCCTTAAATTGTATGACTGTTACATTTTTTTGGCTTAGTCTTCTCCTATTGTTTTCCGTCAGAGTCACGTGACTTTCAAGATTCCGGCTGTGAGAACCAAAAACATGGCGGACATTTCTTTCATGTTTAGTGAAAAAAACTGTATTTTGAGTTAGTTTCTGCATAAAAATAAGTTTTGGTTACATTTCTAGCGAGAAATATATATTTTATTTTCATAATATCCACTCAGTGAGTGTACATAATCACCTGTTTGCTCGTTATTGAGAATATTTTTCAGATCTCGCCAGAATAATGTAAAACTGTTACGTTTGGTTGCTATAACATGGACTATTGGCATATTTTGACTTAGTTTCTGCATAAAAATACGTTTTGGTTACATTTCTAGCGAGAAATATATATTTTATTTTCATAATATCCACTCAGTGAGTGTACATAATCACCTGTTTGCTCGTTATTGAGAATATTTTTCAGATCTCGCCAGAATAATGTGAAACTGTTACGTTTTGGTTGCTATTACATCGACGCTGCTATTTGACTTAAGTTTCTGCATAAAAATAAGTTTTGATTACATTTCTAGCGAGAAATATATATTTTATTTTCATAATATCCACTCAGTGAGTGTACATAATCACCTGTTTGCTCGTTATTGAGAATATTTTTCAGATCTCGCCAGAATAATGTGAAACTGTTACCTTGGTTGCTATTACATCGACGCTGCTATTTGACTTAAGTTTCTGCATAAAAATAAGTTTTGATTACATTTCTAGCGAGAAATATATATTTTATTTTCATAATATCCACTCAGTGTAATCACCTGTTTGCTCGTTATTGAGATTTTGCAGATCTCGCCAGAATGTGAAACTGTTACGTTTTGGTTGCTATAACATCGACGCTGCTATCGGCATATTTTGACTTAGTTTCTGCATAAAAATAAGTTTTGATTACATTTCTAGCGAGAAATATATATTTTATTTTCATAATATCCACTCAGTGAGTGTACATCACCTGTTTGCTCGTTATTGCGAATATTTTTCAGATGTCGCCAGAATAATGTGAAACTGAAACGTTTGCTATAACATGGACTATTGGCATATTTTGACTTAGTTTCTGCATAAAAATAAGTTTTGATTTCATTTCTAGCGATAAATATCTATTTTATTTTCATAATATTCACTCAGTACATAATCACTCGCTTGCTCGTTGTTGCGAATATTTTTCAGATCTCGCCAGAATAATGTGAAACTGAAACGTTTTGGTTGCTATAGACGCGAGATATATATCCAGCAGCAGCAAGACCAGTTGTAGAATTGTAGTTGTAGAGATAGTAATCGTAGTTGTAGAGTTCCTGGATCAAGTTCACAGTAGGTGGCGGTAATGCGCTATCTATCTATCTACCTATCTATCTATCTATCTATCTATGAAGGAGAGAGATGATCTGTCAAGCTTTTTACAAACACAGCATGTGTTCCCTGGTTTTCTACAAAGTGGGAGACTTTCAGGCTTTTGAACAATTTTTAATATAACGTTACTGTATAACAACATACATAGCTTATAGAAAACAACAATGGGATTGAATGGGATTGGGATTTATTCATTCTTGGTGTTCTCCTCCGTCACCCACTGTGTCGGCCAAGTTTTCCCACTGTAATTAAAAGAGATTGTTATTAATTTAGGTCTTTACATCAGCCATGAATTTAATTCAAAACAATCATGACAAGGTTAAGGGCAATGAGGAGCAGCAAGCCACCCCTTCATTCAGTAGGTTTATAAACTTACAGTAGCCTGATAACAGTCAATTGCCTGCCTATGGTAATATTTTGGTTAAGGTTTGAATCTGCATTACCTATGGTCTAGCCATTTATTTGAAATCATATACCTCTGCTCTGAAGGTATCCATTGTAAAATACCTTTTATACTTTCTGGGACCTCTCAAAGTACTTTTACAATTTTCATCACTACCACCCTTTTACAGACACATTCATACAGAACTGTTTGCAGACAGGCTTTGGAGATTGGATTCCCACGTATTCACACACCCAATGACACACTGGGGGGAAAGTGTGGGTTCAGTGTCTTGCCGAAGGACACTTTGGCTACGTTCACACTGCAGGTCTTAATGTTCAATTCCGATTTTTTGAAAAAAATTGATTTTTTTACAAGGCCGTTCACATTTCCAATTAAATGCGACCTTTTGTGATCTCCTGTGTGAACGCGAAATGACCCAGAAGTGACCCGCATGCGCAGAAGAGTACTCAACGGTCAACGACGTCACTTGTTGTTTGCGGAAGTAGCTAAATGGATGTCGACAGTGGAGCTCGTTTAGCAATATTAAAGTTATTTTCACAACAGAACCAGCACACTTACAATCTTCTCGTTTTAAGAAGAAAATTAAACAGAGAAACGTGTGGGTGCGGTGTCGCAGCCAGGAGTGGTGGGATACTGATGTGAGTGGCTTCACTGATACAGAATTCATCAGTAACTTCCGAATGACCAGATCCACCTTCGATTATGTTTGTGAGCGCCTTTGATCAACTCTGTCACGTGAAGAGACACGTCTGCGGCGGCCCATAACAGTGCAGAAACGCGTTGGAGTTGGAGTGTATCGGCGAGCTACAGGTGCGTGCAATGACGTGTGTGTTGGATATATGTGACCTGGTCGTTCAGATTGCAGTCGCATTTCAAAAGATCGGATACATATCGTATTTGGACCACATACCCAATTGGCCTGGGTCGCATTTGAAAAGATCAGATCTGTGTCGTTCAGACTGTCATGAAAAATCAGATACAGGTCGCATAGGGGCAAAAAAATTAGGTCGTTTCAGCCTGCAGTGTGAACGTAGCCTTTGACACACTGAGCCACAGCCGCCCACAAATACAAGCCAAGGCTATTACTTTGTTTTGAAGAACTAAGAATTAGGCTATTCCAATCAATATGGAATATGATATGATAAATTGTACATACCAAAGTGAACAGGGCTCCCATTCCACGAGCTTCATTTGAATCCCCTGTAAAAACATCAAAGTTGGGGGGTTAAGGGGTTTCCAGATGTGGTGCTGCAATTCCACCGACTACAGAGTACATCTATAACTTTTATAAATTACTCTAAAGCTAACCTTCTGCATTTTGCAGCGGATCACCCTCTTCACTGGGTAGTAAGGCTCCTTTTCAAGGATTCCATGGTTACAATCTGAAAGAGCAAAAAAAAAAAAGTACATGAGTTTGACCTCATACATCATCAATATATAAAAAAATAATAATTTGACAGGCTACACATGATATATTTATGACCTAAGTATATCTGGCTAAGGCAAAAGAATCACTGTATTTGAAGTCTGATTTGAAATGGTGAAATGTAAAACTAGTAAAGCTTGATAACCTTTGGGTGATTGTATCCCCCTCAGTTTCTTCCTTTTGTCTGAGGCTGCAGAATTCTTCTGCTTCTTTTTGTTTTTTGCAGACATATCTGTTGAGATTAAAGAAATGTATCTGTGAAGAGCTGTTATTACAATGAATACTGGTCTAAATACCTTTATTCCAATAACAAATATATAATGTCACATTACAATTGGAAAGATATTTGCAGGGCACTCATTGAAAAACATGGACACTGTTCAACCATATGCTGTGTGGTCACTTATTCACTCTACTAAGGGTTATAGAAAGATGTACAAACAGGTGATCAATTCAAGGAAAAGCCTGGAAGATGAGGGGAAAAACAATGAATGTAGTTCCTCCTACACACATCACCTTTGTCCTGTAATTTTAATATTGATGGGAGATGTGTCTTCAAGACAGGGCACAGTGTCTCACAAAATGATTTACTAAGTATGAAGATTCTGTCAATCTGATTCAATGTGTTTTACAAACCCCAAATCCAATTAAGCTGGGTCAACTGTAAAACGAAAATAAAAACACAATACAATGATTTTCAAATCATTTTCAACCTATATTAACAGGACAGGGACAGGATCTAGACTGGGAATGTTTGGAACATTCCACCGGTGAACAGGTTCATTAAAAACACATGAGTGTCATGATTGGGCATTAAAGGGGCATCCCAGGATTCATTCACAAGCAAGTCATCCTTGGTTGTGAATGACTGAGTCTTCTGGGGATGCTATGTGATGGTGGGAATCACAACTATAAAGGATATTAACATGGGCTCAGGAACACCTTGGAAAACAATTGTCAGTTAACACAGTTTGTCGCTACTACAAGTGGTGTGAGTGCTGTACACATTTAAAATAGTTTATGGAAATCATGGACGTCGTGTTCCTCGGGATAAAAAGGAAGAGGACCTCCCAGATTGTTAACAGTGCTAAGTTCAAAAGCCATGGGGGTGTGTTAGTGTCCATGGCATACCCATGCTCCATGACATTCAAAATGAGTGTATCTTTGCAAACAAACAATAAAGCTTTTCAGTTTGAACATTAAACATCTTGTCTTTGTTGTATATTCATTGAATATAGGAACTTCACTGGAATAGGAGTTTGTATGATCCTCAGGGGCCAAATTTAGACTGAAGTGAATTCTATACAGCTAAGAATGAGGCACCAAACACCTGCAGCAGACTTTGGATGTGCAACAGTACTCTCCATAATCATCAGTTCCTGCATAGATTGAAACTGTTCTGGTTGAACAGTAATTCATTTGCCAAAAGTTTTTGCTTCAACATCTGTCAATCATCCTGTCATGAATTTTTAAACGTTATGTTTCCCTTTAGTAATATTTGAAAGGCAAGTTATCCAGACCTACATATTACAGTAGTTACTTGTATAACACCTCAGAAGTCACCTCACACTAATCAGTCACTTGTTTTGTTTTCACATTTAAATACATTTCTTCATTTAGAGTATTATTTCAGTTTAAGAAGGAGAGACGTATGAAATGTTTAACATGGTTATAAAGTATATCCTGATTAAATATATGAAAAATAATATATTTTTATTCTTATACACGACTAGCAATTGAATCATGATTTATATGCTATTTGAAAATATCAGCAGAACTTACTGCGTTTCTGCTGAGGTGGTTCTGTGGTGGGCTGGATGGGAAGAGGACTGGTGGTGGGCTGGATGGGAAGAGGACTGGTGGTGGGCTGGATGGGAAGAGGACTGGTGGTGGGCTGGATGGGAGGACCGGTGGTGGGCTGGATGGGAGGACTGGTGGTGGGCTGGATGGGAAGAGGACTGGTGGTGGGCTGGATGGGAAGAGGACTGGTGGTGGGCTGGATGGGAGGACCGGTGGTGGGCTGGATGGGAGGACTGGTGGTGGGCTGGATGGGAAGAGGACTGGTGGTGGGCTGGATGGGAAGAGGACTGGTGGTGGGCTGGATGGGAGGACCGGTGGTGGGCTGGATGGGAAGAGGACTGGTGGTGGGCTGGATGGGAAGAGGACTGGTGGTGGGCTGGATGGGAAGAGGACTGGTGGTGGGCTGGATGGGAAGAGGACTGGTGGTGGGCTGGATGGGAAGAGGACTGGTGGTGGGCTGGATGGGAAGAGGACTGGTGGTGGGCTGGATGGGAAGAGGACTGGTGGTGAGCTGGATGGGAAGAGGACTGGTGGTGGGCTGGATGAGAGGACCAGTGGTGGGCTGGATGGGAGGACCGGTGGTGGGCTGGATGGGAAGAGGACTGGTGGTGGGCTGGATGGGAAGAGGACTGGTGGTGAGCTGGATGGGAAGAGGACTGGTGGTGGGCTGGAATGGAGGACCGGTGGTGGGCTGGATGGGAGGACCGGTGGTGGGCTGGATGGGAAGAGGACTGGTGGTGGGCTGGATGGGAAGAGGACTGGTGGTGAGCTGGATGGGAAGAGGACTGGTGGTGGGCTGGATGGGAAGAGGACTGGTGGTGGGCTGGATGGGAAGAGGACTGGTGGTGAGCTGGATGGGAAGAGGACTGGTGGTGGGCTGGATGGGAGGACCGGTGGTGGGCTGGATGGGAAGAGGACCGGTGGTGGGCTGGATGGGAAGAGGACTGGTGGTGAGCTGGATGGGAAGAGGACTGGTGGTGGGCTGGATGGGAGGACCGGTGGTGGGCTGGATGGGAGGACCGGTGGTGGGCTGGATGGGAAGAGGACTGGTGGTGGGCTGGATGGGAGGACCGGTGGTGGGCTGGATGGGAGGACCGGTGGTGGGCTGGATGGGAGGACCGGTGGTGGGCTGGATGGGAAGAGGACTGGTGGTGGGCTGGATGGGAAGAGGACTGGTGGTGGGCTGGATGGGAGGACCGGTGGTGGGCTGGATGGGAGGACTGGTGGTGGGCTGGATGGGAAGAGGACTGGTGGTGAGCTGGATGGTGGACTGGATGGGAGGAGGACTTGTGGTGGACAACTGGTTAGTACAACCTGTACAAATGGTACAAAAAGAGGAAATTATTTACCTCCTGTAATAAGAACAAATGTCCCCTTTTTCAAGCAGTGACTGTGCTCCATAAGGAAACATCCAGTACATTTGTCTTTTGTATTCTTCTGTCTAGACATGCTGCCCTATGGACTATATGCTCTCTATCAAACTGAGGTGAGGCTGATTTTGTACTCTGGTGCAAATTGTAGGATCTCATTACCCTATGTGAAGTGGAGATATGTGTTTATAGTTTTTTGAAGTTGAATTGAGCAATGCATCGAAGTTGAATTGAGCAATGCATCTTGCTGTTGACTCTTTTGCTATGTATGGCAGACAATCAGTGAGCTATGTGGCTCAAACTAAGAAACTAAGTCTGCAAACAACAGTTATTTTCATAATCCAAAAGATGATGTATGAATATATATATATATATATATATATATATATATATATATATATATATATACACATACATATATATATATATATATATATTCTAATGAAAGACTCTGAAAGCAGAGCATTTTTTATTAAACAATTATCAAAATTGTTGGTGATTAATTGTATAATAATTAGTGCTGTCAAACGATTAAAATATTTAATCGCGATTAATCGCATTAATGTCGTAGTTAACTTGCGATTAATCGCACATTTTTATCTATTCTAAATGTCTCTTGATTTCTTTTTGTCCCATTATTTTTTCTCATTTTAATGCTCTTATCAACATGGAAAAGTGGATCGGCTTGTTTTGTGCAAATGTTTTTATTGAAAACAACATTGGCATATACTGTGTTCAAATTCACACTAACATTCTCACTTGGAGCAAATAATCTCTCAATGTAACACTGTCCATCAATAAAAGGGCGAAAGAAATACTGACGAGGTCCTGATATTGACGAGGGGGCGGAGAATTTGCATCAGCTGTGTGTGTGTGTGTGTGTGCTTGGCCATCATCAAGCGGTATTTCAGACTGGACGCGCTGCGATGATGATAGCTCAGTTCACAACGACAAAACACACAGATCACTTTGGTCTTGTCAATGGAACCATTTGGCAACTTTTTAAAAGTAAAATTTCCATTCAGAATCTTATTGGCATCCATTTCGGCGTCTCGCGCTCGCCATCCACTCAAAGCGTAACGTTAACCTACTATTTGGCCGCCGCGCAAGCCCAAATTAGTGTGTGCGGCGTGCCTGTTGTTTTGTTTCCGGTCTAGCTAGATCCGCTTGCGCTTTGGTCAACGAAGCAACAAAACGTCCTCGCGCGCCGCAAGCCATTGAAATGAATGTGTTTCATAGCGCAGAGCCTGCATGCCGCATCCAGTTGCAAAAGTATATGAAAAAAACTACAAGGTTTGCTAGGACAAAAAGACCGTTAATCGCGCGATAAAAAAATTGACGCCGTTAAAATGGGTTCGCGTTAACGCCGTTAATAACGCGTTTAACTGACAGCCCTAATAATAATCTCAAATATCAAATAATTGTTGCAGCTCTAAAAGAAAAATCAGTAACACTTTATAATAATGATCCATCAATAATAAGTAACTATGCAGGAAGTAATGCAGGACTAATGAGTATTACTACATTAACACTTCAGCTAATATAGAAACAAGCTTAACTAATCAGTAAGTAATATCAAATTTAGGAGAGAGTTCATTATTAGGTAATCTATAATTACTTAATGAGATAATTAAGAACTAATAGGTAATTATGACAAATTATAAATAACTAATTAAATTAATAATCACAACATTAACGTGTTTGATACGTTAGCAATTAGTCTTTTTTTTACTCTCAACATGGTCATAAAATGCATCACTAATTACTCAAGTGTTACCTAGTCACTCTTCAAGGACTACTAGTGATCTGGACCATTATTTTAAAGTAGAAAAAATATGTTTTTCACTTTAAAATAATGGTCCAGATCACTAGTAGTTCCTGCATAGTGACTAGGTAACACTTGAGTAATGAGTGATGCATTTTATGACTACATTCAGAGTAAAACATATGACTGATCATGTCTCAGGCACACGATAATGTTCTTTATAATTAGTCAGTTAGTTAACAGTTAATTATGAGGCTTAGGCTATCTCATTAAGTAATTATTGCTTACTTAATAAGGAACTATCTCCTAAATTTGATAGTACTTACTGATTAGTTAAGCTTGTTTCTATATTAGTTAATAGTAGAAGCTGAAGTGTTAATGTAGTAACACTCATTAGTCCTGCATTACTTCCTGCATAGTTACTTATTAATGACTGACAAACTATTATTATAAAGTGTTACCGAAAAACCTATTGGATAAAGCAAAGACCAAATTTGATGAACAGGTGAATAGCTATTTTTGGTCCACTGTGGTTTGCCCTGTGGCACCGCTACCAAGACAATTCCCTACTGTAATTGCTGTGTCTGTGCCACATTTATTTTAATGTTGACTGTAGTAAGATTTTAAATAATCGAACACACTTACTATTAATTAAAACTTCATATAGAGCCTTCATCCTGTCAAGGCATTTTTTAGAATGGTCTGACAGCTGCCATTTTGGCTGGAGGACTTGTGCGGACCAGGTTTTTTGCTTCTTTGTTTTCTTTGCAATGAAGACTATGGCCTTGTACCCCAATGTGTTTAACTTTTCGACCTGAAAAAAAAGATATATATTATATAATATATACAGAAATATAAGGAATTATAAATGTCTGAAACTTTGTGGGCTGTAATTATTTAAATAATAACTACAGACGCTAAACACATACCAAGACAGATGCCTCATCAATAACATGAGAGGTGGTTTGGTTTTTGTTTTGGTTTTTCAACCATGTCTCCTTTCTGGCCTCAAATTTCTGGAGTTTTTTTGCCAGTCTTTGCTTTCTTGGCTGTACTGACTGGCAATATTTGCAGGTCTTGGTGGCCACACCAATAGCTGCTTTGCAGCTCACGCAGGTTGTTACTGTTGATCCTCTTGGCATCTTAAAACTAGAATATAAAAACAATCAACATTTAATGACAACCAAAGTGACAAAGGCACTTGATTATTTAAGTGTTACATTACAAATGTTGGTAATTTGGCCTAATTGGCTTTATGCACAGCTGCACTACTTCCTGAACTTAAGCCAGCTCCTTGTTTCCTGTCCGCCATTATTGGACAAATTGATTAATTCAGGTGTGCCTGACCTCAGTAGTCACAGCAACAATAATCAGACACACCTGAATTAATCAAGTTTGGCCAATAATGTCAGACAGGAAACAATGAGCTGGCTTAAGTTCAGGAAGTAGTGCAGCTGTGCATAAAGCCAAAGCAAGGCTGCTCTTCAGTTTCCGGTTGGGGAGATTTAAAGTGGAGGAGAACCGAGGAAAACGGGATTATGGCAGATTCTTAAAAATGTACTGTCCTCCAGTCTTTGAAACAAAACTTTAATACGTTTAGATGTAATTTTGTATAGTTATGTTTATCATTTAAAAAAGAAGCATACACACAATGAGGGGTGTCTGTTTTTGTGACTAACGTTTCTTAAGTATAGCCATAGAGTATGAAAACCAATATAAGTTCTCGGTATAGCATTGGATTCTACGATTGGTGGAAGAAATCAAACCGGAAATACCGCCGCGCATAGAGCACATTCGGTTTTTATGACCTGTGTGTCAGCTGTTGCAGTGCTTTGTGGGATTTGAAGTATGAGTGAGTGATGGGAGTGCGAATTACCGCGGGCTATTAATGATAGACGTATGAAATAATACGATCACAGAAAAAAATATCGATATATGACTTTTAGTCCATATCGCACAGCCCTACTACATATTCTATGCAACAATAACCCATACTCCATAGTTGATTTCTGATTTAATCTAGTATTGGAGTAAATAACTTTACACTTTTCAATTTATAATTCTGACCTCGGTTAGCACATTGCCGCCAACTCCAGCTAACCTTAAATGCGGTGGCTTGAAGCTGGGTAAACCGCTATGTCATTAAACACATTCCTATAAATTAATGGTGATACATAATTAACAAATGATGGTTTAGACAGCGCTAATTAACTTTATTATTCAGGTTCCGTAAGTATGTTATGTATTCATTACCTACCTTTGAGAGTGTACTGAACAGTATGATCATGGTCGGTCGGATAGAGCGGACACACCCCCCTCACTCAGTTGTCAATCTGCTGATCTCTGTGCCTCTGTGATAGGGCAACCCACTTGTCAATCAGCGACCTCTCGCAGCTACGATGCCACTTTTGTGACACTTAAAAAAATAAAAAAATAACTTTTGTACTTTAACCATTTTTTTTATCAAAAGAACTATGATAAGATTAATTATTTTTCAACCTCAGACTAATTGGCCTTGGCTAATTTGGCTAATCTTGAAAAATAGAACACAGAACAGAAGAACAGAACACAACACCCCCCAGCCCCCACCCTTCTTGAATATGGTTTATGAGGACACAAATCTGTATAATGACATGGGTATTACAATGTAAACATGGTTTATGAGGACATTTGTGTCCTCATAAAGCAAATGGCTTACAAACATAGGCCTACTAAATGGTGTTTTTTTGAAATTTTCTGTGACTGGTAGGTTTATGCAAGGATAACCTAACACAGTCATTCAAATAATTTATATCTGCCACAGCAAATAGGCTACACAATGCATCAGGTGTTATATTTTAGTAGACAAAAAAGTGTGAGTAGTGCTTTATTGGTTATTTTTGTTAATCAGCCAGTGTTCGTGGGTCTGGTGGACCTACTCAACAGATGTTTATTTTATCCCAATTAAAAGCAATATAAACAGCATTTATGGTTAATAGTTTCCTTTGTTATATCACATTTAAGAATTGCAACCTTGTGTGGGAAAGGCAGGGGTAGAAACACAAAACTCACTTTTGCACTCACACTCTCTCACACTTCTCTCTCTCTCTCTCACACACACACACACACACACACACACACACACACACACAGACACATACACACACACACATGCACACACACACGCACACACACACGCACACACACACACACACACTCTCTCTCTCTTGTACATCTATCTTTATGAGGACATAATAGCCTATTGACACAATACAATCTCTAGCCGCTGACCCTAACCTTACCCATCACAACTGAGTGCCTAACCCGAACCCTTTCCTAAACCTACCCTTGACCCAATTATAACCTTAGTAAATAAGTAGTCAATAACCCCCCCCCCCCCCCCCCCCATATTTATACCATGAACACATGAGAAATATGTGAAACATTTTTTTCACTAACTTTACCCCCCAATGTTCAAACCAAATCTATGCCCTTGCACACACACACACACACACACACACACGCACGTACACACGCACACACACACACACACACACACACACACACACACACACACACATACTGGTATATATGGTTTACGAGGACAGCATGTAACCACTGTGGTTTAGAGGGACACCCATTTCCTAACACTCTACAAATTAAACAGACATGCTAAACAATGTTAAATGGTCTCTTTAAGATACATCTCACTTAAAAATTTTGTTCTAACAATAAAATCATGGAAAATAACACCTGGTCAACTGAATCATCGATTGTTAGGACACCCAGGTTTATAGAGACTGTATGTAATGTCAAACATGGTTTACTATTTATAGACTTTTTTGACATGATTAACACATCCTTAGGAAGAGTAGGTTTTATTTGAACCTACTCTGCATTTTCACAGCTAGCTCATTTTGAGCATGATTCAGAACATGGTATGATTTCTCCATTAGTTCAGTTTATTTAGGGATATATGAACATGCCAATCACACTTGGATAAATACAGATCTGAAAACACTGTTAAAAATGTGGTTGGTTCTGCACAACAGAGAGGATATATGCTGATGATGACAAAGCAATGAGTTGTCATTACAACACTGAAACCAGAGAACTTTGACTGTGCTCTAGTTAAGTATACATTTTGAATCTAAATAAAAATGTTAAATATAACATTTTAATATAATTTTTCATTTAAGAGTATTACGTATTTAACAGATTTTCTAAAACAGGCCACATTTTACCAGTCTATTTGTATACCCCTAAAAGAGCAACATATCTATGAAAACCCACAGATTACAATAACCTTTTTAGGGTTCAAAAAGATTACTTGTATGATAAAGAGTTGTGTTATACTAGCCTGGTCCTACCAGACTCTCGTACATTTCATTTGTACAGAGTCTGGCCACTCCCCACTGACAAGCGTTAACTTCCTCGAAGAGCGGGTACTCTGTTGAAGATTAAAACTATTGGATCTGCCCAAAGCTTTTATTGACTCCATCAGTTGTTACATCATTTGGACTAGTGCATGAAGGATACATATATATATATATATATATATATATATATATATATATAACCCTTATGATAACATTGCTCCTTGATTCCCTGCTAATTGCAGCTAATTACCTCAGAAAATGACAAAAAAAAGTTAGATAAAAATTAAGACACAAAGCATCACAAATTTTTTTTTTATGTTAACTATTCCTTTATGTTGAGGGAACGAAATCTATTTCTCGTGCCACAAGTTAAATGCATAAACAACCTGCGAGACCATAGCAACCTGAAATTATCAGAAATTGATAAGCTTATATTTATTTTTAATTAAGAATGACAAAATAAGGACAGACTCAAGAAATGATTGTATTAATATATTAGGCTATAGGCTATTATATTGTGCACAATGTTGCCTACAGACAGCATTCAAATGAAGTTTGTTATTTTAATAAATGATCAAATATGTAAGAACATAAAATAATATACAATATATTTATCCATCCCACCTCACAACCTTTTAAATCAATTAGTTGATCATGTCTTTATTTATTATTATTATTAAAAAACCTAAATAAAATAAAATTTGTTACATTCCCGTAAAGTGAACTTGCTGGCATAAATAATCAAAGCTTTATTGGCATGAGTGTCAGGCATTTAGAGTATTAATTTTACTGGAATTTAACATTTAATTGTATTAAGGTTTATTACTATTAATAATAATAATAATAAATAAAGACATGATCGGTGAATGGATTTAAAAGGCTGTGAGATGATTGTTTACACATTTAACTTGTGGCACGAGAAATGGATTTTGTTCCCTCAACATATTTAGTTCCCTAAACATATGAAATTGTCTCGTGGTCACAACTTATCAAGTTCTCACAAATTTATATGTCGTGGACATAACAAAACAATGCGAACCGAACATGACCCATCCCGGTCACCTTAGTTTCTACTGTAGACTATAGCTTGTTTGTAAACTTACAACCTGTCAAATACTGAATGTTAGAGTTAACTCATGTATATTTACCTATTTTCATTATAGATTTATTTCATTAGATACATTTATTAACTTAGCAGCACAACTGCATAGAACAATAATACAAACAAGTATTAATAGGGAAGCAGTTTGAATAAAAGAATAGAAGACAGATCGAATAAACTCATGTACATATTTGTTTCTTGTAAGCTGTGGAAGCAGTTTGATTTGACGGTCACTTACTGAATTGTGACAGATAGAATAGAAAACCGATAGAATAAACTCATGGACATATTTGTTTCTTGTAAGCTGTGCCCTTGTTCCAGACAAAGTCTCTTATGTTTTGGCTTGTCCGTGAAGCAAAAATGGGGTGGTCGGCCTTCTTGCAAGCCTCACATTCAGTCAAAGTTGCCAGCTTCCCTTTTGTGATGTGGTTTCCAAAGAATTTCATGACTGATTTGAAGCGGTCCATGGTCTTTTTACATAGGCCCTTTTTTTCTTTGGTCTGTCAAGCTCTATTAGAAATTTATAAGATGGTTAAAGTACAACATAAATCCAATGTATATAAGAGATAAATGAATGCCAAGGTAATGCAAAGTTGAAACAAAACCAGACACACCTTTAACTTTAGTGGATGAAGTAGCATCTCTGCAGACTTGTGCATCTCGCACATTTTCACCTATACCGTGTTTAAAAAGAAAAACAATTAAAAAAACTTTTTTCATGGCATCATTGCATATTTACCAAATTTTATTGCATATGAAATCACATGACATTATGTTTTCCTCTCAAAAATCAGTTGCATACAAAACATATACTACACTTTTATTCGTGGATCACTTTAAAGTCACGGTATGTAAGTTGTGCCACTACAGGTCGCTTATTCAAAAAGATAAAAGGCGTAGCCTGATGATGCAGTGAATGATTATGGAATCTCATTCAATAGGGACAGAGACAGAGACTTGAGGAAAGAGATTGGGGTTTCCACGGAGGAGAGAGGTGAGGGGACCGGTGATGACACTGTAGTTCTTGATGAAGAGATAGACGTTAGCAAAACCAAGAAATCTCTGGAGTTCCCTTATGGTGGTGGGAATGGGCCAGTTACGGATAGTATCCACCTTCCTCTCATCCATAATGGTGCCTTGTTTGTTTATGACGTACCAGAGAAACTGGATCTCTGAATGATGGAACCGGCACTGCTCTGCTTTCAAGAATAGTTGATCCAAACTCCGGGAATAGATAAGGATGTTGTTGAAGTGGATCAGTACAAACCAGTGGAGGAAACTCCAGAGCACCTCATGCGTGAAGTCTTGGAACATGGAGGTGGCTTTTACCAGCCCATCAACAGGTATTTCACGAGTTCACACTTACATATAATTAGATAGAGTTAAGGTTTATGTGTATTTGGTGTGCTGTCCGGGGAGGGGTTCCGAGCACGGAATTTGGCCCGAACCAAGAGTACTGTTGTGGTAGGAATAGTAAGAAGTGAGGAGATGGAGTGGTGGAGGGATGCTGATAAACTGTCAACGAACAGAGGCAAGTCTGCTCTATATATACCTCTTATCGTTAATTAAGTTGACTTAACTGAATGCCCTCCTCTCGTGTTAATTAGGTTAATTATCTGAACATGTCCTCCCAAACTTTGTTAATAAAACATAATTCAAAGTGGCCTGTAGGTGTTACCACGTAGTTGTTCCAGGGCTGAGTGAACGAAAGAAAGCTCATATATGCTGGAGGTACTGGGAGTAGAGCAGCTGCTCCTCCAAGTTGCAAGGAGCCAGTTAGGGTGGTTCAGGCATCTGGTTAGGATGCCTCCTGGATGGCCTCCAGAGGATTTTTTCCATGCATATCTAACTGGAAAGGTACTCTGGGAATACCTAGAACATGTTTGAGGGATTATATCTTTCTGCAAGCCTGGGGACACCTTTGGTTCCCACAGTAGGAGGTGGAGAAAGTGGCTGGGCATGGCCTGCTGCCACCGTGGACTAGTTCAGGGTAAGTGGAGGAAAATGGTTGGATGAATGGAAACAAGGTGACATTAATAAAATGTTGATTTCTCATCCAAAACAGTTTTAGTTGATGCTTAAAGTTATGTTTGACCAGCAGTAATTGGAACTTTTGTCCAGTGTCCAATCCTGCTCCCGGAGGGTCATTGCTCTGCAGTTAGCTCCAACCCTAATTAAACACACCTGCTTCAAATTTTAACCAGGATATGCAGCGGGTGAAATAAGTATTGAACACGTCACAATTTTTTTCAGTAAATATAAATCCAAAGGTGCTATTGACATGAAATTTTCACCAGATGTTGGTAACAACCCAAGTAATCCATACATACAAAGAAACCAAAACAAATAAGTTCAGAAATTAAGTTATGTGTAACAATGTGAAATGACACAGGGAAAAAGTATTGAAGAAACACATGAAGAAAGGGAGGTGCAAAAAGGCATGGAATGCCCAGACAACAGCTGAAAACTGTCAGTAATTAAAAAGCAATCCAGCCCCGTCAGTGCTAATTAATATCAGCTGGTTCAGTCCTAACTGATGGCCTACAAAAAGGTCTCATTGCCAAAGTGTCACACAAGACACATCTCATCAAGAACTTGGCAACCTAATTGTTGCAAAACATAATGATGGCATTGGTTATAGGCACATTTCTAAGCTCCTGAATGTTCCAGTGAGCACTGTTGGGGCCATAATACAGATGTGGAAAGACAATCATTTCACCATAAATTTGCCTCGACCAGGTGCTCCTCGCAAGATTTCTGACAGAGGAGTGAAAAGAATAATCAGAAGAGTTGTCCAAGAGCCAAGGACCACTTGTGGAGAGCTTCAAAAAGACCTGCAATAGCAGATACTGTTGTCTCAAAGAAAATAGTAAGTAATGCACTCCACCGCCATGGCCTGTATGCACGCTCAACACGCAAGACTCCATTGCTGAAAAAAAAGCATGTTGAAGCTCATTTAAAGTTTGCTGCACAACATTTGGAAAAGCCAGTGAAATACTGGAAGAATATAGTGTGGTCAGATGAGAGCAAAATTGAACTGTTTTGATGCCATAATACACACCATGTTTGGAGGAGAAATGGCACTGCACATCACCCTAAAAACACCATACCAACAGTGAAGTTTGGAGGTGAGAACTTCATGGTGTGGGGCTGCTTTTCAGCAAATGGTACTGGCAAACTTCACATAATTGAAGGAAGGATGAATGGACAAATTTACCGAGACATTCTTGACAAAAATATGCTGCCATCTAGCAGGATGATGAAGATGAAACAAGGGTGGACATTTCAGCAAGACAATGATCCCAAACACACAGCCAAGGAAACTCTCAATTGGTTTCAAAGAAAGAAAATAATAAAGCTGCCAGAATGGCCCAGCTAATCACCTGACTTAAACCCCATTGGACAATCTATGGAAAGAATTGAAGATCAAGATTAATAGAAGAGACCCACGGAACCTTTAAGATTTGAAGACAAAATCACACCAGAGCAATGCATGCGACTAGTTTCTCCATACAGGAGGCGTCTTGAAGCTGTCATTACCAACAAAGGCTTTTGTACAAAGTATTAAATATCAGTAAGCGTGTTCAATACTTTTTCCCTGTGTCATTTCACATTATTACACATAACTTAACTTCTGAACTCATTTGTTTTGGTTTCTTTGTATGTATGGATTACTTGGGTTGTTATCAACATCTGGTGAAAATTTTATGTCAATAGCACCTTTGAAAATATATTTCCTGAAAAAAATGGTGACGTGTTCAATACTTATTTCACCCACTGTATAATATATTGTCCAGCTATGATCTTTGCCTCCCCTCACATACCCTTGCGTTCTCCCCTTGACACTTAAAACAAATAGGCCTACCATTACTGATTGAGTTGAGCTCTAGAGGTCTGGCATTGAATTCTTCATCGCTGTGAATGTCCTGGTCGTCATCTTCGTCTGTAAAATCTTAGAAAACACAATGGAAAAATAAGCTTAACATTGCTCATTTCATGTTAGTTAGTACTCATTACTTAATTGATTAAAAATAAATAATAGTAACTGTACCTTGGATTTCATCAAGAGATTTTCCTTTTAATTCTAAATGCTAAACCACATGTCCTTGTATACCATGATAGTGTATACACAAACACATTTGATAGAGAGGAACTGTCGGCTATAGAACTACATACACAAGTCCGGCTAAACCACATGTCCTTGTATACCATGATAGTGTATACACAAACACATTTGATAGAGAGGAACTGTCGGCTATAGAACTACATACACAAGTCCGGCTAAACCACATGTCCTTGTATACCATGATAGTGTATACACAAACACATTTGATAGAGAGGAACTGTCAGCTATAGAACTACATACACAAGTCCTGCTAAACCACATGCCCTTGTATACCATGATAGTGTATACACAAACACATTTGATAGAGAGGAACTGTCAGCTATAGAACTACATACACAAGTCCTGCTAAACCACATGTCCTTGTATACCATGATAGTGTATACACAAACACATTTGATAGAGAGGAACTGTCAGCTATAGAACTACATACACAAGTCCTGCTAAACCACATGTCCTTGTATACCATGATAGTGTATACACAAACACATTTGATAGAGAGGAACTGTCAGCTATAGAACTACATACACAAGTCCTGCTAAACCACATGTCCTTGTATACCATGATAGTGTATACACAAACACATTTGATAGAGAGGAACTGTCAGCTATAGAACTACATACACAAGTCCTGCTAAACCACATGTCCTTGTATACCATGATAGTGTATACACAAACACATTTGATAGAGAGGAACTGTCGGCTATAGAACTACATACACAAGTCCTGCTAAACCACATGCCCTTGTATACCATGATAGTGTATACACAAACACATTTGATAGAGAGGAACTGTCGGCTATAGAACTACATACACAAGTCCTGCTAAACCACATGCCCTTGTATACCATGATAGTGTATACACAAACACATTTGATAGAGAGGAACTGTCAGCTATAGAACTACATACACAAGTCCTGCTAAACCACATGTCCTTGTATACCATGATAGTGTATACACAAACACATTTGATAGAGAGGAACTGTCAGCTATAGAACTACATACACAAGTCCTGCTAAACCACATGCCCTTGTATACCATGATAGTGTATACACAAACACATTTGATAGAGAGGAACTGTCAGCTATAGAACTACATACACAAGTCCTGCTAAACCACATGCCCTTGTATACCATGATAGTGTATACACAAACACATTTGATAGAGAGGAACTGTCAGCTATAGAACTACATACACAAGTCCTGCTAAACCACATGTCCTTGTATACCATGATAGTGTATACACAAACACATTTGATAGAGAGGAACTGTCGGCTATAGAACTACATACACAAGTCCTGCTAAACCACATGCCCTTGTATACCATGATAGTGTATACACAAACACATTTGATAGAGAGGAACTGTCAGCTATAGAACTACATACACAAGTCCGGCTAAACCACATGTCCTTGTATACCATGATAGTGTATACACAAACACATTTGATAGAGAGGAACTGTCAGCTATAGAACTACATACACAAGTCCTGCTAAACCACATGTCCTTGTATACCATGATAGTGTATACACAAACACATTTGATAGAGAGGAACTGTCGGCTATAGAACTACATACACAAGTCCGGCTAAACCACATGTCCTTGTATACCATGATAGTGTATACACAAACACATTTGATAGAGAGGAACTGTCAGCTATAGAACTACATACACAAGTCCTGCTAAACCACATGTCCTTGTATACCATGATAGTGTATACACAAACACATTTGATAGAGAGGAACTGTCGGCTATAGAACTACATACACAAGTCCTGCTAAACCACATGCCCTTGTATACCATGATAGTGTATACACAAACACATTTGATAGAGAGGAACTGTCGGCTATAGAACTACATACACAAGTCCGGCTAAACCACATGTCCTTGTATACCATGATAGTGTATACACAAACACATTTGATAGAGAGGAACTGTCGGCTATAGAACTACATACACAAGTCCGGCTAAACCACATGTCCTTGTATACCATGATAGTGTATACACAAACACATTTGATAGAGAGGAACTGTCGGCTATAGAACTACATACACAAGTCCTGCTAAACCACATGCCCTTGTATACCATGATAGTGTATACACAAACACATTTGATAGAGAGGAACTGTCGGCTATAGAACTACATACACAAGTCCGGCTAAACCACATGTCCTTGTATACCATGATAGTGTATACACAAACACATTTGATAGAGAGGAACTGTCGGCTATAGAACTACATACACAAGTCCGGCTAAACCACATGTCCTTGTATACCATGATAGTGTATACACAAACACATTTGATAGAGAGGAACTGTCGGCTATAGAACTACATACACAAGTCCGGCTAAACCACATGTCCTTGTATACCATGATAGTGTATACACAAACACATTTGATAGAGAGGAACTGTCAGCTATAGAACTACATACACAAGTCCTGCTAAACCACATGCCCTTGTATACCATGATAGTGTATACACAAACACATTTGATAGAGAGGAACTGTCGGCTATAGAACTACATACACAAGTCCTGCTAAACCACATGCCCTTGTATACCATGATAGTGTATACACAAACACATTTGATAGGGAGGAACTGTCGGCTATAGAACTACATACACAAGTCCTGCTAAACCACATGTCCTTGTATACCATGATAGTGTATACACAAACACATTTGATAGAGAGGAACTGTCAGCTATAGAACTACATACACAAGTCCTGCTAAACCACATGTCCTTGTATACCATGATAGTGTATACACAAACACATTTGATAGAGAGGAACTGTCGGCTATAGAACTACATACACAAGTCCTGCTAAACCACATGTCCTTGTATACCATGATAGTGTATACACAAACACATTTGATAGAGAGGAACTGTCGGCTATAGAACTACATACACAAGTCCTGCTAAACCACATGCCCTTGTATACCATGATAGTGTATACACAAACACATTTGATAGAGAGGAAC
Source organism: Tiaroga cobitis (assembly GCA_030578255.1). NCBI lineage: Eukaryota > Metazoa > Chordata > Actinopteri > Cypriniformes > Leuciscidae > Tiaroga > Tiaroga cobitis. The sequence continues at coordinate 3,574,560 of CM060592.1, forward strand.
TGTCGGCTATAGAACTACATACACAAGTCCTGCTAAACCACATGTCCTTGTATACCATGATAGTGTATACTAGGGGTGGGCGATATGAGCAAAAATTCATATCACGATATTTTTCACTGTCCGAACGATATCGATATTATATCGCGATATGAGAAAAAAAATTGGAATCACATTTTAGTACACCTTAGTTAAATTACAGGCAGAATATGTATTTTAACACTAGACAACTAGAAAAAAGGTGAGGCATTTCATCGGACATAGACCTGAAATGTTTTTTTTTTTTTTTTTTGTGCCATTTTTTCTCTCAAAAAGTGCAAACGTGCAACATGAGGTAGGCTTGAATGCACTTGTTATGTCTTTCCACTTTTTGCTCGTCTTGTCATAATGAGAACCGGCAGCGAATGAAGACTTTATTGATTTCTGAGTGAGAGCCGTCTTCGGGTGTGCTCTGTCTCCGGGAATATCTGTTGTTATAGTTTTGCTTTTTTAAATTAGTTTTTATTTTAATATCGTTTTCAATTTTTCTTTAAATTTCAGTTTAGTTTTAGTTAGTTTCATTAATGGTTTTGTTAGTTTTTATTTAGTTTTTATTTTGCAAACACATTTCTATATAGTTTTTATTTTATTTAGTTTCAGTTTTAGTAATTATAGTTTAGCTTTAGCAGAGCGAGCAGAACACTTCCAGTGTAGACCAAAGCGAGACGTTTAATTTAAGTTTAATGTTTGCACAGATTACAGTTAACTCTTGTGCAGACATCTTAATAATACAAATAAAATAGTGGTTTGAGATTGAACAAAGCACCAAATAAATAGAACTTAAAAGTATACAAGAAAAAAACAATGAAAATTTTCATACAAACTAATTCATTAGTGTAAGGAGACAGAATATAGGCCTACAGTTTGTACAGTATAAAACCCATTACGTCTATGGAGAGTCGCCACAAAGATAGTGGACCAGTATGTGTGTATGCGCGCGCTTATGTGTGTGTCGTGTGTATGCGCGCGCTTATGTGTGTGTCGTGTCCTGTTATTCATAGCCTAACGTACATTGCGGGGAAATGTCTCCACGTGGATAATATTATTAGCAGTAAATGTTTTGTAAAAACAAAGATAATAATAGCAGCTTTCAGCCTTTCAACCTGCATGAAAACATGACATCTCAAACATACAGTAGCCTAGAACTTTAACGTTTTTTTGTGCTTGACGAACTTGTTTTGGTGTTGCACCCGCATCTCGCAAATGAAACGGCATTCTAAAAATGCTGCGCTCAAGTTAAAAGTCAAACTTGCGTCTCGTTACCTTGTTATTTCCCATTCCACCGCAAAAGATGCATCCTTTATGAACAGCCGCTTAGCACTAGCGATGTGTTCTACGTTACGGTCCTTCATTGAACGCGTCACAGGACAGCGGTTAATCGCCTCAGCAACTTCACGCGTATGAAGCGCCAAATCAGCCAGCGTATTCGATTCTGTATCGTCATTAGTGTTAACAGTTGTAAAGAGTACCAAATTGAACAAAACAATATAACTGCAAAATTTGAATTTATGAATACGGTATCCTCGGTATCGCAAAATCCATATCATGGCACAACATAATACCGGTATTCACGTTCATACCGGTATAGCGCCCACCCCTAGTGTATACACAAACACATTTGATAGAGAGGAACTGTCAGCTATAGAACTACATACACAAGTCCGGCTAAACCACATGTCCTTGTATACCATGATAGTGTATACACAAACACATTTGATAGAGAGGAACTGTCGGCTATAGAACTACATACACAAGTCCTGCTAAACCACATGCCCTTGTATACCATGATAGTGTATACACAAACACATTTGATAGAGAGGAACTGTCGGCTATAGAACTACATACACAAGTCCTGCTAAACCACATGCCCTTGTATACCATGATAGTGTATACACAAACACATTTGATAGAGAGGAACTGTCGGCTATAGAACTACATACACAAGTCCTGCTAAACCACATGCCCTTGTATACCATGATAGTGTATACACAAACACATTTGATAGAGAGGAACTGTCGGCTATAGAACTACATACACAAGTCCTGCTAAACCACATGTCCTTGTATACCATGATTGTGTTTTACACAAACACATTTGATAGCTTCCATTTCATGTAGTAACACAAAAAAGCTTTGATTGATATGCTTATTATTGTTTGAGGATCATGTTTGATCTTATACACCTGATCAATTCGTCTGACGTGATTGGATCTTTCACTAACTTTATGAAAATAAGCTTTTGATATTACTATTATCACCTAAATAAAAAGTAATTTAGTTCATAATTATAGATGATATAACTACTTACTTTTATTTGCCGAGCTTCTGTCTGTCCCTCCACTCTCCAGAAGCAGATGAACGGCTGACAGGAATTTCCCCGCGTAAGTTCTGTGGCGGGAAAGAGATGACGTGTACAAGTTTAAAGGATTAAATACACATACATATAATTTCATTTAATCTCATAAGAGGCAGAGTGTTCATGATGGCCAGAGTTTCCAATATGTGGTGAATTTATTTCTCTCACACAAAAAGGTCATTAGGCTGGCTAGAAAAAAGCCAACATTTTGTTATACTATTTAAGCTATTATTATTTTATTATACAATAATAGTGTATACACAAACACATTGGATAGAGAGGAACTGTCTAAAGAACTACATACACAAGTCCTGCTAAACCACATGTCCTTGTACACTATGACTCTGTTTACACAAACACTTTTGAGCTTCCATTTCATGTAATAACACAAAAAAGCTTTGATTCATATGCTTATTAATGCTTTTAATATTAGTATTATTACCTATATGAGAAATAATTCATTTCATAATTATAGATGATATAACTACTTACTTTTATTTGTCGAGCTTCTGTCTGTCCCTCCACTCTCCAGAAGCAGATGAACGGCTGACAGGAATTTCCCCGCGAAAGTTCTGAGGGACATTTCGATGTGTGGCGGGAAAGTGATAACGTGATCACGTGATCAAGTTTAAAGGATAATATAATATATATATATATATATATATATATTTATTTTTTTTTCATTTTTTTTTCATTCATTCATTCTCATAAGAGGCAGAGTGTTCATGATGGCCAGACTTTATAATATATGGTGAATTTATTTCTCTCACAAAAAGGTTATTAGGCTGGCTAGAAAAAAAGCTAACATTTTGTTATACTAAAACTACTACTATTATTATTATACATACAGTCGGCATCTAGTCATAGTTGGGGGCGTGGCCGGCATGGGGGAAAACTCCGCGAACATCCTGTGTATTTGAATGACAAAAATGTCATTTTGCGAGTCATTTACGCCTGCCGACCGGCAATGGTACATTGCAAAATTAACTGCAATAGGTTATGATTGCCTTTATTTAATTACAAACTGGTCAATGACCCAACCAAATGGCCGGAGGTGTCGTTTCCAGACATATTTTGTTATCTGGTTGAATCTCCAGGTATGACATCGCGGTAGCTGTAGCGGTAACATTATTGTTAGCCAATAACTCAATCATGCATGCATACTATAACTCCATAAAACCTTGTCACTTACCAATTGTACGTATGCTTCACTCCAAACTATTAATCCTTTTGTAAAACGGTAATAAGTAGTAGGAAGTTACAAAGGGACTATGCTGATAGTTATCCCTAACTCACAGACTGCAGTGTGCTTGAGTGTAGATTGGCCTATCAAGCTTTCTTTTACTGTCTATGCTATCAAGCGAGCCTTCAGCTGATAACGCTAATGTGAATGAGACATCCCTTATGAAAAACAACTATAGGAATCTTGTAATATTTTGGGACAAAATATAGTAATCCTAAAGGAATACGATAGTATTTTGGGAAATAATATAGAAGTAGGGCCTACTATAACGTTAGAGGTATTACAGAACAACACAGAAGTATTATATACACTACTATAGAAATCTTATAGAATTACTATAGTTCTTTTTCGTAAGGGATGTAGACAAATCTGGCCCACTGCCTAGTAATACGAGTTTAACACCCACTATCACACAGGGATCTACTCACACAGTAATCTAAAAAATTACAAGTCCCTGTCCTCCTTTTCGGTTCTGCGTATTTATTAGGAAGGATGTATAACTTAAATTCATAATTTGTTTGTTTATTGGTGGTACAGAAAAAGACACTCAACTCAACAAGCAACTCTTCTGCATGATTGTCGCGTGTATTTCAATGAGCGCCAAGGCAATGTTTTCCCCCACGGGCTAAATTCACATCACGTGACGGGGCGTTCCCGGGGGCGTTTCCAGACCAACCGTCTGCATCTATACCATCATAGTGTATACACAAACACGTTTTGAGACGTGTCAGCTGTATATTTTAGATACCGGTACACAAGTCCTGCTAAACCATTTCCTTACAGCCTAGCCTACCATGATTGTGTTTGACACAAACACATTTGAGACTGCGCTGCAAGGAACTTTCTTTCATAACTTGTAGGCTATTACAGGTTCAGGGTTTGTCGCCAAAGCAAATTTGTATCCATTTAGTGAGTGATGTAGATTGACTGACTGCTGCCGGGGTTAGGGTTATGGTGCATGCTTGTGAGAGAGAGAGAGAGAGAGAGAGAGAGAGAGAGAGACATAGACAGAGACAGACTAATCAAAATAAATTGAGAATTGACGCGATGCATGGTAAAAGGGCGGAAGACCGAAGTTTCATGGAGCATTCTGAATTACCGCTGGGTGTGAATTGTGCTAAAAAACGTTGCCTTAATTATCTTCTCTGAAAAGCACATTCAGCTGCCATAAACCACACTTTCAAAAAAAAAAAAAAAAAAAAAAAAATCCAGTGATGAAATGTTTTCTGTGTTGACACTGTGTTGATCTTGTGCGATGTCCTAAACTGCTGGCACATAACACGTCTGCTAATGACACGTCCGATTCGCGAACTAATGACTCATTTGTACCGAACTCACGAGACGTCTGAATCGGTGTAGCCTATAACAAATCGGTAACACTTTACAATAAGGTTCCATTTATTAAACTAGTTAACTACAACATTAACTATCAATAAACTGCACTTGTAAAGGATTTATTAATATTTGTTAATGTTAATTTCACCAAATTTTAATAGTAGCCTTATTAAAATCAAAAGTTGTATTTGTTAACATTAGTTAGCCTAATGCACTGGAAGTGACATGAACAAACAATGAACAGCTGTATTTTTATTAACTAAGAATAACAAAGATATAAATACAGTAAAAAATGTGACGTTCATGGTTCATGTTAGTTAGCATATTAACTAATGTTAACAAATCAAACCACATTTACTCAGAACACCTTTTAAAATGAGAACGCAAGTGAGCTTTTTTAGTAAGAGTGGTTAGCAAGATTTAACCTCAATAAACTACAGTATTTTTAGGTTATTTTTATGAGAATGTGAAGAAAAAAAAAAAAAGAAAAATAACTTCTTGTTAAGATTAAGACTGGAATGAGCTGAAACCAGAAAAAAAATGGCAAAGCAAGCTGTTGTTGTATAGCTGCTAATTGTATTCAATTGTAAATGGTAGAAAATTAGACTATTATAAATTAGACTATTAGCCTATAAACTTTTTAATGCTACTTTTTTATTCTACTTTTTGATATTGATATGATATACCAAAATAATTATTAGGTCTAGCAAAGAAGGATTTTATCTTACAAAGCTATGAAATCCAGTGGTAAAATCATAGCTTAAAAAGAAAAAAGAAAAAAAAGAGGGCAAGAAGGTCTGTCAGCCAACACCGAAGACCTATTTTGACCCAGGAAAAACCCTTAGGTTCATTCTAATAGTCTTCATAATGCAGTGCTTTTGGACAATTTCAGCTTGCACAAAATCTATAAACTGCTCAATTTGCCTTATAGATATTTGCAGGCACCGGCTTCAAACACAAAAACTCATTATTCTCCAGCCATTTTTCATTAAACTTGCATGCATTTAACCATTTTAAACGAGCTAGGCACAGGCTGTTCAGATAGCTCAAGTTCCACCTGCTTTCTGCTACCTTAATTCTATATCTGATAACACACTGACTGTAAGGGAAAAAAAATGTCTAGGTCTGTCCATGATTGTACCTTAATGGGACATGTACATCTCGGAGACGTCTATTTGATGTCTGTGTTGCATCTGCAAGATGTATTTCTTTGAGTGTGTTCTCATCTGTATAAGTCTCTGAGATGTTTCCTGTCAGTTGTCAGATATTTATAAGATGTCTTTAAGATGTTTAAGATTTAGAATTTATGCCAATCTGCTTTTTCTAAGACATTTATTAGATATTTTGGTAACACTTTATTTACATTTAGTCATTTAGCAAATCCAAAGCGACTTACAACTGAGGACTAAAGCAAGCGAGTCATCGTGAAGAAGCAAAAACAACGCAAGAAGTGCTCAAAATACAAAGTTTCAGGCATTGCTCAGAGTAGCAAAAATCAGACAAGGGAGGATTTAAAGGGAATGGAAAGTTTTAATTTATTTATTTATTATGTTAAGTGCTCACTGAAGAGATGAGTTTTCAGTTGTCTTTTGAATGCTGTCAGGGATTCTGCATTCCGGATGAGGGTGGGGAGTTCATTCCACCAGCATGGAACCATGAATGAGAATGTTCTGGAGAGTGATTTTGTGCCTCGCTTTATAATAACTCCACGTTATTAATCATTAGTTAAGCATTAACAAACAGTTCATTCATAATTTATAAAGCATTAATAGACATTAATAAGTAGTATATAAATACAACTAATGCTTTATTCTTGTTTTAAAAGCATATCTTTGTGTTTAATAATTGTATTTTCTTACTTTTGAAAATGAGTTTTACTTGCATATATACTTGATATGCACTTTATTGCGTGTTTATACACACACACCCCACACCACTAACGTTAATCTTACCCAAACGTAGAATACATGCGTACCCCACACCACTACTAAACCTACCATGAGTAGGCCTATAATATGCACGTAAAAACTAACTTTCGTGTATAAATTGCAACAAACACATAGCGTGCTAGAGATGCATTTAGTGTGACCGGGTTGGTGATACGCAGGTATATGCTGTGTGTATACCCACTATAAGGACAAGGATTTGCTTTTACCTTTAAAAAAGCAGAAGGATACCTCACAACATCATTTTGGTACAGAACTTTCACACTTTAATTCATAAAGGCTGATGCTGTCCATAGTACAGAAAATGAGCCCGATGCTATCGTAACATTATCTGGTAAGTAAAGGTAACATAGTAGTTTAGGTAGCAAGAGGCAGTTTCTATGCCGTTATTTTAATGATAGACGGCGGGGGTCACGTGTAAAGAGCGAGTACGAATCTCTCAGCGGATTTCCTTCGCTGTAGCACAAAACTGGACACGCTCTCAAACATGCAGGGTCTCATGGCCCTCGCTAGAATATTATGTGTTCGAGTTTCAGATTGTCCAGTGCATAAGCTGATTTTAGTTAGCCATTCTGTAGTTATTTTATTATTTAACATCTCTAGTTATTTCAGTTAAGTGCTTATTGTAAACTGAGGCTTATCTGTATAGTTAATACTGACAAGCCTCAGCTTTCCATTATTGTTATAGGACCAATGTGCACTCTTAAATGTGCATAGAAAAAGTCAGCTGAAAAAAAACTGCTCCAGGGACAATATTCATATAACATCTAAGGCTTAACTGACTGAGATGGTGATTAACTAAACAGTCAGACTGATCTCATGAAATGGCGTATGTATGACACGCCAATTCGTATTTCCATTTTTGGCGTGCTATCAACACGCATAACCGCTTTTCAGCGTGTTTATCAACGCCGTTGACTTAACGTTACATTACTGTATAAATATATGACCTACCTCCACCCCGTCCCTAAACCTACCCGTCACTGGGGTTAATAGCATTTATGAGTCTTCCCCTTACCATCCTAGGAAAAAAAATATTGCTCCCCAGATGTAGATCTACATTTTGCTTCGTTTCGCTCGGACATTTAACGGCGTACACATACACGCGGAATCACTCGGACATTTAACCGCGTAGACATACACGCAAAAGATGACGGTTCGTTTCGGCGTGCATGGACATACTCAAAATGCGTATAGATAACACGCCACTTGACGCCACTTGACTTGAAAGTGGCGTGTATGTTTACGCAAAGTCATGATGTCATGTTGAAACAGTAGAAAATTAGTCCAGTCTCCCCAGCCGCAAATGTCATTGGCTGTTAAAGTGTTGTGTTGCTTATAAAAATGTACATGTCCACAACACATAAGCTGTCTTTCAAAATGCTCAATTACATGTCAATGCATACTGTATACATTAGTGAATGTGGTGGTGCTTACAGCGTGTCATTGGGATCACAGTATACTCACTACAACACCACTACAAACAAGTGTTTTTGTGTTCTCACCAATAGCAAAATTAAATGTTTAGTCATAGCCTCTTACATTTCAAATTGTAATAACAGTGTCTGTGTCAAAGTGTTCTCAATATTTTGTACATACCAAAATCATTGTATGAGGTAATCATGGTATGTGAGGTCATAGTTGTATTCATACACATTCACATCATGGTATGTGAGGTCATAGTTGTATTCATACACATACACATCATGGTATGTAAGGTCATTTTTTAGAAAATGAAAAAACTACATATGGGCATTAATTTATGCCTGAAAATAACATATATGACCTCCGAATTACGGGGACACTGAAGTGTCCTCATAAACCTAAGTGTCCTCATAATGCTGGTGAGTAACCTGACATTTTGTCCTTGTAAACCATATATACAAGCACACACACACACACACACACAAACTTGAAGCCCTCAAAGTGCTTTCTGCAACTGAACCTGTTAGGGCATATGTCCAAAATGTCAAAAAAAAATTTAAACTTTGTCTTATAGCTACACCAAATATATCACTGGAAAGGTCTTGACCTGGAGAGTAATATATATTAATTCGAAGGTTCTATATTATTACTGCTTTGAGATATTGACCCTTGAACCTTAACCTCAGGGCACATTTGAAGGCTTGTAATTATGGGACAAAAAGGGTTACGGACATGAGACCAACTGTAATAGAAAGGTGTTGACATGGGTTATAAGTTGAGTAGTCATAGTTATAGTCACCAAGGGGTGGGGGGGGGGGGGGGGGGGGCTATGGTGTGAAAATAAAAAATCCCCCTTTGAACAAGACAATATTTAAATTCTGATGCCAAAAATGTGTTTGACATCTCCTTAAATCCCTGGAATGCCACCAATTAAGTATTTACAACTTCCAATTTTAGGGAAAACCCCGGGTTTAAAAAAAACTACAACTCCCTAGACCCCTCTTTAGTACTTGTGTTGACATCAGCACCCCAGTTGTAGTTCCTCCGTTTTAGGGCCGTGCTAGGGTTGTGAAAACATGTATCTACCCAATATATCAAATATCACACACTGTCTAATAAATAATTATACTGCATGTATATGATCTATGCTAAGAAAAGACAAAAATGTTCGTTTAATGACGATATTTTAACTAAAACAGGAGACGAGCGCGCCAACTGCTCTGCTCACGTGACGCACGTCTATGGTGACGCAAAGCGGACTTGTCCTCATCTCCATAGTAACGGCCAATGTTGCTACTTCCGCTATGAAAAATGTAAAAAAAAAACTCCTAAAAACACACACAAACACATTTTTTAAAATGGAAAAAATTATATAAACAGTCACAATATAAAACGATTACTAATAAAAAAGACAGGAGTATAACTAATCAGAAAACATTTTTACATATCAAAGGAAAATATCAAAAGATTTACATATTTCAACTGTTTTTAAAGCCTTCTTGATACATGAGTCAGAGATAGTCCCAAAGTAATGTTGTACATCAGTACTCAAAACATAGAAAAGTGGTTTCTGACCTGAAAATTTACATTTGTGTATATAAAATTTTGTTTTAAAAAAGATCATTACGAATATTTTGTTTTTGTCTAATTGCTGATTTTTCCAATTAACAATTCCAAACTAAACATTTTTCCCAGAGTAGAGAAAAATCCTTATCAATGTTATCAATAACAAAATGGGAAAAGTCTTTACATAACAATTCAGAATAATGGCAAAGCCAAAACAAATGCACTAGTCTCTGGGTGCTGTCCACAAAAAGAACAATTTGCATTAACATCTACCTTGAATTTCTTTAAGAAAGTATTAACGGGATATACACGTTGGATAATTCGAAAGGAAACTTCTCTTATTAATTATCTTATTAATAATTAAGTATCTTTTTTCCCTAATATTGTCTGGCTAACATTTGTTTTTCATAACTGAAGGTGTGATTTTTAAAACCATCATATGTGACGTCAATCTACTGTAGTGCTGAGTTATAAAACACAAATATCTTTAAAACAAGAGATATTTAATTTTCCACTTAATGTTCGGCATTTTCGTTTTCCCGACAGGGAAAACAAAAACAAAACATACATTGTTCACGTATATTATAATTTGTATGTATGTTAAAACACTGCGGTGTAAAATGTTCACAGATATTTGTTACACTCTTAATTTGTACAATTTATTTAAGAAGTACATTTAGATTGAAGTTATGTTAAAATATTTTATTATTTTGATGTCTTTTTAAATGCTTTGGCAATATTGTAATATTTACAGTCATTCCAATAAAGAGAGAGAGAGAGAGAGAGAGAGAGAGAGAGAGAGAGAGAGAGAGAGAGAGAGAGAGAGAATATTCTATGGAAACATAGCACACTGTTGGAGACAGTAACAATACAATAGGCTATGTACAGTTAACTACTTTACATATACAAATTATATAAAAATGCAATGAAGCTATGTATGCATGCGCAATACATTTCGACCAATGTAATGCTAAAAAAAAACAAAAAAAAAAACAAAAAAAAAAACAAGGTAATTTGTCATGTTTGACATCTTGTGCTTTGACATCTTCATAGAGTCATACACATTTTCTCCCTAATAACTACTCTCCCAGTTCCTCATCAGTTGAGGAAGTACCCTCTAAGTCTTCCTCTTCAGAGAAGTCATCGAAGGACAATGTTTGCGGTCCAAGAATACTTTTGTATGTTGTGCGTGCTGTATCCAGTTGTGCTTCAACTTCACACAATCTTTTCTTCAGTACAGAAAGTAGTCCCTCAAGTCCTTTCTCCATTAAGCCCTCTGTACTGCCTGAAAATGTGACATTAAAATATAAAGAAATGATCAATGGTTTCCAGAGAAGCAAATTGAAGAAAACTATTTATTGTCCTTACATTTCCCATTGGTGTCTTCAGTGAGCTGAAAGGTAAACTCTACAATCAGTCCAGCAACACTCCTCATGTACTCCATGTGCTGCTTGACTTCACGAACCACAATAAATTCTTCTTCTTTCAGTCTAGCCAGCAGCATTACCTTGTCAAAAACATTTTTTTTCCGCTCCATATCACCATGACCTGCAATACATTACATCAAAGTGTTATCTTACAGCCTATAAAAATATTGGGACAGAAGATATTTTGCATGCTGTACTACTACAATAGAGAAATAAACCCTGGAAGGATGAGATAGAACCCGAGCGCTTCGTGAAGGGGTTTGATCACATCCATTTACATTTACATCCTTTTTTTTTTTTTTTTTTTTTTGCATATTGCCCAATGTCTTATTTTTTTAACATCAGATAACATTTTTTACATCAGATTACATATTTACATCAAGATGTGTGCATAAAACAAATTGTATTCAGTGCATTTCCGAGGAAGTACTTACATTCCCATGGCCAGGAGTAGTTGTCCACAGCCAGGAGTTCATTGGGAGGAGGGAGTTTTTCAGCTTCCCCCACAGTAGCATTGTGGTCATTGATGGCAACTTCCAAGGCTTTCTTCTCAACAGCAATCTTTCTTCTCAGTTGATGCCTTCGCTTATTCCCACCTACAATGAGAAACATTACATACATTACATACATTTTTTTAAATAGAGGACAAAATTGGTAGGTCAGGACATCTCTGCACTTTGCAGAAATATTGGAAATATTTGGATATTGCACTAAACCTTATCATGATTTTGACAGTTTTTCAGTATGCTGCCCTGACTTGTAGTAAACATAGTTTTTTTTCTTTTTATATATAAATGGCTTTGCTATTTTTACTATGTATAAATCAGTAATTCATTTTTTCACAAATCTGCATTACTAGTTGCCTTTTCTGCTCTCACCAGACTGACGATACAGCTGAAATTTTCGCTGTTTGATGCCCAAATATAGCCCCTCGATGGTCCTCTGCAGGTCATTTTGGATTGTTGCTTCTTTGTACGACAAAAAAACAAATGAATGCCCATTTTAGTTTACAATCAGCCTCTTTAGATCCTCTGTACAAGAGCAGAGCCAATGATTCTTTAAAATATGCCATTAAATAATTTTTTCAAATTACCTGAGGTCCACCCCTGAACATCAGACACCCACTGCTGGACTGTGTCTTGCTGTAGAGATAACTCAGCTGTGAGTTTCTCTAGGTCCTTTGTTGCCTCTGCAATCCTTTGTACAGTCTGTCCAAAAGAAATGTCCATGTTGACAAATGCTGAGACAATTGGCTTTATGCACAGCTGCACTACTTCCTGAACTTAAGCCAGCTACTTGTTTCCTGTCTGCCATAATTGGACAAAATGATTGGTTCAGGTGTGCCTGACCTCAGTAGTCACGGCAACAATAATCAGACACACCTGAATTAATCAAGCTTGGCCAATAATGTCAGATAGGAAACAAGGAGCTGGCTTAAGTTCAGGAAGTAGTGCAGCTGTGCATAAAGCCAATTTAAAAAAAAAAATGTTGTTATGCATATTTGCCTAGTAAGTACCTTGACGTATCTTTTGGCCAATGTCCGGTCAAGGTTTTCTGCCTTTCGCTTGTTCCAGCCACTTGCCTGGATTGTCAGCATGTCTGTGCGAACTTGACACACAATGAATGTGCAGTAATTTAGGTTCACAGTGAGGACCAAAGATCAGATACTACATTGATCATTCTCTAATATTGTCACATAAACCTGGAAATAATCATACAATTAATTGACGAATCAGAAGATAAATTATTATAAAGAGAATCCTGATCAGTGTCTGTAAGCTGACTAGACTTATTTTCTTGTTTTCACTTATGCATTTCACCTATGCATGGAACTCTAAAATGCAAAGGCCGAGCATCACTGTTCAAACCCCTTGGTCTCAATTTGGACACAACTATACATGAAAAATGCTTACCGGCTTTTGACATGTACTTGGAACATATGGCTGCTCGGGAGAGGAAGCTGTTAACCTGTTCAACCTCCTCCCCGATTGTTGTTCCAGCTCCTTCTTGATTGCGTCCCCCCCATTTTAACTGTAACACATTTACATGAATGTAATCATTTGGAAAACAACAAGTAGGGGCAGAGTACAGACAATCATAAAGTGTGGTACAAATGGTAAGAAATACATCTAATTGTCATGATTACCTCACACATCCATGAATGCGCTTTTGCATGCATGATGGAGAGAAATGGGCGCATATCCAGCAAGTCCTCCAACTCTGGACAGTGGTCCACAACTCTCTCCAGATATGGCCAATATTTGCAGACCACATCAGAGCAAAAGAACTGGACATTCAGTGAAGCTAGCTGTTTCTGGAGATATAATGGGTATGCAAAAATTTCTCCACGGAACATATTCAGTCCCTTCAGCAAAACCCCATGACGGCAGACAGCCAATTCAACACCTTCCTCATCTAGTTTGCTTGCAGACTTGTTGGCGGACTCTCGTGCTGCGGTCCACTGACCCGCACCACATCTCCCTTTTCCTGGATTCTTAAACAGATGAGGGCAAATACAGACATTTACACAGTTACATTTTATACAGTAAGCTGTAAATGATGGTATTATGGCATTTGATGGAGTAATGCCGCTCTATCACTTAATTAAACTAAATATTGTTTAAATTGGGGGGGGGGGGGGGGGGGGGGGGGGGGGGGGGGGGTTAGCATTCATAAAAATGTGAAATTGTGGTGTTACACATGAAGAAATATAAATTTAGCTTACATGTCCAGTTTTTCCATGGATGTAATCAACAAAGGAGGACACCTCAGCATCACTGGCCAAAAAGACTCCATCAAAAAACCCATCAGGTCTTGGTCTATAGATGTAGATGTGGGTAAAATTTATTGTATAAAAGTAATTTGTACTTGATTTGTACTTTTGATTTTGATCCTTTTAATTTGTACTTGAATGTTACACACCCTGGTTGGCTTTTGAAACGATATAATTTGCGGTTCCCATCCACTGCAACTGCCAACATGGAGGGTGTGCATGCAGGGCACTGAAAATGCTGGACCTGAGACAGCTTGTCAACCTCAAATTTGGCATAGGCCCATTCGAGGAAGGCCCTCTGCATTGTGTCCCCACATATCTTACCACTCTGAGAACAAAAGTGGAAAAAAAAAGGTTGGCTTCCGACTATGGTCATGACGAAGAAAGGGCTCCATCAAGAAATATGTACTGAAACTTTGGGGATTGTAAGAACAGGTCCTAACAATGAATCAGTTATTTAAAACGTAATCCAAATAAGAAATGATGAGTCCACTCACTCGCCCAAAGAGTTTTGTACGACACTCGAGCATGCTGACAAAAGCTTGTCTTGACATCCCTGGGGCAGTGATTTTAAGATCTTCATACGTGGTGAACAAGTCCACCATGTACAAGGTCTCAAAATTGACAGTGGCTGGCCAGTAACCAACCAGATCACTCATGGTTACTGGCAAGGTTTTTCCACAGGAGCAGTTTACTGATGGAAGGAATAGGTTGTATCTTCCTGAAATTTCAAAGAAAAACAATTATCTATTGTTCACAAGAAACAAAAAACACAATATGAAGAAATAAAAAAGGTTACCGTTCATTCCAACTAAAATAACTGGCTTTCCCCTGGAAAAGCTCGTTTGCCCAGTGGAGCAGTCGCAGCAGGGAGGAACGATTGGTAACATGCAATCTAAAAAGCAGAATTAGTTTACATATTAGTGTAAATGAAACAGTAAGGGTGTTGTTTCTATCAAACAAAACTTCATCCAGCATGTTTGTTGGAGTAAACCAGGGTTCGTGTAAGATGTAAAATAGCCTACACTCACCTAAAGGATTATTAGGAACACCATACTAATACTGTGTTTGACCCCCTTTCGCCTTCACAACTGCCTTAATTCTACGTGGCATTGATTCAACAAGGTGCTGAAAGCATTCTTTAGAAATGTTGGTCCATATTGATAGGATAACATCTTGCAGTTGATGGAGATTTGTGGGATGCAAATCCAGGGCACGAAGCTCCCGTTCCACCACATCCCAAAGATGCTCTATTGGGTTGAGATCTGGTGACTGTGGGGGCCATTTTAGTACAGTGAACTCATTGTCATGTTCAAGAAAACAATTTGAAATGATTGGAGCTTTGTGACGTTGCATTATCCTGGTGGAAGTAGCCATCAGAGGATGGACATGGTGGCCATAAAGGGATGGATATGGTCAGAACTAATGCTCAGGTAGGCCGTGGCATTTAGACAATGCCCAATTGGCACTAAGGGGCCTAAAGTGTGCCAAGAAAACATCCCCCACACCATTACACCACCACCACCACCAGCCTGCACAGTGGTAACAAGGCATGATGGATCCATGTTCTCATTCTGTTTACGCCAAATTCTGACTCTACCATCTGAATGTCTCAACAGAAATCGAGACTCATCAGACCAGGCAACATTTTTCCAGTCTTCAACTGTCCAATTTTGGTGAGCTCTTGCAAATTGTAGCCTCTTTTTCCTATTTGTAGTGGAGATGAGTGGTACCCGGTTCTCCTCTGACCTCTATCATCAACAAGGCATTTTCGCCCACAGGACTGCCGCATACTGGATGTTTTCCCCTTTTCACACCATTCTTTGTAAACCCTAGAAATGGTTGTGTGTGAAAATCCCAGTAACTGAGCAGATTGTGAAATTCTCAGACCGGCCCATCTGGCACCAACAACCATGCCACGCTCAAAATTGCTTTTGGAGTTCAGGAGATTGTCTTGACCAGGACCACACCCCTAAATGCATTGAAGCAACTGCCATGTGATTGGTTGATTAGATAATTGCATTAAAGAGAAATTGAAGTGGTGTTTCTAATAATCCTTTAGGTGAGTGTATATAACCTGAGAATTAAAAAATACCTTTTTCATAATAGGAGAATTTCCCTCCTTCATCCTGCTGAACAAAAGTGGATGGCGGCAGGTGTCTGAAAAACCCCTCCACCATGGATGCTCTGTTATGAAGCACCAGGGCCTCATGTGTGGAAAGGTCACAGGCTGTGCAGTAGAGTGATCGTGGCAAACAGTCTCTACACATCACTACTGCAGCCTTGTGTCCACAATGATGGCAAACCCCCTCCTTCGGCTTCTCAGATGCTAACATATTGTTCACCATGAGGGGCCTTATTACTGTCCAGTTCTCCAGAGAGGAAGTTTGCCTGTCCCTCCAATGTGAGGGGAGAGGTTTTTCAGCACCACTTCCCAAGAGGTCTCTGACATCTTGAATGAGGGAGTCTGAAAATGAAAAGGGAAGAAGGCAATGGTAAATCTGGGCAATTAACACATAACAAATGAGGAAACAAGTATAAAGGGAAAAAAACCTAAATTTTTGATGGTCACAGTGTCTTGTAGTGTCTCAGTTGTGCTGGTAGATGGAGCACAGGAGGGAACGCTTGCTGAAGAAACTGAAAAAATATGAATATCAATTTAGAACTTGCCCAATGAATAATGAATGCAACTACTGATGAAAAAAAACAAAACAAAAAACAACCAGTAACGTTAGCCGAATTTCGCTTTCGTCTCTCCCCAGCTCTACATCTTTTTGGCAGAGGTTGACCATTGTCCTCATCAAGCCAAACGCACAGCTTTGTGGATTGCTTTGACCCTCCTTCAGTGTGTCCATGCTGATCCACCTAAATAAACAATTGAGCCACAGAATAAACCTCCACCCACTAAGGTTATCGCTACCTACAATCCCATTATAAAACCAATGTTATAATAAATATTACATTGTAAAAATTCAGTCTAACGGTTGTGGTCCTGTACTGTACAGACAGATCTAGAAAACTTTTTCTACATAAAAAAAGAAGAAAAAAAGAAAGTGAAACGTTTTTACATAATTAAACTCTCACTGGCTCTAACGTAGGAAATCAGCTCAGCACTATAGCTTGCATTTGAATAAAGACAATGAACCTGTATAGTTGCACTTTGCTTGGAGTGCTTTTTAATTTTGCACCTTCCCTGCAATACCTCAGTCAGAGTCTATTATGGTCTTAGACCTTGCAATTAGCATTAATTAGTATGCTTTTTCCACCACTGAGATAATGTTATTTACCTTGCACTCGTCCAGGAACGCATCAGCCAGGAATATGGCATCTTCTGGGTCAAGGTTATTCATTTTTTCAGCTTGGTCAAGTTATCCACGCTTCCTTTTCCTCCTTGTTAACGTTTACCTTTTCCTGCCGTCTTCTTCTTCTTCTTCTTCTTCTTCTTCTTCTTCTTCTTCTTCTTCGCGGTTCGCATCGATTTCGCGCATTACCGCCACCTACTGTAAACTTGAACCAGAAACGTTTCAGTTTCACATTATTCTGGCGAGATCTTAAAAGTATTCGCAACAACGAGCAAGCGAGTGATTATGTACATTGACTGAGTGAATATTATGAAAATAAAATATATAGGCCATTTCTCGCTAGAAATGTAATCAAAACTTGTTTTTATGCAGAAACTAAGTCAAAATATGCAGCGTCCATGTTATAGCAACCAAACGTAACAGTTTCACATTATTCTGGCGAGATCTGAAAAATATTCTCAATAACGAGCAAACAGGTGATTATGTACACTCACTGAGTGGATATTATGAAAATAAAATATATATTTCTCGCTAGAAATGTAATCAAAACTTATTTTTATGCAGAAACTTAAGTCAAATAGCAGCGTCGATGTAATAGCAACCAAAACGTAACAGTTTCACATTATTCTGGCGAGATCTGAAAAATATTCTCAATAACGAGCAAACAGGTGATTATGTACACTCACTGAGTGGATATTATGAAAATAAAATATATATTTCTCGCTAGAAATGTAATCAAAACTTATTTTTATGCAGAAACTTAAGTCAAATAGCAGGGTCGATGTAATAACAACCAAAACGTAACAGTTTCACATTATTCTGGCGAGATCTGAAAAATATTCTCAATATAACGAGCAAACAGGTGATTATGTACACTCACTGAGTGGATATTATGAAAATAAAATATTTATTTCTCGCTAGAAATGTAACCAAAACGTATTTTTATGCAGAAACTAAGTCAAAATATGCCAATAGTCCATGTTATAGCAACCAAACGTAACAGTTTCACATTATTCTGGCGAGATCTGAAAAATATTCTCAATAACGAGCAAACAGGTGATTATGTACACTCACTGAGTGGATATTATGAAAATAAAATATATGTTTCTCGCTAGAAATGTAATCAAAACTTATTTTTATGCAGAAACTTAAGTCAAATAGCAGCGTCGATGTAATAGCATCCAAAACGTAACAGTTTCACATTATTCTGGCGAGATCTGAAAAATATTCTCAATAACGAGCAAACAGGTGATTATGTACACTCACTGAGTGGATATTATGAAAATAAAATATTTATTTCTCGCTAGAAATGTAACCAAAACTTATTTTTATGCAGAAACTAACTCAAAATACAGTTTTTTTCACTAAACATGAA
This sequence comes from Tiaroga cobitis, assembly GCA_030578255.1. Taxonomy (NCBI): domain Eukaryota; kingdom Metazoa; phylum Chordata; class Actinopteri; order Cypriniformes; family Leuciscidae; genus Tiaroga; species Tiaroga cobitis. Next base: position 3,593,343 of record CM060592.1, read on the forward strand.
AGAAATGTCCGCCATGTTTTTGGTTCTCACAGCCGGAATCTTGAAAGTCACGTGACTCTGACGGAAAACAATAGGAGAAGACTAAGCCAAAAAAATGTAACAGTCATACAATTTAAGGGCCATTATTGTAACCCCTCTACGTTTTGCACTTTGGACCAACGTAGTCAGGGTACATTTTTATATGAGACTGGGTTGAGTGGATAGTGAGGAGATGGTTGCTGTATGTGACAAAAAAAATTTTGGCCTAAAAAACGCGTGACATCGCTTAGAGCACCTTTAAGAATAACACAAACTGTGTACAGATGGCCTGTCCACCGCTGATCCAAGAGACATTTTAGCTTCTCGTCCCGCTATCATGGGCTTTCTGAATAACTTGTAAAATAGATCACAAACTCTGAAAAGTTCACTTTCAGCCGACAACACATTAACAACCACTTGATGTAGTTTGTGATTAAAACAGTGAGTGTAAGGAATGTTTCGGCCCAGTCTGTCCTGTAAACGTTTTTGTACGCCTCCTTGTGTACGCCTCCTTTGTACGCCTCCTTTATCGTTTCAGTTAAGGTTGCAGCTTCTCCGTGAGTTGCGGGGGCAACAGATACAAGATGTTCTTTAACCTCAAATTTGTCAACTTCACGAGTTCACACTTACAAATAAGTCAGATAGAATAAATGGGATGTGTATTTGGCGTGCTGTCCGAGGAGAGGGCTCCGAGCTCGGTATTTGGCCCAAACCCAGAGTACTCGGGTACCCTATATATATATATATATATATATATATATATATATATATATATATATATATATATATATATATATATATATAGGCTTCCTCTCATGCTGACAGGATAGACGTGGCAATTGATGATGACAGAGACTATTTATATAGAGACATGCCACTTCCTCAATCCTTAATACAACTATATAGGGAAAACCCGTAACGGCAAAGATGGCGGTTGTATACACATGCCCCGCCCCTCCCGCTGCAAAGCCAATCGTCTGCTTTTAACAGTCAAGCCGGAAAACATTTAAGCCTATCGTCTGGTTTCACCGACGCATGCGCACAGTTGAGGTTTGCGACAGCGGAAAATATGTTACTGTTTGAAAAGGCGGCAGATTTGATATGTGTTAGTTGTGTAAATATCAGACATCCCAAGTCTCTCGGAAGTTCCGGGAGTCTCCCGCAGATTGATAGCGGCTCCCTGATGACCGCAAATTAGTTCAAATCTCCCGGAATCTAGAGCGAGCGAGCAGTAGCGCGCGCACGACAGAGAGCGAGAGAACCCTTGCGCATGCGCAGTAAAAGTATAACCTGTGGGGAAAAAGGTGTTTTAAACCTTATTTTGGGGCAAAGTCATCAAACTTTTTCAGCGATTTTTATCATATTTTATTAGTGTTTGTATACATGCAATTTTTATGTCCCGGTGACCAGTGAAAGTGCAGTTCTGAGTCTCTGCCCATTCATTTAGATAGGAGCCTGGTCTTGTTAGTCCGAAATAGCTGCCCGGAGGCGTTGCCAAGATGGCGGCCGAGTGGCATGACTTGCCTAAAAGGACTTTGATGATGACGAGTTGAGTGGACTTTGTTAATGAAACATCAAATAACTAATCACAATGCTGACATTATCGGTCCTTGTTAAAGGTCTCTGGTTCCATCAACTTTGACTGAATGTATCAATTACCTCATTCTGGATTTCGTGGCTAGTGTAAGTTGCACTACTGGGAATTGTTTTCACTGCATTTTTCAGTTCAGGATCTTTTCTGAGGTATACTCAAAGAGGGATTAAAATAGTCCACTACCACCGTCCAAGAAGCTACTAAATGTGTCATAAGTGGCAGCTGATTTGCACAGAGAAACTCGATCATGTCAATTATGTTTGAGAGGTTGTAACGGTGGCAGCCGCCCTAATACAAATAAATGAATTTAAAGAAAAGTTCGGGCGCCAGACAGGATTAAACCTTATTTGCCACAAGGTAATTGTGATTTCGTTGAAGTTGATCAGTGTTTAAAAGCGTAGATATCTCCAAACCTTTCTCTACTTTGTGCTCTTTGTGCATCCACAGCGCCATGGATGTAGTGATCTCCTTTGACCTAGCATGCTTGTTTTCCAGTCCCTTTTCTGTTCCCAAGGTGTGTTTCCAGTCCTGAAATCCCTTGGCCGTGAAAGTTGGATCAGAGACCGCGCCTGTGCGAAATGTTCTACAGGCGAAGCAAAATGGGACATCGGCTTTCAACCTGTTTCTCCATTTAAAGCAATTGCTAGAAAATGACCTCTTCTTTCCTGAAAATAATGACACTGGATACTTAACTAAAATGACTTGACATGGTGTATCTGAGCCGAGGTCATCTAGAACTTCCTCCTGGTGCAAGCAGGTGTAGAGTTTGTTGTTGATGATGATGATGACTCTGATCATGTCGAGCTACTAACGTTATCATGGCAGCTTCTTCGCTCGCTGCTGGACACATCACTGTCAAGCGATGCATCCACAACTTTAGATGGTGGTCTTTTTAACCAATTGCATATGTCCATCTTGACTCGATGAGCATGACTGTTTTTAACATAAAAGACTGCGAAGGAGGCAGTTGTCTCATCGACTCGTCACAGGTAAATTTGGTCATAATTGTGATTGGTTAAAGCACTGATCCCATGATGTGTTTAATTAAGCATAAAACCACATATTAAATTGAAAACATTTATTATTCATATTGAATTCCATCATTATTCTAAATGTTGGGCATTTGCCAGGCCTGGTCCGATCCGGTGAAGTTTTTTTTGGTACATCTCTACGACGAATACGTCTGGTCCGGTTTACGTCTTCACAATGTAACTGTGTTAGCTGGGATGTTAGTTGATCTATAAAGGCTGATTTATACTTCTGCGTCGGGCGTACGCTGTAGCCTCTATGCCGTTGGCTATGTGTTGGTTTTCATTTATATTTCTGTGTCGCTGTCTGTGTTGACATGCAATTACACATGCAGACCGCTAGGAGGCAGTGTCCATGGGCATGTTGATGGTGTAACCCTCAGTATCAAAGTAAAAGCCAAAGAAGAAGCAGCTTGTTGTAACTTTTCTAAACCTACATTAGCTGCGATTTCTCGCCACAAATTATTTGTCATCTGGGAGTCTTTGCAGTTCAACGAAGATGTGTCGTACAGATGGACATATCCTCGGACATCCTCTGCCAGTCGCTCCTCAACTTGGTCCATCTTTGTTTTCACTGTAGTTATGTCGCAAGCGGAAATGCTTATGAAGAAATGAGATGCTATCGAAGATTTTATTTAATTTTTGACCTGAGGGAGGGGTTCTAGCAGACCAATCACAGCGCTTGGGGTCCACGTAGAATTGACGCGTTTGTCACATTTTTGGAGAGGTGCACGTCAGGCTACGTGTGCTACACACAGCCTACGGCGTAGATACGGCGTAGGTTCGACGCAGAAGTATAAATCAGTCTTAACGGGCGATGGGCGCCGCTACGATACGGGTTGTCGGATTTCCTACACTTAAATGCATCCATTCTCCCCAAAGACATGAAAGTAAGTGCCTGTGAACTGGGAAAGGAAAAGAGTTTATAATAAGAAGAATAACTTCATAATTACATACACAGTGTATATCGCCTATCTGATATCAACAAAACACGTCATCAAATTATATTTGAAAGGATTCTAATTGCCGCTTCCATAGACATTAGTGTGTGTGTGTGTATATATAAAAAATTTTATTGTATTTTTTTTTTATAAACATTAGCAGATATGGTTGAAAAAGCTGAACAGATGTGATCTATGGTTATGAGTCATGATGATCGCGTCCGTCTCTGGTTCAGCGCCAAGCAAAGCGCGAACACAGATTTGAATTTAGTTCGCCTAGTTGATGACGTGCCGCACTGAACGTCCGAATCCCACCTTAACCCTCGAATCCCACCTTAACCCTCATCCTCTCTTCCCGTAACTGCAACAAATACTTCCCTCACGAAGCCCTAAAATTATACTTTTTTTTGTCAAGAAAGCTTATATAATTTCATTTTAATAATATTTTTTTTCTATTTTTATTCAATATTTTGGCCATTTTTTGTTATTTTATTTCCATTTAAATGACTAGATTTTATCAATAGAAAATATCATTTAAGCACATTCTTCACATTCTTTCAACTGAAATTCAAAATAACTCGCCATTTCATGCATAACCCTTTTAATTCAGCTCAAAATATCTCACATTGGGTGTCTTTCAACCTCCTGTGGAAAAAATATATACCTAACATGATGTTTCATAACTCTTGCCACTAGATGGCCTTATAGCTCTATATGGAGTCAATGAGCGGTTCCTTGGGTCATAAAGACATTTCTTCAGTTTGCATTCAGGTATCTATTCGCATACTCACCGAGTATGTACTTAATTTCAATAAGAACTTACTTAACTAAAAGAGAACTTACTTAACTAAAAGAGTATGTTGACGTTATCATGTGACGTATGACATATCACAAGCACAACAAGTTAAAAGATATGAGCGACAGGTTTAACTCATCTATCTGTAAATATCTATTGATGAAACTTGCTCATTGTGGTGTTGTTGAAGAAACAGCTGCCCATTTATTTTGTGATTGCAGTATAAACAATATATGGGTTGATTTAAGATCTTATATTTTTTTAACAGTTTTACCCTTAAAGATATGATTTTTATTACGAAAGCCCCAAATCGTCATCTGTTGAGTATGATGTTAATTTCTTCATTTTAAATGCAAAAATGTTCACCCACAAGCAAAAGTCACTTAAATCTCCATTGTTTTCCTCTTTTTCTTGTTGAATTTAACCCTCGTTTTACCCCTCATGCTTATTAATAGCAAACAAAAAATGCATTTTCTTTATTTATTATGATGAATTATTCAAAAATATTTAACCTTGTCATTGTGCTTTTTTCCCCCCTGTGTATATAATCTTATATTATGATTTACGCAAACCCTTGCTATTTATGTTATTTTTTGTCATTATGATTGTTCATTGTTGAAAGATACAACCATGGTATCTTTCCCTGATCTTTATGTAACTATAAGTTCTGCAATAAAAAAAAAAAATGTGACAACAGTAACTCGACAGCCCTACCTAGAACAGTTTTCTTCAGCGTGTGTAATACAAACGCGAAGATCTCGCCTTTGGAGAAAACTTGATTTTATTCTGGGAAAATTCAAGCATCACTCCTTAAAAATTAAGATTACCCCAAAATTAATTGCATTGCTAGCCCACCCCAACACTTATGCACAATAATACTGATAAATGCTGACCAACACTTAATTATATATATATTTATTTATTTTTTACTGAAAATTATATATTTTAGTAAAACAAGCTAAATGTATTTTGTTTTGTCATATGACATAGCTATGCATGAATACACACTAGATAAATGCAGTGCACACATCTCAATTTTCAGTCAAGCAATGAATTAATGCATTAATTAATGAAATTAATTATATTTTATTTACTGACCACAATAAGAAGCATGAATAATTGAGTAAAAGATTGAAAAAGTAACCATCACAATAAATAAATATAGATAGACAAGTCAAAATAACAATGATATATCGGTGAAAATTGACTGTAAAAACATAATTTTTAAATATAATATTACAATATATAATATATATATTACATGCCATCAGCTCAATTTAGGGACCATGTGGTTCTCTTATTCACACTTTTTAGGGTCTCTGTTTCTATTGTGTCTATTTTCAGAAAAGAATAATAAAACTATTTTGAAAGGTAAATAACAAATAATAATAACACATAACATGACTGTAAAACAATATAATTAACATGACATCATTTGAATGATTTATTTTTTAACTAGTACAAATTTCAATTTCACGAGGTACTTGAGATTATGCTCCGGCTGGATCCAGCCTCTTATGAAGACTTCAAAACTTGTAAATACTATCATTTGTGCATAGACTTCATAGACATAGTGCATCTTATAACTTTACTTTCTGATATCATCTCATAAAATGCTATTGTGGTTTTGTAATAGCCAATAGAAACCTACATTTTCTGTAAAGCTGCTTTGAAATGATATGCATTGTGAAGGGCGTTATACAAAGGAATGCATTAATTAAATTGAATTGACTTGAAAGAGGCAATGCATTGTTGGTCACTGTACCGTTTTGAAGTTATGAACCCTATCTGACCATACAGTTAGAAGAGTTATCCCATTTGGGTGAGTTTCACTGGTGCTTTATATCCAGTGTGCTTGACTGACACCATGCACAATTTCAGATTTTTTACTGTATCATTTTGAAATTATGGACCCATGAATTTGACAAACATGACAGTACAGTTAGAAGAGCCATTGCATTGTTGGCTCAGTTGGGGGCGCTATATCTCAGCTGACTTTGAGTGTGTGTTAAAAGTTGTACTGGGGCTTTATACCCAGTGTGCTTGACTATCACCATGCACAATTTTAGACATTTTTACAGTAGCGTTTTGAAGTTATGGACCCATGAATTTGACAAACATGACAGTACAGTTAGAAGAGCCATTGCATTGTTGGCTCAGTTGGGGGCGCTATATCTCAGCTGACTTTGAGTGTGTGTTAAAAGTTGTACTGGGGCTTTATACCCAGTGTGCTTGACTATCACCATGCACAATTTTAGACATTTTTACAGTAGCGTTTTGAAGTTATGGACCCATGAATTTGACAAACATGACAGTACAGTTAGAAGAGCCATTGCATTGTTGGCCCATTGGGGGCGCTATATCTCAGCTGACTTTGAGGGGGCCTTATAAGTTGCAATTGTAAATGTGTTCAAATCTATCCACTTCATATTTGTGTGCAGTCTGCATTGTGACTGATTGATTTCTATAAAAAAAACAAAAAAAAAACAGGCACCACTTTACAATAAGGTTTCGTTAGTTAACGTTAAATACATTAATGCATTAAAAATTACCCAATAATGAACTGCACTTACAGCATTTATTAATCTTTGTTAATGCTCATTGTTAGTTCATGTTAGTTAATACAATAACTAATGTTAACTAATGAACCTTATTGTAAAGTGTTTACAAAAAAAAATGCCCCCGTTAAATGACCCCCCATTCTTTTTAATGCGGGAATTCCTTGGTGTGTATGTGTGTACATGTGTTTGTATGCATGTGAGTGTGTGCTGCATTGAGGATGTTCTGTAGCCTTCATTTGTGTGTGTGTTTGTGCCAGATTTTTTAATAAACAAGTATAGCACAATGATATTAGTGTACTTACTACATAAAGTATGCTTAAAAATACACTTGAACTTTACTACTTAATAAAATGAACTAAAGGTAGGCTATACTTATTTTTTGTAAAGGTCAGTAGAGGTGGATACACAGTGTTTATTGATCAAAGATAAAAAACATTATTTATTTTATTCACTGCAATTATAGAACATCAAATAAAGGTTCAACACTGATCACTGGCATTGAACGTCGTGCAATAACAAGTCTCTAAGTAACATTGCATAGTTATTTTATATTGATTATTTTTACAGAGTATCTTAAATCAATTGTATATTTCTTGTAGATGTTGAAACATTTCTAAACTTTAATCTCCCTAAATTGTATTAGGAAAGAAACTATATATATGATGAACACAAGGGGGTAGCAATGTCAAATTAATAAAATAGTCGTATTTTCTGGAACTAGGTCTACATAATGTCACTTGAGGCTAGCACAGAAAAGTGGACTATATTTAAAGTTTTTACTTTGTGAAGCGCCTTTTAATAGCACTGGAATATTTTTGTTATTGTATTTAAGTTACTTTTGTTGTATTTCAATGCCCCCCCCCCCCCCCCCCCCCCCCCCCCCCCCGTCTTTTATTCTTTATCTATTTATATGTATCCATCTATGATTTTCACATGCTTTACTTGTGTATAGCCTACTGTGTAAATCATGAGAACGACAAGCCTGTAGTCTATCACATTAAGTGTGTGTGTGTGTGTGTGTGTGTGTGTAAGCTTGTGTACACTGGTGATTGGTGGTCGAAAGAGGGCGCTGAGAGCACAGGACAGTTGTTTCTCTCTGACCATCACACACTTCCTCTCCTGTCGGACTAGCCGAAAGCAGGCGATGCTGGTCTTTATTCGGTTGCGCTTCTGAGGTTTATCACATGTTGTTCATAGTCTAATGTTGGCTGCCCAGAACTAATTAAAACTAATAAAATACTGCTTCTCTTGTATATTTTATACATATTGTATCTTCTTGTGTTTTTATTTGGGATGCCGATGCTTTTACAACATCATAGAGAAACATTTCATACAAAAATAATCGGTATTGTTGATTCGATATAGGATCGAAATTGATATTTCTATATTGGCCTGTAGAAATATATTAGCCTAAATGGCAAGCTTAACGGTTCGTTGAGTATTTGGTTATTGTCTGAACGAATTATGGGGTTTATAAGTATTTGTACAGTTTTGATTGTTCTCGTTTCCGCGCATATCAGTAAATGCGTCCTCTTTTAAAATAGCAAAAGTAATTAATTTTATGTGTTAATTATAAACGTATAGAATTGCACGATTGTTGCCTTGCACACGCAATGAATAAATACAGCGATCAAACAAAAAGATTGATTTAAAATTACATTTTCGGCATTTAAATGGGAACATTTTGATTTAGCAAAAAATAATTACCGCCTGTAATTCACTAAAACCAAATTTAGTAGTCTGTATAGAAACGGGAGATTAAATCGTGTTGTTTGTTTATATTAGCCTACTTATACTAACTGGTTACAGTCGTATACTGGTAACACCAACACGATCACAGCTGCTTGTATTTCTAAATGATCTAATATAGCCCGGTTAATTGAGTGATATTAAATCATATTTTTCACTATCATTAAAAATAGTTCATGAATAGTACCGCCTGAACCACATCTTTAGCTAACAACACAAGTCACATTTTTTGATTACACTTTATTTTAAGGTGTCGTTGTTACAGTGTAATTATATATTCAAGTACTGAGTAATATTAAATAACTATGTACTTATAGGGTTAGGGTTTGGTTTAGTTTAGGATAGTTGCATGTAAATATGCACAATTTATAGTTATTACTAACTACGTGTAACGTGTAACAAGGACACTGTAAAATAAAGTGTTACCCTATTATTAAAATCAATAAATCTTCTTTATGCTGATTTCTGTTGCACCATTCAAATGACCACTGGACACAAACAATGTCTTATATTTGTTAACAAATTATCAAGGCTAACCCATTTATTTTGCTTCACATTTAAACCCTGTTTTGGAGATATACTGAGGTAGCTTGTTTAATTGGCTGGAATGGGGAGTTCGGGGTGGCCAGGAGTTTGGGGTTAAGTAAGAGGCGCGCGCTGAATTGTACAAATAGCCTGGGGCAGAAGAAAAAGTTCATGCCCGGGTCCCTGTAAGGAGAAACCAGTGAAGTATCAACTAGTCCATGGTCACTTAATCAGAGCGACCTGTGGGGGATTAGGAAGATATTGTGACCGCAACTTGGCCTCACAATTATCATTCACAATTAAATGTTGTGTCCCTCCCCCAAATCTTCCTTTCATAAATGATGCGTAGTCGTCGTACGTTTTAACAATTATGGCAGATTATTTGGTTTTACCTCGAAATAATATGCATAGCTAAGCATTCATTTTCGTACTTTTAGGCCCGCTTTTTAGTGAAAGAGCTTGAAGAAGAGCTTTGTAGAACTAAAAGGACAGTTAATAAAATTAAAAGGTAATAGAAAAAACGAGAATAATATTAAGTTGCAATAATTAGCCTAAAATGTGTTATTATTTCCGACCCCAAAAAGAATGCCACTAAGGATAAGAATTTAAATCGCTCACAATCAGTTTGATCCTCAATGGCGTAAAGCCTAAATATACACATAGGCCTAAATAAATAGGGAATTGCTTTGGAAGTAAACCATTTTACGAAGACACCAATTTTATTGACATGCCATAAAACAGCCTAGAGGCGCTAAGGTGAAGGATGACATACTTCTCACCCGTTTGACCAATGGTGACACATGCGAGGTGTTTTGCTTTACCCATTTGTTTCTTAGGGCTTTTAATCTCGCTCGCACTTGGAGCAAACTTTCGCACCTCGACTCTTTCTCCGGTGTCTTAACTGACTCAATCCCAGCATAATGCGCGCTCCGGCGGGGATGACGAGCTTTGATCCGCGCACCAGTGTTGATTGAGACCCTTCACTAACAGCCAGTGTTAATAAAGAACTGGCATTGCGACTTAAACATGCAGGAAGCCTCCAACCGGAGATTATTTGCACTAATTCCCATATTGATTATTTGAAAACAAATGCTCTCCAAAACCTTGTAATGGGCTTCACGAGCTGGTGCGAAATACAAATCATTACAATTCATTAATACCACATGTTTGCACTAATACGGCCGGATCCAAGTTTTTTTAAAATGTGTATGTATAAATTAATTAATCGACTAATTCATGATAACGAAAAGGGTGCGAGGAATCAGTGATTAAAAAAAAGAAGTAATTTTATTATTTATAGCATTCGATTATAGGTGTTATTTATGAACACACATTTCGAATGTTGTAGTATAATCTCTTTATTAAAGTATTTTCGATTTGATGTGTATCTGCGCTAGTTTTGCGGAGAGTATACGGTTCTTTAAGGTCTGGAGAAGTGTGTGTTTGGCTAGGGTGGGCTGGGACGTCCCAACACCTCTCGTTTTTCTTCAACCTTGTGTGTGGCCGCTCGCTTTGCACGGCCCGACCTCCCATTGGACAGCTTAGATGTTGTTGGGAGGAGTCTTACTGGCAGCAAAAGGGGGAAAAGAATTGAAGTGCTCAAAAGTATTATGTAGTGACCGATGCTTAGTGTTCAGAAGTTTTCCAATGCGCGCTCCGACAGAAATAGGTGGCAAGTACGCGAGTCTGATCAACACCCGGTCCGACAGTCACATTTTGTAAATACGGTGGACTCTCTCGGGTGGACTGCCTTCCCAGTTTCAGAGGAGGCGCATTTCAAGGGGATTTGTGGATTGCTTCAGACTTCTTGACGTCTGTTCTTCGCCAGCACCGTTTGGAGAGAAGTCATGCAGGCGCGCTATTCCGTCTCCAGTCCCAACTCGCTGGGAGTTGTGCCGTACATCAGCAGCGACCAGAGTTATTACCGGGCCGCCGCCGGAGGGGGGTACACCGGGATGCCAGCCCCCATGAGCATGTACTCTCACGCGGCCCACGACCAGTACCCCCGCCAGCATGGCGAGGGCTTATGGACCGTACACGCCGCAGCCGCAGCCCAAGGATATGGTCAAACCACCGTACAGTTACATTGCGCTCATCACTATGGCCATCCAGAACTCCCCGGACAAGAAGGTGACCCTTAACGGTATTTATCAGTTTATTATGGAGCGCTTTCCCTTCTACAGGGACAACAAGCAGGGCTGGCAGAACAGTATCCGACACAACCTGTCCCTGAACGAGTGCTTTGTCAAAGTGCCGCGCGATGACAAAAAACCTGGCAAAGGCAGCTACTGGACCCTCGACCCGGACTCGTATAACATGTTTGAGAACGGAAGCTTTTTGAGGCGACGACGGCGTTTTAAAAAGAAAGACGCTGTGAAGGATAAGGACGACCGAAATGTTAAAGAACCACCATCCCGCCAGCAGCAGCAGCAACAGCCGCAACAAGCGCAACAGGGCCGCGACCAGGAACAGTCAGTGCCCGTGCGCATTCAGGACATTAAAACCGAGAACGGCACGTCCACGCCTCCGCAGGCCGTTTCGCCCACGCTCAGCACCGTTCCCAAGATTGAGAGCCCCGACAGCAGCAGCAGCATGTCGAGCGGCAGTCCGCACAGCATCCCGTCCACCCGCTCTCTCAGCCTGGACAGCGCCGGGGAACAGCACCACCACCAGGGCCAGGCCCCTGCGCAGGGCTTCAGCGTGGACAACATCATGACCTCCCTCCGCGGCTCGCCTCACAGCTCCGGCGAGCTCACCCCGTCTCTCGTGGCCTCCTCGCGGACAGGTATAACCCCCACGCTGTCCCTGAACTACTCTCCCAACCAGACGTCCGTGTACAGCTCGCCCTGCAGCCAGAACTCGATCTCCACTACCTCCAACGCAACCTACCATTGCAACATGCAGGCCATGAGCTTGTACGCGGGCGGAGATCGCTCGGGCCACTTGGCGGCCACCACCACCGTGGACGAAACTCTGCCCGATTACTCGATCACGACCACCACGTCGTCCTTAGGCCACGGGAATCTCAGCTCGGCCCAGGAGGGCCACCATCCGCACCAAGGGCGCCTCGCCTCATGGTACCTGAACCAGGCCGGAGACATTGGCCATCTAGGCGCGACGTACCCGGCGCAGCAGCAGAACTTTCACTCGGTTCGAGAGATGTTTGAGTCGCAGAGAATCGGTCTGAATAACTCACCGGTGAACGGGAATAACAGCTGTCAAATGTCGTTTCCCCCGAGTCAGCCCATATACCGCACGCCTGGGGCTTTCGTGTATGACTGCAGCAAGTTTTGACCAAACAAGTGTTTTTCGAGCTTCTTCTTTCTGTCGTTGTTCTTGATTTCCCCCCTTTTCGTCAAAAACGAGAGACGCTGATATTTACCCGTGATGGACTGAACAGAAACAGAACACAAACACTTGATGTTGGTTTGTTAAGGACAGTGTTACTTCGAATAACACGTAAGTCTTCTTCGTTTTTGTGAGCTATATGCTGGGCTGTGTTGAAATGCGTCAGACGTTTATGGACTTGTTATTACGTGTAAATTGCATATAGTAATTTATTTCTAAAGTGTAGCCGGATATTATGGACCAAACACCGAAAAAAAGTGTTTCTAATTTGAACTGCATTCATTGTCCAAATGTTCCATTATAACAAGGAACGGAACATGTATTACGCCATATTCTTTCGAACTATCTCCTTTTGTTGAAAAAGTATTCTGAAGGAACTGCATTGTTTGTTTAATAAATTGTCATGCTATTTGAGTTAAAATTAGGCTTCGCCTGATTTCTTAAAGCCCTGAACAGAACTGTGTGCTAGCAGAGAGTAATAACAATGCCAATCACACACATAAATGATCCAAATTTTCAATTTTTCGGCGTTACTGTGGCACAGTTGAGTGTTGTTTGATCCGAACCTCCGCATAATCTTAAAATGGCTCTAAATGTACATTTTGAAATGAATATACTTTGATTACACACATTGATTTTTATCAAAATAATCACAAGCACAATAATACAAATGAACCCCATTTCAGCATTTAAGGGAATTATGAAATGCTAAATATTCATTCATCATTTGCGATATATGCTTTTCAAACTAATTCGAGCTATTTATGTCTAGGTTTTTAATCATTTTACAATTACAACATTTTTCAGTTTTCCATAAAATGTAGCAACATTTATCTTTTTATATACTGAATAAATATATTGAATGTAAAATATAAAATAAAATATCTCTTGATTTAAATTAAATAAATAAAAAAGTCCTATGAAAAAGTCAAGTGGAATTCAGGCGTATCATCTCATTATTACTATTAGTAGTAGTAGTAACTAAAAATATCCAGTTATAGCCTAAAAAATGTGGTTTGAGTTGTATATATATAATGTATCTATTTTCTTAAATAAAAAAAATCGTTTGACTTGATCAACTTCTATTAACAAAAGTAGCCTAATTCTGATCAGGTAAAGTAGCCTAACAACTGCAGATGTTCTGTTTTAATAGTAATACAATCGAATGTTGCTATGCACAACCGTTTATATTTTAATTGCTGCAAGGTGTCGACGTGTTTTGCTCTAATTTGTCCTTATTGCTTTACGCAACTCCATATGCCAGACGCGTCTGTCATCATCTTGACCTGAGGCCTTTGGTAACACTGTTTCGGTCATTGTAATTCACCGCTTGTGTTCAGTGTCCACGTGTTTACTTGCGCATAGCTTGGTTAATATCATACCAGACATGCCAAAGATACTCAAATCCCCACTGGAGGATTCATCGACAGTTGAGCTTCATAAATATAATACCTTTATGGGCGCGTCCTCAGAAAAGGCCTAATATACAATAAAACAAACCTAAAAAAAAAAAAAAAAAGATGCAGATTGTATAGGGCAAATCTTCCGAGATTTTTTTGAACAACCACTACTCAAGTTAAAGAAATGTCTCTAAAAATGCCCGAATGTTTAATAGCTGTGATTTTTTTTTGTATGCATATGAATTCAGAAGTGCTATTTGGTATGGTGATAGCTTAATCATTTTATTAAGGAGATTACGTGCATTTAGAGGGCTTTTAAGTGATCATATTTTCCTAAATAAGTAAGTAAATAAATAAATACAATGTGTGTAATGGCGTATTTATCATGCTTTTTGAAAGCTTGCTGCTAATTGTGAATATGTTTTAAATGTTTGTTTGTATTATTATTATTACAAAAAAAAAAAAATGCTGGGTTATTTCAACACATGTTTGGGTCAGATATGGACAAACCCAACCGTTGGGTTTAAATTGCAATTAAAAATGTAAACATTTATGTGTCCCACATTTTCTTTTATATCTGTCCCAAACATGTGTTGAAACATTCCATAATTTTTATTATTACTGACAATATTGTGTTTTTGATTTTTTTATTGTGTATTTTTAGTCTGCAGCCCAGTGATAGGCCCAAAGACCCGAGGGCAAACACACACGTGTTCTCATTGGTTGGCTTCACATATTTTCATTGCATGAGCGGTGGTAGTGATTACAGCGGTTAATTTATCGGCCAATTTACTAGCGTGCGTCAACAACGGGTCTCGGGTTTGCCTCTTTCACTCGGTATGGTATGTGGTATACATGCGCCCATATCACGTTCGGTTAGAGTTTTTCTTTAAAAATGTGGCTTTTTCGTAATGTTCTTCAGTTATACATACGCATCTGTATATAAAAAAAATCCCAATTAAAAACTCATAACAAATGTAGGGTATTTTAGAGAAAACGGCGAAACTACAACAACGGCAATGACAACAACCTAAAATATAGATTGTTTAATAATAATAATAATAATAAACTGCCTATATAATAATATCAATAATACGTTCCAGTATCATACACCTTCATGTATGAAACCTGACAGTTGCAAATTAAGTTAATTTGTGCAGCTCATGTGCGTCTGGTGACAATGAATTTTGGCCTTTCCTTGCGCATTCTCTCCCCACGAAAAAAAAAAGTTGTAATCATGCTCATAAAAGTCATTAGAGCCTTTCCCGAGTAATAAACAAACGTCGTGTTAAGCGCAAGATTGATGGCGCCCTCACAGAACGGGCCAGGTCAGGAAGGAATAAAATTCAATCAGTGCGCAGGTCTCATTTTTCATGAGACGGAAAAGGCAGAAGGGGACGGGGGTCAACGGGGACAGGGAGCACCATCAACAATACCTCAGAACAGCGAAATCCTCGTGCTGTGGACTCACAATCACACTCTTAAATCTGGAGCATCTCAGGCAGGATCGCAGTCTGAATTATAGGCCAGTCCAGGTGAAGAGACGCATATTTTTTGGCCTTCATTTTGGAATTCCACTTTTCATTCGAGCTCGTGGAGTTCAAACATTTTGATTTTAGGCTAGATTTATAGCGGATTTCTACACAAGGCCTATTTTGCTTTGACAACTCGGTTTAATCGCCTTCTAAATTTAATGTTCAAATAGGCCTTACAAATTGAAATGCATTTGGTCAGTCTCAAATTATTATTTTTTACCACCAAACAGATTAGGCTATACGATATTTAAATGTTAATAAAGCATATAGCCGAACAATAATTAGCTTAGGCTATTAGCGATATGCAAGTGGCTGTTGAAGCGTAAACCAAACATATTTCAGAAGAATAGGCTCAATTATGTATTTTCATTTATTTATTTATTAGAAAATATTCTCTTCGTTTCAGTTCTAAATATGTTGGTAATAAAATGCCACAAAACCCTAATCATCATTTGGTTCAATGTGTTTCAGACACTTGTTTTTCTTTAGTTTTTTGTTGGTCATGCATGCTTTCCTGTGCCCAGAAATTTAGGTCGCACCTCCATTTTGATAGGCAATAGATTACGCATAGCAATGTACAGCTGACTATTATTTTAAAATACAATAGGCATATTCCATTGTCCACATGCAAATGGTTCCGCCACATTCCTGTAAGCATATCCACACACTCTACATGGATCTGAATCAGACACAAAAAGTGCTTATGTTCAGCATTCCTTTGATGTTTCTCTGTTCAAAACATTTCAGTTTAAATTTCCGTTTATCGACGAGCAAGAACATCTTATGACGACTTCACTCAACAGGCAAAAGCAATTGATTTTGCTGATATGAAGCGTGACTCGATATAATCTCTACAAATGTAGCTATATGCCACGACTGTGACTCAATGAAAAACACAAAACAAATTCATTTTATTCATGAATAGCCTACACTTTACTCAAGAAAACAAATCTATAGAAGTAACAGGCCTAGGCAAGCTTATTATTATATTTAAATAATATAACATAAAATCCTGGACTGTGTGCACAGAGTTATTATAACTTTTTTTTTAAATGTTACTAATTTACGTTCATTTCGTAATCACTTATCAGTCAAGTCTGTGGAGATGCAGAATTACGCACTCAAGTCAACTCTCGTTGTAGAACCGATCCATTAAACTCTTGACTAGCTGAACTATATTTATTTTTACATCTACGTTCGTTATTGCTAGAATGAACGAATATTACGTTGTGTTTGTTTCAGTGTCAAGATCGTGATAAGTTGCTGGGCTGCTGAAGATATGTACATGGCAGACTGTGCTTCGTTCAATTGATCAACAATGTAAAATGTATGGTAAAATGAAAACAACAGAATATGCGATACGAATTTCACCTGAACTGGTTTTGCGGTCCTATTCCAATAAAGATAACTCGAGTTCGTTGCTACAAGGAGAATGTTATCAATACTTTTACCCGCTAACAAGACAGACACAACATATGATTCAAATAGTTTGAATATTTTTTATTAGAAGTGTTTTTTAAAAGCAACCAATCTTCTGATAAGCTGGTTTAGTTCTTATTATTGGCCCGGTTGAAATTTATTAATAAAGAAATCATGTTGCGGATAAAAACGATAGGCTAGTGTGTTTTGTTTTTTCATGTTCCTTTTATTTTAATTTTAGAAAATAGCCTACACTATTTAACAAATAACAAATAAAAAAAATGAAAACATAATCGTACTATATTGTCCTTCAAATGTATGTGGAAATAGAGCGGTTTAGCCTATTTTTAACTGAATTAATATTTTCCTGTCTCTTGTTCTTCTACTTTAAAAAAAAAAAATTCAAATACAATTGCAATAACATTACTTATGTCATAATATGGTTAAGAGTGTTATTATTTGCATTGGTCAGTACTTATTAGTCTAATTTTACTAAGCTAGTAACATAACCAGCTCAATCACAGTAAACGCTCATCCTCCACCGTGCACTTAATTTGCATGGCTCGGGTCACGAGCTAAACCAGAGCCACAGTGCGGATCAACCCGAGTCGCTATAGACGTTTCCATGTGCCGGTTGAGTGAGGACAGAAGAGTTGAGGAGAGAGAAACACACCGTGCACCTGTATATGCTTGACTGAGTGCTGAGGCGGAATGGAAAAGAGCAGTGTCTCAAACTCACAGAGCCCAACCTCAAAGCGCCATCTGTTTTCAATTAGGAGTCCACATAGACTCAGGCTCTGTCTGACAGCCCAACTGCCAGTTAAAGGCTCAAAGACTTGTCCTGAAAAAATATCCCACCCCGTTGCCTCTTTTTTAGCGTACTTCGAAACCCGCGATTTTTCTATTTAAGCCGAATAAATGGCTTCCCCACGGATGAAGCAATGCAGAATAAGTTTTTGGTTGCTACTTGGGTTCAACATATCTCAGTTTAGGTTACAGAATCAACAGATTTATCCTCATGTCGTGTTGAATAATAATAATACAAAAATCTACATTTTTACTACATCGCTTATTTTAGACGAAATGCTCGCGTGTGTAAACAGATCCTATGAAAACGAATTAGATCGTACGCATTCACACGAATTAGACAAAACGTAAAATAGTTAGGAATTGCTTTCAGATCGTGTTGCGTTTTTTTTAGCTAATCCTAATTCAAATCCTAATCCTAATGTGTACGGTCACATAATTCGGTGCGCCACCGAATTCGAAAACAAAACTTTTGAATGCATCAACAATCATCTTAGCCTAATTTAAGAAAGTAGCCCAAGTCACCGTTTATTATTGGCATCTCCATCCAGTCTGAAACTCTCACACACATCCCACACCGCCCATAGCTGGCTCCTGGCCGTTCTGCGCGAATAAAGGGACCAGTGTGATTTTCGACTTCAGGGAAATGGCCGAGCCCCACCGACCTTTGGATAACCCAGGTACCCTGGCAGGAAAGCGCGCAGTTTAACACAGGCTCTCCTTGAGTCGGGACCCTCAGCCCTCCTCGCCGACCCACGGGCTCCTACAGCCGGGCTAATTATAGACGCTTTTACCTCAATATCTCAATTCTGCTCCTGTGACATAGAAGATTTTTGTCTCCAATTTAAATTTACGATCAGATTTTCCCCCTGACGTCTTGGCTGCCCTTTCGTATTTTAATTACCTCAACCAGAGAGGGAAAAACATGATCAGTTGTGAGAGGTCTTGATGAATGAAACCTGCATGTGAACCTGTGCTTTTTTTTCCTCTTGGGTCAAAAAGTCACTGTCTCTTTCGTGCAAGTTTTAACTGTAGAAATGAGAGCTTGAATGTTGATATCGAAATGAACGAAATTTAATTTAACACAAAATGTCGGTATTTTTGAAAAGGCTTAGGCTTTGCCGAGTTAAACTCTTTACTAAATAACCTTGTTACTTGATTGATCACAAACACATAAATTAAATAAACGAACGAATCAATAAAATTGGAATGACTTCAGGTGTGTTTTTGTTCTCTCGTTCAACATCATTTGAGATAAAATCGAGACAACTGTCATAAAGAAGTAACCCCGTCGTTATTCACAGTTTGGGGTTTTGTTTTTGCTATAGGTCTATGCATGCACATATAATTAATATCTCGCACATAATCTTGATTACAGTAGACAATTTCACGTCTGCAGCCAACGACAAACATCTGTTCCTTTTAAGTGATACTTTAAAACGTTTCAAGGTTTCTATGAATAATATCCACAAGTGTCCTCTGACTTTAGATTTTTCTTTTCAGTATTGTTTCTCCAGTCAAAAATGTATAGGCTACCGTATTATTTATGCCGTTTAGTTGTCTCAATACCGTGTCCTATTAAAGTGTGTTTTTATAACATAAAAATGTAATAATTAAAATAACCGGTGCACAACAGCACAATCAACAAAGTAAATAAATTAATAAAAGTTAGAAATTCAGAACGCATAGGGATCGTAAGCTTTATATAATAAATGGTTAGTTAGGCAAAGGTATTGCTCAATTATGCAATGTAGTAATAATAATAATAATACAACTTTATTTGATTATTTTTAATATTTTATTTAAAAAAAAATGTTTTATTTTTTTAAATATTTTATTATATTTGTATCCTCTTGTATGCTAAGGCCGGTTATAGGTCACCAATAGGACATACGCATACAGCATGGTTATGCTCATATTGTTTTTTGTTTGTATTATTACTGCCTAAAAGTAATTATATAGATATGCACAACACCACCAATATTCCACTTTTCCCTTTCATACAATAAAATGGTACAATAAAAGGCTGCAAAAGGCTTACATCGCAAGTATCAGATTTCACAATCTTCTTCATCTTTAGATACAAGTACAGTGTAGGATGAGGATTGTCTTCATATGCTCATAAATAATATATTATATGGGGATAGATTGTAATCATCATCACTCTGAGATTTAAACACACAGTGCTGGGCAGATGTTCACCGGTTTCCTTCACGGGTTGTGGGATCGGTTTTTCTGACCAGGATCAGTATAAACATGCAGGAAATCCGAGCCTGGATCTCTTCTCCCGCTTGTATATATACAGGTGCGGGGATTTCGGGACAAGGCATAAGATGAGGTTTTATTTTATTTATTTTTGATATGTTTTTCTCCAGTGGCCAGAGAGCATGTGGGGTCAGGAATACCATGTTTGTTTTACTGAAATGAACAATGGCGGTGCTGTATGCCATGGACAATTTGTGTCATACTTGTATAAAAAATAATGGGAAATGTTTGGATGGACAGGTCTGATAAACATCCTGAACTCATCTCGTAAAGCGAAGCTGATATAGTGATAATGATTTTGTACTCTAGACACAGATATCTATGGTATAGCATTTTGAAACATGTGGTTAAAACTACTGTGTGTGTGAGAGGTAATGAAACTGATCTCTGGAAATTAACCTCATAAATACTCACTATCTCCGTAAACAGGATAGTGACTGTATCAGATTATGGCATTGTGTAGATTTTGTAGATGACAAACATAACCTCTCATGTGTGCTTGTGTGTGTGGATATTTATACAGGGATCTTCTCCGTGCAAGATTATTCCATGTTTGCACTCTGATTATGATCTGTCCCTGTTCAGAATACCAGGAAACCAGGATTTACCTCCTCAAGCTGAGTGTCATAAACACACACACACACACACACACACACACGTTTCCGATGAGAAAACTGTGGGACGTGATTGGGTCTTCGTTCACAGGTACCTGCAGGGAAAGGTTGTAAAATAAGAGCGTTTGATGATGTCAGCTGAAATGGACAGTCAGATGTGGAGAAAATGATTTGATTACAGACAAACATTGTTTATTTTAGAATAACATAATGAATTGTTCACAATAAGAGAGAAATAAGTAAATTCTGACTTTAGCTGTCAAAAAGAAGTGTGCATAATTGTATTGAATCTGCACTTGTGGTGCACCTCAAATCTTAATAATCGAATATTTGTATAAATCTGTAATTGCAGGTAATATAATGTTAATGAAATAAAAGGCCACGTACAAGTACTAACTTGTAACTCTTAATAAAGAGAGTTGTTTCTTAAAGTCCCTCTGTGGTGAAAATCCAGCTTTTAATGTTGTTTATGTGTCTATGTGGTGTTTTTAATATGCTTTCAGACAAACCATGTGTAAATTCATAAGTCAACGCCATTGGTGAGTATTTTCTCCTTAAAACTGCAGTGAACCAAAGACAGTCTCAAAAACACGCTTTGAAATCGCTGGTGTTTCTGACGTCACACACGACCTTGTAACCAATCAGATCAACGTGTGATCGTCAACCAGTGGATCTCTGAGCTGAGTGAGTGAGTGGAGGCGGGGCTCATTTGCATATTCATAGAACCGCGTATACTAAATGAGGCAAGGGTGTCGAGTTACATTCAAGCTATTTTAATGCATGAATAATTTGTTTTCAAGGGAAAAAAACTTTAAATATTTAATTTTGGTGATCAAAAATGAGTATTATGATTGACTGCAGGGGGACTTTAATATACTTTTTTTTTTTTAAAAAGTGCACTTTTAAATATATTGTAAGTAACAATGTGATTTAAGCACTAAATCCAGCAGATTATGAAATGCTCACGACTGACATCACAGCCTGCACCTTAAAGCCATTGGCTGCGGCCTGGCAGGTTTTAATTTGCATAAAGTTCAGCATTCTTCAACTTTTTTCTGCTGTCAATCCCGCAATCTCTGTTGAAGGCTATATGGCTCAGCTCCTGTAGAGAATGCATTGACAAACCTGCTCAAGTCTCCTGCATCTCACACACCAGTGATCTCACATGTGTCTTCTTTAGAGATTCAGAGGAAATCTCAACATTGCCTCTAACTGTAGATGACGGTGTGTGTGTGTGCGCATGTTTAGCGTTCATCAAAATCCACAAGTATTAGAATATTCACCCAACAGATGCATGTTTCAAACAATTTATTGGGATTTATGACCAGAGACAAAGGCTATCATATGGATCCAATTGTGGGCCATAGCAGTAACCTCAGACAAACCAAATACGTCGTGTTTTATCAAATCCAAGCGTCCTCACTGAGCGCTCTCACACACACTGGAGAAACTAAAGTAAGGCGGGTGGGGGTCCGGGAGAAATGCTTAAATTAAATCTGTTCAATTGAAACATTTGGCAGAGTTCACTCATATCATACTTTTTATAATGTCTCCAGGAATGCGTACTGCACAAAATACTGGCTTAAGTTACAGGATAAGATGGAAGGTAAAATCTAGGAGAAATGCAGGAATATGCCAATGGCGATGGTCAAAAGCTGAAGTGGACACTTGATAGTCCCTCACTGATGTTAGTGAAGTATGGCAAACCTCCATGTTTCCCTTTGTCCTTCTCGCTCTCAAAATCAAGAGCACACACACACACACACACACACACACACACACACACTTCAGAGAGGCCTTTCAACAGCTCCTTTATTTAACCTGCGTAGGTAGACTTTTTGTTTACATGCTACCATTAAGTTTGGTTTCCTTTTCTTGACCGAGTGTGGAAGACATCATGTCAAAATATTAAAGTCATTGTGTGTGAGATAATTTGAGGTGATGGAAACAACTTTATTTATCTAATTCTTTTCAAGCACATAGTTTGATAAAGACAGTTGCATAAAGGATAAATAAACAGTTTGGTGAATTACCCTCATTCTGGCTTCTGTATTTATATTCATGCCAGTGAATAAGTCTGAGCTTGACCTTGGAGACACACACACACACACACACACACACACACACAGAGGTCAGCTTTCTAAAAGGAAGTCTTGTTGGTAAGTGTCTCGTGCAACACAAACTCGTTTGACGCCCATATATCACTTGCCTTATCTTTTGCTCTTGAAATAAAAATCCTCTTAATTTTCTTGATACATGGTTATGTTGCCTTTAATACATTTAAAAAAAAGTTTTATCTTGCACACATACCTATAGAGACCTTCACGTTACCTTAATTACACCTCAATGCACTGCAACAGTCCTGTGACCACTGGTTAAGCCTATTGGAAAGACTGGAAATATCACTTAGAAAGTGTCGAAAAGCATATAATTTTGTAGAAATATTGTCACAGGCACATTTTCCCAACGAGTCTGGGTTTCTAAATGAACTCTTTCCCCGAGATTGAAGAAAATTTCCGGCTTTCTGTGTTTTCACTGTTATACGGTAGGGGGCGCTGATACACATCTTCTGAAAGAGTGCAGAATCTCCTGATCAAAACACAGGCGAAGAAGAAGCAGAAACAAGGGATAGCAAATGTAAGCAGATGCATATTTAAAATAACCAACGCTATCTCACGACCAATTCATACGAGTGATTAAAAGGTGGCTAATTCGTACGAATTCGTATGACCTCACTCGTACGATTTTGTACGATTTGTCTAAACCCACATGATGGGTAGGTTTAGGGGCGGGGTCAGGGGTAGGTCATTCGTACGAATTCATACGAATTCGGTAACTCGTAAAATATGTACGAATTAGCAAAAATCGTATGAATTCGTACGAGTGAGGTCGTATGAATTTGTACGAATTAGCCACCTCGTAAAATTTGTACGAATTTCTGTGAGAACGGGTTGAAAATAACGCGATCATCAACATAAAACAGCATGTAAATCAAAAGTGCCTAAAGTTACTGAATGAAATGTCGACCCAGGACGAGCTGTGGGACTGTGAAGCTTTGGAGGTGTTGATGGACTCGATCTACCTCATCTGAGTTTTGCGTCTTGATGTAGTCTTTGACAAACTGAATGTAGTCTTTTTTTTTTTTTAGACAATAGGGATGCACGATATATCGGCCACCATATCGGTATCGGCCGATATATGATAATTTTACTGTTATAGTTATCGGCCCGATAAGAAAATTTGGCCAATACATTAAAGCCGATAAATAATGTATTATTACCTTAGCTGAGATCTGTTCATCATGATGAATTGCTTGAAATATGATTGGAATCACTTGAAAAAAGGAAAATACAGTAAAGTGCAACATGTGCATCGCAAGTCTGTCATATAGGCGACATACTTTTATAATGAGAACGTTATAATTGTGTGCTTTAATAGTGAGACATTTGTTTTTGTAACCAGGCTCTCAAAAATGATATAAAAATTTGGATTCAGATTTATCGGCCAATATATCGGTTATCGGCTTTCAAATATAAAAAATGATCGATTATCGTATCGGCCATAATGTTCATGATCAGGGCATCACTAGTTAATGGAAACAGAAAAGATTATTTGAACTGTCTTAGTATCATAAATACAGCAGGGATTGTGCAATGCCAAAAGAAAGTCGAGCACGACGCTCAAAACGGCATAAATCCATGAGGTGTTGTCTTGATGTCAGAGAGTTTCTGAAGGTAAGTTTCATCATGCGAAAGAAAAATACGTTCTGCCTGACTACAAGATCAAAGCCAACGCCAAGCGCAGCTCGACCCCCTGGAAACAGCAGCGTAGGGGAAAACCACAGACTTCAAAGGCCAGACAGAGAAAGTCACTTTTCCTTATCTTAATTGATGCACAATTTTAATAATGACCTTACACTTTTGGGACCATGTCAGGATGGGAGGGAGGTGGGTGGCTCTCAAGCGCTGCGAGTCAAATGAAGTGGACGTGAAATGGGCTGTAGTAAGTTTTGAAATGTTTGAAAACCTAACAACCTCGAAGTGAAAGTAACATGACTGATGAACAATGCAACTACTGCTAAAGATACTGTACACTAGCTCATCCATACTAGGGAGTCACATATATCATGGCCTGTTAGGACAAGTAAAGTTCATGTTCCTCGTTTTAAACTCCATTTGTATTCTCTGCTATTTTCGTTATCGCTTTCACAATCGATGGTTGACTATCATGCAATTATGCCTCTTCAAGGCTGTCATAGAGCACAACTGCTACACTTTAAGCACTCTGACCTTTGACCCGCAGCGTTTCAAGTGACTGGAGTGGTCTTCGACACCACACTGCCAGAGCGCTTCCACCGCCAAGAAAAATAAACAGCACATCTTGCCTTGAGAAGTGCTCTACAGAGGAGCTGTCTGATTATCTTCTGGCTTCGAGCGGCTCCTTCAGCGCCTCACGTTCATGAGCCGAGTACAGGCACACACAATGCACAGATATCATTCATTATCTGCTTCACAACAAAACTCCATGCTGTTCATTAGTAATAACAGTGTAATTACAATGTAATAAGCACAGTGTAATGTACACACTGACCTACGAAGGCAAAATAACATTCATTTGATATCAACATCAGTTTCCCCTTTGTCCTGACATCTGAAATATGCTAAAGCATCTAATACGTCCAAAAAAGTGTATTTTGCATATAGTAATTGTATTATAGTTTAAATAGCTGGTCAAATGTGCCAGAAAGCCATTGCTGGGTAGGTTTATCAAATGCTTTTGGTTACACTTTATTTTAAAGTTGTATTGTTACAGTTTATGCGTTTAACTACTGAGTAATATTAATTAATTACATGTACTTACTATAGGGTTAGTAATACGGTTTGGTTGAGGGTTGGTTGCATGTAATTATGCTTGATTTATGGTAAGTAGATGTAACGTGCAACAAGGACACTGTAAAATAAAGTGTTACCATGTTTTTTTTTTTAGTGTAAGTACACAGTTAACATTCACGTGTCGGTCAAAAATGACCGAAATGTATTTTCTTCTTTCAGTGAAATGAATGTACTATATTTTAGTCCGATAATGTTTTTTTATTTCATATTTTGTATTTTTAAGGGGATTGCATGGTACTAAATTATATTTACGCTGTATTTATAATCCATTTATTCACTTTTTGAGCATAGACCTGAAAATTAAACTGTCGTTAATCTTGAACGCTTTAGAGCAACAGACAGTTTGATCTCTTTTCAAAGACGACACTTGGCAGATTATTGCTGAAGTGAAAAAAAGCTTGAAAAAGTGACAGAATTGAATGTTTATTGTTATGAAAAATGCGCAAAAATACTATGTTCAATTTTTACATGAAATATATATTTTCAAAAACATTTTTTACTCTAAAACTGTGAAAAAATCAAAGCCATAAATCTAATCAAGTTGTGTTCCAAATGTGAGCCTGATATCTCAAAAAATTAGCTTTCAGTAAGATTTTTTGCCCGCAGTACCAAAAGTTTTCACTTGGTGATTCATTTTCAATGCGCTCATTCTTGACACGAACAATACAAGTGTGACCATTTTATTTCAGGATCATTTAACCTGTTCGAATCATGTCCATGATTTGTTTGTGTGTGTGTGTGTGTGTTCATAGCAAGTGCCAAAACCTTTACCAATTTCGTATCATTCCGATGAAGAGAAAAAACGTCTAAAAAAACAAATGTTAAATTTTTCTTAGAGTACCAAAGATGGCTAATGTAAAGTGGGCTTTTGTTCTTTGCAGTCATTAAACGAATCTGTCAAAAAGACAGATAAATAGCCTGGAGATTTCTCAGGTTTGCGAAGTGTGTCTGCTTAATGACTTCATATACAGTTATCTTGCAAACTCACCACACCTGGGACGTCCTACATGCTGTTAAATGTTTTAAACAAGGCTGCATTGAACATGCACAAGCTATTTTTTGTGCGTACCAGAATTTGAATGATATGAGTTAAATAAATACCAAAGAAACCAGATAAAGTCTTTTCAAAGTGAAATACGTAGGAAATACTTTCAACTGTCTTTTTTGGCTGTATGTTTGGCTGGCACGACTCAGATCAACCCACACAGGAACAACGTGCCTCAAGGCCAAGACTTAGCAAAAGTTTCCTCACCTCATTTCACGAAGACTGGCATTATCCAATCAAGAGCTTTCAGTGCGAACATGTGAGCGGCGGCCAAGGGTCAAAGGTCACTCGACTCAAGAAGACAACCTCCACAAACAAGGCGAAGGGGGAAACACTGAGAGGAAAGAAAGGAAAAGAGTGGAAGATCTGACTGTCAATTCTTTCTTCCACACCCAAAAAACTGTCATTTCCCAACCCCGTTTCACTCTCTCCTTTCCTGTTCTTCTCCAAGTTCTTCTCTCCTCTCTGTCATATAAAAATGGAAATGTGTAGTGTTGGGGGATCCACAAATATTTCAACTACAGTCAAGTTGCCTTTTGAAGAAGCAAAAATACACTGAAGCTATTAAATGGGGAATTTTCTTAGATTAGATGATATCATTTATTTTTGTAATTAAAGCAGTATTTATCCCTCAGAATTCCAATTTAGCATCTTAAACATGAATAGACACAATACAACTGAGAAAAAGAACTAACAAAAAACAAGGTAACACTTTATTTTTCCGCGTCCTTGTTACACGTTACGTCTAGGTACTGTAATAACAACTATAAACTACGCATAATTACATGCAACTAACCCTAAACCTACGGTCTAAAAAATGCTGGGTTGTTTTAACCCAATTTTTGGGTCAAATATGGACAAACTAAAAACATTGGGTTAAAAATGTAATAAAAAAGGTAACCCAATGGCTGGGATTCTCCATATTTGACCCAAATTTGGGTTAAAACAACCCAGCATTTTTTTATGTGAGTGTATAGTAAGTACATGTAGTTAATTAAAATTACTCAGTACTTAAATATATAATTACACCGTAACACGGACACCTTAAAATAAAGGGTTACACTTTATTAATTGCATGTAATTATGCATAATTTACTGTTATTACTATGGTAAGCACATGTAACATGAAACAAAGACACTGTAAAATAAAGTGTTACCATTTGAACTTCTCCACAGGAACCTGTTCATTTAAAAGATCTGATTTATTAAAATGAATGACATCGAGAGTTACTAAGAATGAATAAATTTGCTCGACAACAGAGACAGGAATGGCTTAGCCAGTCGCTGCTCCAAATAGGTAGTATTATATTATGATTTTTTTTTTGTTTCTATGTTGTTTACAAGGCTGCCAAAGTAAACGTTCTTTGCTGTCTTTTCCTTCCATTCAAAATAAGAAGTGAAAATCCCATCAGATAGGCATTTCCTTTGCAGCGGCCTCTGCTGAAACATACTTATCTTATCATCAGCTCAAATCTTGTGTCTTGTCGTGCCCAAACAGGGAGCCAGCGGCGGGTTAAGAGAGTGTGATCTCACCCTCTCCCTCCCCGACATGCAGAAACCTTCATAACGTTACAAACATTCGGAGCAAGGAATTTGTCAGACTAAAAAATTGACATTGTTCCAAACTCATAACGCTTCCTGAAAGCACCGAGAAGGACCATCAAAATAGTTTGGTTACACTTTATTTTACAGTGTCCTTGTTCAGCCTGTTCTCACGTAAATGCGTCTCTATAGCACGCATTGTGTTTTATCGTGCAATTTATACGCGAAAATGAGTTTTTACGTGCATATTTTCGCGTGCATTTAATACGCATTTTCATTTGCGTGTAATACACACGCACCCCACACCACTAATTCTGCCCAAACGTATAATACACACGCATCCCACACCTAAACCTACCCTAAACAACCCATGCGTATCATATGCACGTAAAAACCCATTTTCACGTATAAATTGCACGATAAACACACTGCGTGCTATAGAGACGCATTTAGTGTGATCGGGTTGCCTTGTTACACATGTTACATGTACTTACCACAGTAATACCAGTAAATTATGCATAATTACATGCAACTAACCCTCAACCAAACCCTAATCCCTTCAAATAATGTGTAATAGTTTCAGTTGACTGACATTTAATGTTATTCGCTAAATAAAAAAACGTATTTTTTTAATCAAAACATTCACGCAAGTCATGCCACGATTAGTCAAGTGATATGTGAGAATCAATGGACCAGACCTGATCATGCGTCTTTAGATTAAATTTCAATTAATAACAGTAAATTATGCACAATTATATGCGACTAACCCTAAGCCAAACCCTGACCCTATAGTAAGTACATGTTGTTAATTAATATCACTCAGGACTTATTTTTATAATTAAACTGTAACAATGACATTAAAGTTAGGGCGTAAAAGTGTAAATGAAATTCATTTTATGTTGTTCGTTGGTAATTATAATTTAATTACAATGTAACAAGCACACACTGACAAAATGCAATAACTACGCCAACACTCAAACAGAGAACAATGACTTCAACGTTAGTTTATATTCAAATTTAATTAATTTAATATCAACAGCAATTTCCTCTTTATCCTAAATCTGAGCAAGAGCGCCAAACACGACACATCATAATCTAACAGATTTCATCTATCTATCTATCTATCTATCTATCTATCTATCTATCTATCTATCTATCTATCTATCTATCTATCTATCTATCTATCTATCTATCTATCTATCTATCTATCTATCCTTGTATTGACTGTAAGAGTATAAAGTCATCAAGCGTTTATTCTCTGCCTTTCACATGCTTGCCCTTCTCAAACACCTCTTTGATACGAGTAGCAGTTGCCTTTCCTTCCCCTCCTCCTTGTCTCTCTGTGTGTGTGTGTGTGTGTGTGAGTGTCAGGAGTGATAAGAGCGGTATAAGCACGAGCAGTCTGGGTCTGCGCAGGAAGGTGTGTCTGCTGTCCGTCAGCGAGAGGGTCCGCCCACCGGCAGAACAATGGCTTCAGGGGAAACATCACACGCCAGAAAGCTCAGCTGCCACCGACACTGGAGATAAACGGCGGAGGAAATTCACTCTCACACACACTCACTCGCAGCCCACAGATGCATTGTTCTACCACACTCCAGTTAAAGCAGTTTAAAAGATAGCTCGGCTCAGCAGATGATTTTTGACACTCACACACACACACTCTCAGGGTCTAATAGCTAAACACTTCCAAGTGCTCAAACAGTATGACTTACACTGCATTAGATTGCAAAGTATGCTAAATTATAAACAAGTCCTCAAATCATGTCTTCATGAGTAAAACGACGGATCTGAGCCACATCTAGAGACCAGGGGGCTCATTTATAAAACGTAACGTAGAAACCGTCCTACATTTGATCAAGTCAAGTCTCCTTTATTTATATAGCGCTTTTTACAATACAGAGTGTTTCAAAGCAGCTTTACAGAGATAACAGGAAAATAATGCAAAAAAGTTTGTTTCTAGAAGAAAATAGCGTCACAGTCCAGCTTAAGTAAGAACAGTGATGGTTCATTTTTGTTGTAAAAAAGTTATTAATTTAGTTAATTTATATAGATAGCCACTCTTGAGAAAACTGTGATGTCATCGTCCAGCTCAGTTCTCATATAATGGTGTCAGTGCAGGAAGATCAATAATATTGTTGATATTAAGTTTCCCCAACTAAGCAAGCGAAAGGCTCGGACAGTGGCAAGGAACCAGCACTGAATCAATGTGCGTACTAGTGATTCAGAGAACGAATGTACGCACGAAAAACTTGCCTACGCCTCTCTTTCAGATGTGTAATCTATAAATCGCAAATAAGGTTGAAATTGTGCGCAGCTGAGTGGTTTCAGATCGTTAATTAATGTTATTAACATATTTAAGAGCACCAGTCAACGTCCAAATCTTTTACCTCAGAACAGCGAGCGGCAAGAATTGCTTCGATTTCCAAACACCTGCAGTTCTCCGACTCTCTGCTCAGAAAGCACTTTTCCACGTCAAAGACTGTTCTTATAAATATGAGTGTTCGTTGGGGTGGATTTTAGTGTGCGCACACTCTAGGGCCCGGTTCCACAGACAGGCCTTAGATCAAGCCAGGATTAGGACTTAGTTCAATTAAAGACATTTAAGAAGCTTTAGTTTTGCCTTATAATAGCTTGAATGTAGCTCGACACCATTGCCTCATTTAGTATACGCTGTTCTATGAATATGTAATTGAGTCCCGCCTCCACTCACTCACTCAGCTCAGAGATCCACTGGTTGACGATCACACGTTGATCTGATTGGTTACAAGGTCGTTTGTGACGTCAGAAACACCAGCGATTTCAAAGCGTGTTTTTGAGACTGTCTTTGGTTCACTGCAGTTTTAAGGAGAAAATACTCAGCAATGCTGTCGACTTATGAATTTACACATGGCTTGTCTTAAAGCACATTAAAAACACCACATAGACACATAAACAACATTAAAAGCTTGATTTTCACCACAGGGGGACTTTAAGATATGTCAGTGCAAGTTGCTTACAGCTCAAATATGCGTTTTAGTCTGGAATAGGCTGAAACCTTGTCTGTGAAACCGGGGGTAAGACTCGTTCTTAAGATGCGGGCACATTTACCATTGTTTGGCGAATTTTCACTGACAAAATCAAGTTATATCACGCGATTGGGAAAGATTTGGGGTATTTCAGGGATTCACCACATTGACCAACAGAAAAGCTGCCTGGTTTGAAAGTGACTTCCGTGTGAGTTCTGTACATCTCTGCGCTATTGCCAAAGATTGCCGGCGACCACATCTTCAGGGTTACATCAGTTGGTTAATCTGTTTCTTCATTGGGATACATTACAATTCTATATGTTCGAACTCTCAAACTCGATTTTTGCATCCTTACGAAACTACACGTACCCGTCCCTCTCTTTGCGCCCATGTTTCTGTGTGTCACACTAGTATGTGCTGTAGCGGTGCTTATACATTCCTGCAGTGGCTTCCATTACTAGGCAGGAAATCTAAAACCAATCATCCAATACAAAGTGAGGGTGAGATATACTGTGAAAACAAACAAAGCACCCCAGCTTGTTGATTTAATGCGTTTGTGGACACGATTGCTGAGAAAACTCTGAGCCCTGCCAAAAAACCACCACGGCCTTCCACTGCGGCTCACTCTCCTCTGCTTGATGAAAACAATTATTAAATCCACGTCGAACTGCAGAATAAATATGCTAGACTTGAAATCACTCGTTTTTCGGGGTCAGTCTTGTGAGAAGCCATTTGTAGACGTTTCTGAAACGCAAGACAAACACACCGCGAAGCGAACCGTCAGTCATACGCTGAGCGTTTCAAAACTCGGCTTGTTAGAGTTGTCAAAAAAAAGTTTCAAAGCGTGAAAATAAACAATCGCTCGTCATCCTTCTTGAACCTTTAAGCTGAAATCCAACGGTCCAGACACAATAAACTCTGCGCGTATATATGCAGACGGAAATATTTGTGAAAGTCCCAGTAATCCCATGAGGCCGTCGAGCGGACAGATGCAGTGCATGATGGGAGAAGTGTGACATCACGTACACGCGTGGGGGGAGGGGGGAGTGAAAGTCACCATTTATCACTGGCCACCGAACATTTTGAGAATCATAACATCCTGACAGGAAGATCTTGTGGAAAATTATCAGATGGGCTTTGATGAGAGGCTCGGCTCCTCTCGGACGGGATCCAGTTCTTGTTCGCTGACCCTGCTGTCTGCTGGAGTCTCTCTCCTTTGTTACACGAGAGACGGGTTTTATTTTGCTCTTTTTGACACTTTATCATTGACATATTGATTTATATAACATTTGGATACACTTCACTTTAAGTACTGAGGGTTACACGTTATTTTACCGTGTCCTTGTTACATGTTCTAGTAATAA
The DNA here is from genome assembly GCA_030578255.1 of Tiaroga cobitis. NCBI lineage: Eukaryota > Metazoa > Chordata > Actinopteri > Cypriniformes > Leuciscidae > Tiaroga > Tiaroga cobitis. The sequence goes on from CM060592.1 coordinate 3,625,791, forward strand.
CGGTAAATTATGCATAATTACACGCAACTAACCCTAATCCAACCCTAACCGTATAGTAAGTACATGTAGTTAATTATTATTACACAGTACATAAATATATAATTACACTAACAATGACACCTTAAAATGAAGTGTAACTTTACTAAGTTAAATGAATTAACAACATGTGGGATAGGGTTTGATTTATGGTCAGTTGCTTGTATTCAAGCATTTACTCTACTATTTCACTATAATATATTTAGGTTACACTTTATTTGGTAACATTTGACATGTAGTTAATTATATGCCATTGACCCTATAGTAAGTACATGTAGTTAATTATTAGGTAACACTTTATTTTACAGTGTCATTGTTACATACGTTACATTTACTTACCACAGTAATAACAGTAAATTATGCATAATTGCATGCAACTAACCCTCAACCAAATCCTAATCCTATAGTAAATACATAGTTAATTATTATTACTCAGTACTTAAATATATAATTACACTGTAACAATGACACCTTAAAATAAAGTGTAACCGAAAATTATGTTTCAGAATTTCATGTTTAACTCAATGTTATTTGCCGTTTCTTTGCAATCAACTATGAAACTTACCACATTTTTAACTACCGCAAATTATAATGAAATTCTTTTCCAAGATCTTTCTTCTGATTTAGTTTTAAAAACCTCGCAGTGGCTGTTCAGGGTATCAGATTTTACTCGTAAACAGTGACATGACTGTGTTTTTCCCTCATTCTTCTTTCATTTGGGAACAAAGGATGGTCCTTCCTGTTTTACTGAAATGCGGTGCCTCCGTGGCTGCCAACGGTGAAAAAGCCACGAGTCTTTCTTACCCCGTGTCAGAGGGGTGAGACGCGGGGCATTGTCTTATCTCAGGAGGGCATGGACCTCAGCCAAGCCTGTCCTAGTGCTTCCTATTTTCACACCCTGGAGCACCTGCCCTCCACGGAGCATGACGAGAGTGGAGCAATGAAAGGCATTCTTCTGTCAGGAGTCATCCGCACACCTCACCTTTCAGTCAACTGCAGCGACACACACACACCACTGCCTGGTGAACGCCTCTTTCTCAAACACTCGGCGGCGGGACCCGAACTGAGCCTCAACACAACGTTACACTACAGGGCTGTCGATTGAACTGAAATAAACACACGGTATGATGATAATTCATTGAATTGATCACAATGAATCAAACACGTCCACATTTGCTGAGAGAAAAGGGCTCCTAAAGATGAAGATGGGAAAACCAATGCATAGAAAGGTCAATAAAAAAACTAAGCAATAAGCGACACGCTCAATACAAGTCGATGTACGCTTTGTTTTATTTTTTATCTCTAAAAAGTGAATTTATATATATAGAGCACATTTTGTCAAGTCACCTTTATTTTTATAGCGCGCTTTACACAATAGAGATTGTTTCAAAGCGGCTTCAAATGACATTATTAATTGTGTTTTTTTATTTTTTTACCACACTTAATTAATGTGCCAAACCCTAGTAATGCATTGAAAATCTGCAGGTCTGTAAGCTTATAAAACAGTCATAACGCAATATTTAAAAATAAAATAATATATTGTATCTGATCAAATAACCTTTCATTGAATAATGAATGCATGGAAATGTAAAAGATGTAAATGTTACTGTGTTATTACCATTTTATTACTACATCTACCCATTTGTATTAATTAAAACATGATTTTTTTCTTTCCAAATTTGACATTTTATATGAAAAAATACTTTAATTATATTTGAATATATAAACTTGTATTTGAATATATAATATATGACATTTATCTGAGAATTACTAGAATAAACTACATTGAAATCAATGGATTTAATTCAATTCCTCATGACTGCTCCAAAACAGTCTACATTTATGAAACCTACACATCCATTTTCTATCCAAACATATTCATTTCACCTACATAAACTTTCACTTTTAGATGGAAAAGATGGTTCATTAATATGCGTGCATATTCATTTAAAAAATTTTAGTGCATAACTTCTTCACACTGCACTATGATGGTGAATGGCAGCTCTAGTAGTTGAAGTACACAATAAACTCACAGTATGTGTGTATAAGAGGCATCTTCTGTGGCTGTTCGAACGCATGTGACCACATGAGCGTCTACACTACGGTTTCGACTACCTAAGGAACGAGCTGAACACATTTTAGACCCTGCATTTAGTGTCGTCCACTCGTGATCTGATTGACCAAAATGCAATACACTCCTAAATAAAGCTTCCAAAAGGAGGCTTTTGCAGTGATGCCATAGAATAACCATTTAGTGTCCCACAAGAACCTTTCAGTGAAGAGTTCCTAAAAGAACCATTTCTTCTTGGTGTGAAGAACATTTCAATAATCTAAAGAATGCTTTTCCACGATAAAGTGCCTTTATTGTCCACTGGAAGGTACCATGGATGTTAAAGGCTCTTCATGGAACTGTAGATGCCAATAAATGTTCACGATTTAAATGTTTTCTAAAAAAAAAAAGTGTCACATCCAACATAGTCGATCTAATATTTTCATCTTTACGTTTTTTTTTTTTCAGTTGAATCCCAAAGCCGGATCCGTATCACTCCGTTGTGCTGTTTTATTGGCTGAAAGCCAGCGCATAATCTGTGTTAACGGAAGTTATATAATAACTCATCCAGTAAAAACACTGCCTGACTAATGAATTGTCCTCAGTTAAATGTTTCTCTGTCTAAACATTGAACAGCTCCAGAGGTAAACAGAGTTACTCTTCAGACACAGCTGTTACCCTGAATGCTTCACACACACACACACACACACTTTCAGAGACACTTCGGAGGGAATTCAGTGAGAATAAGCTGATAGAGTTGTTGGCACACATCAAAACATGTGCTGAGCGCAATCTGTGATATTACTTGTTGGTTTTTGCTATTTTATCAATATTTCGATTATGGCTAACGAATAGTGAGCATTCAATAGTAAGCTATAGCTGGTTTTAAATCTAAAGTTGTCATACTGTTATTGTTGACTGCTGTTTCATGCTTTCACTGCACCTGTCATAAACAGAAATAGCTAGAAACGTTCACAAATAAGTACAAAGAAATGGCAAGTCCCTTACAAAAAACACAGGGAAAATACAATGTGATCAAATAATACACTTCCATATAACTAGTGCTTATACACTCACCTAAATGATTATTAGGAACACCTGTTCAATTTTTCATTAATGCAATTATCTAATCAACCAATCACATGGCAGTTGCTTCAATGCATTTAGGGGTGTGGTCCTGGTCAAGACAATCTCCTGAACTCCAAACTGAATGTCAGAATGGGAAAGAAAGGTGATTTAAGCAATTTTGAGCGTGGCATGGTTGTTGGTGCCAGACGGGCCGGTCTGAGTATTGCACAATCTGCTCAGTTACTGGGATTTTCACGCACAACCATTTCTAGGGTTTACAAAGAATGGTGTGAAAAGGGAAAAACATCCAGTATACGGCAGTCCTGTGGGCGAAAATGCCTTGTTGATGCTAGAGGTCAGAGGAGAATGGGCCGACTGATTCAAGCTGATAGAAGAGCAACTTTGACTGAAATAACCACTCGTTACAACCGAGGTATGCAGCAAAGCATTTGTGAAGCCACAACACGCACAACCTTGAGGCGGATGGGCTACAACAGCAGAAGACCCCACCGGGTACCACTCATCTCCACTACAAATAGGAAAAAGAGGCTACAGTTGAAGACTGGAAAAATGTTGCCTGGTCTGATGAGACTCGATTTCTGTTGAGACATTCAGATGGTAGAGTCAGAATTTGGCGTAAACAGAGAACATGGATTCATCATGCCTTGTTACCACTGTGCAGGCTGGTGGTGGTGGTGTAATGGTGTGGGGGATGTTTTATTGGCACACTTTAGGCCCCTTAGTGCCAATTGGGCATCGTTTAAATGCCACGGCCTACCTGAGCATTGTTTCTGACCATGTCCATCCCTTTATGGCCACCATGTACACATCCTCTGATGGCTACTTCCAGCAGGATAATGCACCATGTCACAAAGCTCGAATCATTTCAAATTGGTTTCTTGAACATGACAATGAGTTCACTGTACTAAAATGGCCCCCACAGTCACCAGATCTCAACCCAATAGAGCATCTTTGGGATGTGGTGGAACGGGAGCTTCGTGCCCTGGATGTGCATCCCACAAATCTCCATCAACTGCAAGATGCTATCCTATCAATATGGGCCAACATTTCTAAAGAATGCTTTCAGCACCTTGTTGAATCAATGCCACGTAGAATTAAGGCAGTTCTGAAGGCGAAAGGGGTCAAACACAGTATTAGTATGGTGTTCCTAATAATCCTTTAGGTGAGTGTATATTTCAACATACTGCAATACATGTACATGTATGGGTGGATACATATGCAAAATATAGAACAATGAAGACAAAAACTGCACAACATTTTTACATGTAATGAAACACTCAATTAATTCATTGCTCTTTTAATGGGTTTACAAAAAGCTGAACACATATTCATAAAATGTTATCTCAATTTATTGTTTGCATAGTTACACATATCTTATATGCAAATATGTGTGATGGTATTGTAAGACAAAAGTGTTTACTGAAAAATATTTTTAAGTCATGATAACATGGTGTGGAAGATGAGATTGAACAAATATAAATATAGTCAAATATATGGTATAAACACAAATATATAGATATACATCGCAAAATATACTGTACACATGTACACAATTACAGTATGAGGAAAATATATGTGAATAGTACAAAAATGTTCAAATATATTTGCAGTACACCCACAGTACCCTATTTATACTTTAAATTTACATGCCTACATTACAATATATACATATATTGTTTTATATATATTGTAATACTTTTGTAATATTAACACTATATATTATTCTATATATTTTCAACATTATATCATTTAATATATTGAACGTTCATATATGGAAATATTTTTTCTTTGCGTAAGGGTAACAGATTTCATTTTTGCATTTTTAGATTATTATTATTGATCGCTGATTGTTAACTTAACAAAATACTGAATTGAAACTCCAGAGGGATCAGCTGTGAGTGAGTCGTGTCTCTCGTGTAGTTCACATGGAGAGCTTTATTAGACTCGTTTCCTATTAAGTTCTCCAAGTCACTTCTCAGAAGTAGAAGAGGAAGCTCATAGGACTCGAGCAGAGCTTATGTAATGCTTTTCAAAGGAAACTAAAACAACGCTAATATTGCACTTGGCATACCAGTAACAACTGACACTTTATCATATGGTCATATGGTGTTATGGGCCATCATTACAAGTCTATCAACAAATGCACAATAACATGATATGACTCAGGTGCGGCATGAAACGGAAGTTGTGCTCATCTTTTCTCCAATTGTGCCGTATATCCGAGTGAAACGGCTTCTCAAACAAGAACAAATGTGGGGCGGGGCTTGATTTTGTCTGTGGGGAATTGATTGGATGGTGGTGGTTTGCTATTGGCTGATCTCATGTGATTGACAGGTTGCTCCGCCCTCATCATCAGAGAAGAGAGAGAAGAGAAGAGACGCTGCAAAAGGGAGGGGAAGATATTCTGATTCAAGATTACAAGGCACATGAATTTAAGAAAATAATGATTTCAGCCATGGAGTTCTGACATACTAAGAGACATATCTCCTTTAGCGTTCACATTCGTCTCAATGACATTAGCTCAACAGCCTTAGAAGTTCATCATGTGGTTCCTGGACTCTTATTTCACTGGCACTCAGATCCCGAAAAAAAGATGGATTTTTTTTACGGAAATCAATGTGACAAATAAATATTACAATATTTTGCAGCAGACATCAAAAAGTATATTTCACACTATTAAGAGTTTTCACAAAATATCAATGCAAAATACAGTCACGTTTGCAATTTATATGTTGCTTTAAAATAATATAAACAGAATAAATGGCTGCTTTTGAATGGCTGTCAAGGGGCACAAGGTTTTCCCCCAGAATGGTGCAGTTCCAGTCTCTTCCAGCAGGGGCTTCCCTGCAGAGTAAACCAGCAAACCCTGAGCTCTGGGATCAGTGCTAACTGACTGTAACATTTCAATGATTTCACATATATACATGGATTGAAGTTGAGATATCACTTATGAAGAACAAGAGGTTGGCATTCTGGCAGTGTCAGAGATTGGAGGTGATCTTGCTGATCAAATCTTCCCCATGCAAGCACATAAAAAGACTAAACCAATGCCAGCATGTCAATTCATACTTGGAACAAATTCTGAAACTGTCACTGAGCTGTTATTAGCAGGAAGCTGCAAGCTCGTTTTGTTATTTTCCACTCTCTGCTTGAACCAACAGACATGACAAAGCACACATTTGTTATGAATTTAGGGTTTTGAAACTGTTTTTAGTAGATTACATGGTGTGACGTTCAGCCTCCAAAAGAGCTTCCACTTCCAGCCAACAGCCATGATGACAACAAGGGCACTCGTTTTTACATGTTTTTGTTTGTTTTAGTCACGGACTTTTTTGTCAATAATTCTTTCTTAAAACTCATCTTTGATAATCAAAATGATATATTTAAACAGGTTTTCCAGTGAAAAGGATTTCTCTGTGTCTTAAAATAGATACGGCCTTGCTTTGTTTAGAATACGAGGAATCCGTGAATATGCAAATATTAGTCCCCGCCTCCACAACTTTACTGTAGTAAACCGGTTTAATTCAGGCTTACATGTTTGAACCAGAAACTGATTCAGAAGAAGATGATTAGGGAAATGTATCAGAATGGTAATGCGTTTTATTGATCGTTCTCTACAACGTCAGACAGATAACGGTAATTGATATGATTAACCTTTGGCTCGTCTACGTTATCAAACAGCTCAGCTAATAATGCTAATGCTAATTTACAGAAAATCTGATGTCATCGAAATCATTGATCCATATTGGCAGAAGTGAGAGACTAAGTTTTGAATGCTTTTATCTTCTAAATGTGCATTTTGTCATTGTTTTGGAGCACACTAGATAACAGTAAGGCAAATTTATACCAAAAGCATAAAAAAACACTTACATTTTTATTTAATGGGGACTTTAAAGGTGTTCTTGTGCTCACTGTGGAAAAGCCCCGCCCCGCACATTAAAAACACTGGTAACACTTTAGAATACTGTATCTTACTTACTGCATAACTAATAAGGAATTATTGAAGAACTAGTAGGTAATTCTTCATTAACTACTTCTTCACTGCTGTTAACTACTAAGGAAGATGTGTTAACTACTCAGTATGTGATAGAATGTTATGATTGTGTTAAGTAACAGTTAGTTAATCAATAACTAATGAATTCTGTCATACCTCCTGAAGAACTACCATTAATTATCTATTAATTAAGGTTCAAGAAAAATAACTATGAAATAACTACTAATGAACAGTCATACACAGTAGTCACTACAATAATCCAGTTTTTTTTTAGCATTGTAGTGGTGGAAGAAGTACACAAATCAAAGGCTTGAGTAAAAGTACAGATACCCCAATAAAATATTACTCCAGTAAAATTATAATTAGGCCATTTTCAAAATTACCTTAGTAAAAGTACAAAGGTAATTAATTTTTAAAGTACTTAAAAAGTAAAAAGCATATTATTATACTTAGTTCTTATACATTTTAAACTTATTTTGCACCATTCGAGTTCCGGCAATATCGCGGTGGTCTACATTTTACAGTGATTTGGTGATGCAAGAGCGCGGGCATTTGCATCCTCTTCTGGAGAGTTCTCAGCGCCGCCGATTTGGTGCATTTCTTCTGCAAAATACAGATTTGTGTACGTTTTATTCAATCTATAAAATCATTACTGTGCTGTAAATCATTTTATTTTATGCAAGGCAACAATACAAGGACGCGATGTCAGTTAGCCTATAGCTGAGTCTGTCTTTTTGGCGTGATGGAAACGCCTGATCCCTTGCATAAAACAGATTATTTTATTCAGAAAGATAGTAAATCTATTTACATCAGATGTTAAAATATGTTCTTAGAGCTGTGCACTGTTTGTTTATGTGCAGGTTATGGAGTCAGTCACAGCATATTTCGGCTACGAGTGAAACGCAGGGCGGCGGTCTGAAGTTAAGCAGTTTCCCCGCTGAACACGAGCCCAGCTCCCGCAAGAGATCCAGCACCACTACCGTGGAAACGAGACCAGTTGATTACTTGAATTAATTTTAAAGGTTTAACTTTTGATTTTAAAATGTTTGTTAAACGAGTTTAAATGTAGACAGTATACATGTTAAAACAAAATATCATCTGAAATAAAGGAAGATATCATGTAGCTTAAACGAGTCATAGAATGCCATTTACTCAATGGCATTCTATGCTGAGGAAAACAGACACACACAGTACTGTATATAAAATATAAAAACTAATCTGAGGTTAGTTTTGTAAGACTGTTAATTAGTTACTTCTTAGTTTATTTTTCTTGAACCTTAATTAGTAGATAATTAATGGTAGTTCTTCAGGAGGTATGACAGAATTCATTAGTTATTGATTAACTAACTGTAACTTAACACAATCATAAAATTCTATTACATACTGATTAGTTAACACATCTTCCTTAGTAGTTAACAGCAGTGAAGAAGTAGTTAATGAAGAATTACCTACTAGTTCTTCAATAATTCCTTATTAGTTATGCAGTAAGTAAGATACAGTATTCTAAAGTGTTACCAAAACACTTCTTCACAACACAAGTTACATATTCTGACTAAAATATAGTTTACAGTTTGAGTTCGCCTGTGAATTTGCTTTATTGTCTGTACAGATATATAAGCATCCTATAGTATTATGTTTATCTGTAATGCATAACAGGCCTTCATATATATATATATGAAAGAATATATATAATTGGACTATCTGAAAAAAAAAAACTATCTTTTTACATTTTTCTTTTTAGTGCATTGCTCATGTCTTGGTCTTATTTTTTTAATCATAATTTGCCAACAGTACGTTTTTCTAATTCAAATGTTGTTTGGTTTTCATGATGATGTGTCTTTTTTTTAATAGTTTTCACTTTCATGGACAAAATTATAATACTTAAGACCTGTCCATGCGTCTGTCAGACAGATTTATGACACGCATAATCAGCAGAGAGATCAAGATCAAGTCTCAGCCAATCAGAGAATCTGTGCCTGAAAAACCTGTTTCTATTAATGTTGTTGACTCTTTTATTGACGGTATGAACAGTTCAAGAAATCATGGATCTTAGGATGAGGATTGTAAAATGTATCGGATCTGACCACTGGGCAACAGTTCTTAGCGTTTGTGTAGAGTTCTTGCATGAATTCACACTGAAACTGCATGAATTTCAGGTCGAATCAGATCTGGCATGTGCTGGAAGAAGCCCTGGTAAGTTTCCAAACAAACAACAACGCTTCTTCTCCAAGGAATTAAAGAAATGCAAAACTCTGCAAGATTTGCTCAGATGTGTTGTGTCTGTCTAACAAACACCCCACCCACCCGTTGGCTTTTTGGCTCACATTCTTCTTCACTGCATCTCCGTCATCAGCCGCTGGAGTTTTTCAGAGCCATGAGGGCCTCCCCCATCTCCACAACTATGAGCGCGTACGATTACTCTTCCGTCTACCTGAGGCAGCCAGACCAGGGTTAATGTGGTTCAAATAAATCAAAGTTAAACCCCAACTCATCTTCTGACGGTTAACCTTGTCCCATACATCCTACAAGATGTATTGCTGGACTGTTGTGACAGCTCCAACATAAAAAAAATGAACAGCAGGCTTTATGAGGCTTTAAATGACGAAAATAAAAATAAAAAATCGAAAGATTTGGGCTCCAGGAGAGGGTGTTAAAGAGTGCAAAGATATTTTGGGTTCAGCAATGGAGCAAACTCAAAACAGAGTCGGCATTGGCCTGGAAACGCTGAGGATTTGACAGAGTCCAGGGCACGTAGGCCAATGGCTAATTAATCATTCCTCTGGACTGGCCGGGATAAGATAATGAGGTCTTTAAGTGGTGATTAATTCACACCAAAATAGAGCGTCATGTCAGTTCCCAAGGGAGGCAGGATGGGGATTAAACAGTGACCTGAGTTTATGGTTTCGGTAGGGCAACTTGTGGCCCAAACCCCTCTCAGTACCTGGGAAACGCACTGTTTAGGCTTATAACCGCGTTTCCACTGCAGGAACCTTCCCCAGGAACTAGGGACTTTGGGGTGGTACTCTGTGTGCTTCGACCGCAGGAACCAGGGTCTAAATGAAGTTCTGGGTAAGAAATTCCCCCCTCAGAAAATCCCTGCTTGCGAGGTAGTACTTCTTCAAAGTTCGGGAACTTGGGACTTGGGCACTGAACATGCTGATTGGTTGAGTTCAAGAAGCATTTTGATTGGTTGACTCCACGCAGCATTTTATTACAACCAACATTTTTAAAAGTCTTTTGCGGTGCGAGCAGTAAGAGTTGTTTGCCATTCAAATATCCGTAGTAAAATTACCCAGAAGAATTTGTCCCAGGAACCCCCCCCCCCCCCCCCCCCAGACCTGTTGCTGTCTGGGTTTCCATCGCGGTCTCAAATACAGTGAAGATTAGGTTAATTAGTCCGGTGACATAGGCCTGCGCGCTACTTTACAGTTCCCACTGAATTTCGTCCTCCAATAAAGCCTGAATCTCGTAATCGGTCATATTTTGTAAACTCCATTGTTGATCAGAATAGCACACAACTCTTACTGCACGCACCGCAACATACTTTTAAAAATGGTGGTCTAGACCCTGATCCTTGTGGTCGAGACACACCGAGTACCACCCCAAAGTCGCTATTTCCTGGGGGAAGTTCCTGCAGTGAAAACGCAGCTAACAATGGGGTTTCAAAAATTCGAGGCTTTATTAAGCTTATATGCGGAGGACGAAATCCAGCGGGAACTGGAAAGCTGCACGCAGTCCTGCGTCACGGACTAACTTGCCTAGTCTTTACGTTACTTTAGACCGCAATGGAAACGCAGACAGCAACAGTTCTGGGGGGAAAATTTCCTGGGACAAATTGTTCAGGGTAATTTCGGGTGGAAATGCGACTGCTGTCATGCAAAGGTCAAAGGCACTGTTGGAAATAACAGGCCTGCGGTGCCTTCCTCACCTGTGTGTTTTTCTGGCCTGACAGAATCATTCTGTGGAACGGATTTAGGCTGTTTTCACACTTGGTTCATTTGCTTGATTTGATTCATTCCAACCCCCATCCCTTTACCACCAAACTTTTGCACCTTTACTCTCCGAAGGCGATTTATTTGACGACAAGCTATAAGACATGAGAGCATACAAATATGTAAATTATACATCTTCCGTTGTGCTTTCACACCAACCAATCGAACCAAACTATGGCGCCAAAAAGATAAAAATCCAGAACAAAAGCTGTAGTGTGAAAGAGGGTCCCACTTTATATTAGGTGTCTTTAACTACTTTGTACTAACATTTAAGCTAATCATTTGATACAGTTCACTTATTGTGTACATACATGATTTTACATTGTTCTTATATTTCACAAATAATTTTATTATAATTACACTGTTGCCACTTTCATTTATGATTGTCTTATACATTTTTTTTTCTGTTCTAAATACCGTTACATTTTTAAAGGATTTTGTTTGTGGAGTGATGGAAACTAAAATACATAGCCGGTTCACACAGAATGTGTTTTTGCTGTTAAAAATGCAAGAGCAGGTCAGTGGAACGAGAAAGAAAGAAAGAAAAAAAAAGCTCAAGGTCTACAGATGCTTTTTTAAAAAGTTGAACGTATTATAAATTGAGCGCTGCATTTTTAGAAGGTCGTGTCATGCGCGAGATGCAAAAGACACGAGAGGTGTGTGCAGCGGTTAAAGACGAATGATGTTTGCATTGACAACAAAGGAAAAGTTGTGCGGTGGAATGACGTGAAAACGTGTTCTGTGTGAACGGCCCATTATAGTGTTTATAATGTTTATAATATGATGCATTTTACATTAGGTTAAATTCTTTTTTTTTTTTACTTTTTTTCTGTGTTACAGTGTAATTATACATTTAACTACTAAGTATAATTAACTACATGTTCTTACTAGGCTTAGGGTTAGGAATCAGGGTTGGTTGAGGGTTAGTTGCATGTACAGTAGCCTAATTATACATCATTTATAGATATTACTACAGTAACTATATGTAACCTGTGTAACAAGGACACTGCGATATAAAGTTATACTAGATTAGGTTAGTTACATAATTTATTGTTATATATATATAACAGTAACTACATGTAACGTGTAACAAAGACAATGTAATATAAAGTGTTTCCGGGTAAGGATTAGGGGTTGGTTTAGGGTTAGTTGCATGTAATTATGAATAATTTATTGTTCTATATAACAGTAACTACATGTAACGTGTAACAAAGACACTGTAATATAATGTGTTACCAGATAAGTTTTATGGTTAGTTACATAATTTATTGTTTATATATATATATAATAACAATAACTACATGTAACGTGTAACAAAGACACTGTAATATAAAATGTCACCGGGTTAGGTTTAGGGTTAGTTGCATGTAATTATTCATTTATTGTTATGTTTAACAGTAACTACATGTAACATGTGTAACAAGGACAAAATAAAGTGTAACCTTACATTATTTCTGAATGTAATAACAAAATATGTCTTATATACAGATGCAACTCTGAACAAAGGCAATTTTGATTTAGGTGTGACTAATTTTCCAGAAAATACAGTAGGTTATAAATGTCCTTTTGTCTTTTACAGCATGTCTGTTTGTCTTAGTTCCCAGAACGTTTAAAAAAATATGTCAAGCCTGTCACTTTGTGGTTAAAGCAAAAGAGTGATTTGCGTATGCGACCGTCCACACCTGCGTCAGAAGTGACATCCAAACATGACTGAGGACGTGCACAACCAGCTTAGCAGTTTGATGGTCTGCAATACTGAAAGGAGATATAAATCAGATCGAGACCCTGAGGCAAGCTGAACACAAAGGATCTTTTACCCGGCTCACGTACAAACTGATTCTGTGTAATGAAGCTGCGGTTTAATGTGACAGTCAAAGACATTGAAGGAGAACTCCCTAGTTCACCTCAAACCACCGGGCCGTCGAGTCCTCGGGCGACGAACGCACCCACAGGTGTGCGAGCAGCTTCGCTTCAGTCGACTACACACGTGCATTTTTACATCTTTATCAACAGCTAAGTAACAAATATAAGGCTGTTTGGTGCCTGATAACATGTAATGTTGATTTAAGTGATAAACAGACAAGAGTTGCACCGAAACCACATGAGTTTCTGCTTCAATCCCCTTTTGCGACCATTTGAAAGTTGGCACCAGCACTTATCCATCATGATGCATTACAACGAATCTGTCTTTCACTTTCAAACTGTTAACGTCTATTTGGACTTGGCAAGCTTGCAGCCATAATATTCTTCAAACATATTTTCAAATCTGTGTGATGATCGTTGGAGACGGTAGTTGCAATTACCTGTCGTTTGTGTCAACAACACATTCTTACAAATAAAGAGTCTCTGTTGGCATCCATGGTTCCACGAAGAACCTTTAACATCCATGGAACCTTCCAATTGCACAGAAAATGGGAATCTTTGGATTCCTAAAATGTTCTTTATGAAAAGAGGAAAAGTTGATTCTTTTAAGATCATTTCAATGAAATGTTCTTGGGGAACCAATATGGTTTTTCTGTGGCATTGCTGTGAAACCCTGTTTTTTGAGCCTTGAACTGCAGTTGATGACGGTGGAGTAACATCTTCAGCTGGTTCATTCATTTGAGATCAGATTATTGTTTCTCATTAATATGGGAAAACCAGCACGGTTCTGATAGCACATTCCACTTTCGGGAGGAAATTAACAAACAAAACAATTACTGGTAACGTGTTTCTGCTGAGAGTAGAGAAAGTGTTTTAACATTGAACTTTAGTAAGTACCTGTAGTAACGTGTAACTATGTCAACACAGAACAAATGATAGCAGGGCGTGATTTTGTTCATGAAGAATTGATTGGATGGTTGAGGTTTGCTATTGGCTGATCTCATGTGATTGACAGGTTGCCCCGCCCTCATCATCAGGGAAGACAAGATGATGCCGCAAGAGGGGGGGGGGAGTTATTTTGATTCAAGATTACGAGGCACATAAAATAACAATGATGTGCACGGATAAGTCATTTATAAAATGCAATATTACATAAACATGTAAGAATTGTCCATTTTGATTTCATGGTGTCTTTAATGCAGTCGATCTATAGTTCCTGTATTTTAATCGAGAATGGCAAGGGCTCAAAGAATCTCTTGTCTCTCTCAAGATGGAAAAAGATGAATAACAGAGAACAGTACAGAGAGTGAAGGATATGATCTGGTCCTGCTGGCACTGTCAGCTGCGGGGCTCCCCGCGTTTCAGGTCAAAGGTCACCCAGCTGCGAACCCGCCCGCTCTCATGACACTGCAGTTGCAGACATCGAGGTGTGGGGTCCGCGAGCACATCTGGTTCTGGTTGCCGCCAGACAATCCAGGCTTTTTATCAGCCTCATCAACAGCACGCTCGCAGGTACCAGGGTGGCAGTGCATTTCTCAATCGGCCAGTGACAGCTTTAGTGTGAGCCACAGATGCTGGGTTTACAGCGTGCAGACTGCAATATATCATCATCTCCGACACGTACAATTTGTCTCTGGACGCAAAACTGCATTTGCAAATGAACACACAAGACATAAATAAAACATAGACATGGCCCCATATTTTGATCGTCCCTTTTGAACATTCTACTAACTATAAGTAATGTTGCAACTACATGCCAACTAACTCTCATTAGAGTATTAGTAGACTCTCGGCTTAATATCTGCTAACTCTTTATTCTGATGCTCCTCAACAGATATTCTACTGACTATATGTAACTTTTCAACTACATGTCAACTTATTCTACTAACCCTCAACAGTCTACTTATACTCTACTAACACTCTAATGAGAGTTAGCAGACATGTTGGTGCACTTTACTTATAGTCAACAGAATGTGTTAAAGGGACCATAATAAAGTGAAACCAAATGTTACGTAGCCACACTTAAAATGTATGAATGTGGCTGCATTAGATACAATGGTTACACTTTATTTCGATAATCCACTTTAGACATTCTGCTAACTATAAGTAACTTTGCAACTGCATGCCAACTAGCAGTCATTAGTGTCAGGCTTTATCTAAGCGTGGTGTATGCGGGAACACTATAGCTGCATTTACACTGCAGGTCTTGATGCCCAAATCCGATTTTCTGACTATATCCGATTTTTTTGACGACCTGCTTACATCATCTTTTAAAAGTGACCCGTATCCGATTTTTGCATTTACACTATACACTGCTGAAACTACCAAATGTAGACGTTCTGACCCGGACAAGGAAGTAAAACAGCACGAAATGTAATGGATGCAGATGCGAATAAAATTATCCAGTGTTTTGCTTTCCACAATATTTTTAAAAGTCATTAAGCTTTTGATCTTACGGCGGGACTGTAGCCACGAGCGCTTAAAACCGTTCCTCCCCATATCTCGTGAAATGTCTCCAAACACGGATTTATTTCTGTAACAACCCTGCATTTTTGCCTGCACTGTCTCTTCGCCCCAAACACTCAAAAGACATGAAACCTCCGCATTGCTCCAGTGTGTGTGTCCTTCGTCCTCCATCGCGCCTATAATAAGTCATGTGATCTCAGTTGGTGGTGTCCACCTGAGCTGACGTCACTTTTTTAATGACGTACGACTCGCATTTACTGGGGAATATCCGATTTGTCTGCTTACATGGCACACGCAAATGCACGTATCCGATTCATATACGATTTATTACCGCATATGAGTGAGGCCTGAATCCGATCTGAGAAAATCGGAATCCATGCGGTTTTTTCCTGCTTACACGTTCATGGGTCATATCCGATCTGTGCCACATGAGAGGAAAAAATTGCATTTGGGTCACTTGAACCATGCAGTGTAAATGGGGCCTAAGAAGACGACTTATGTTAACAGACTTTATTAAGAGAAGGAAAACATAATATGATATTTAAATCAAATCAAATAGATGTAACTGACATAATTTGAGTACAGAAATATTACCTGTTTACGAATTACCTGTCATGTGTGACTGACAAATACATATCAATCTGGAAGCAATCACATCATTACCGCATGTTTGCTGAGTTGCTCTGAACCCCTCCACCTCCCCAGCTCCACCTGCCTAGACCTGCTACGGGATTTATGTATGTCTATTTATGCAGCAGCAATATCATATCTTACATGTTCACTGCAGCGTGTCTTTGTATCTGACGGCAGTAGCAAGTCCACACTAGCAATATTTAACAGCGCATCCGATCTAGTCCGCCAAGACCAAATACGTTAGTTTTGCCATATTTACTAACATGCTAAAACTATTTCGATAGTTGTCATGATTGAAATATATAAAACAAATGCCAGTTTTTGATATTTTGTTCTCTAATGCAGCGAAGTTCAGACATTTCAAAGTGTTGCCCAACTTTCTAAATACCCGGGGCAACAGTGAGTAATATGTTTTATAAATTGGTGAAACATGTGAAAGGTATACATAAGTGCCAGCTTAATTCGCAACGATAGAGTAAAACACCCATCTGTGGATGTGCTGTAGGTTTATTCCTTCACATAATTCCTGTTTTGAATCTCATATCTCTCTCTTCCCCTAAGGCTGGTGATAAATCCATCCTTGTCAAACACACATTTTGACAACTTTAATGATATACTGCACCTACATTGACCGAATCCCAAAAGAGTTTTGGAAAGCTTCCATTGGGTGTTTACGGGGTGAGATATGCAGTCTGCCACTTGCAAGTGTGGCTTTTTGGATACACAATACCCACCATACAAGGAATGTGCGTTCATGCCTGGCCTTCTATCTCAGGTTGTACTTTTATACAGTACTTATGCATGCTTAGCAGAATTATTTTGCACCTGCAGGAAAATCCCCATATCCGTAAACAGGGGGCACTTTTCGGTGGGAATCGAACACGGGAATCATTCATCACTGTAGTGGCTGATTATTTTGCCAGGGTGCCCGCTGAGAAATCCCCTCCACCCCAGGCTTTACGTTAGCATTTACGATATTGAAGATCAATCCTAACAAGCAGCGCAGAATACCCGCTAATCGATTTCCAGTTTCTGCCAAAGGAGATCAGGGGAAAATGCATCCCAGATGGAAAGCATTCCTGTTAATGGATGAATTTGTACATCAGAATAGCTTGGAGCCAGCAGTTTTACTGGCGGAGGTCTGGAATACCTGGATAGGGCTATCTGTTAGCATGACCATTCATCACAATGGCAGTTGCTCAGTGAGTAGTGTGCAACCTGCCATCTTTGCTCAACTGCGCGCACGGATCACTCTGGAGCCGCGGGGAAATGAAGTCATGACAATGCTGAGTGACGGATGGCACAAACACACACAGTCCTTCAGGTTATGCTGAGCTGAGATGCCCAAAGCAGCAGACATGGAAGAAGTCCACTTCTCACTTTTAAGAGCCCTCAGAAACTAATTGATCACTTGATAGTGCTAATCTTGAACCACCTTGGAAGTGACAGTGACATTTAAAGTCCCCCAGTGGTAAAAATCAAGTTTTTAATGTTGTTTATACAGTATTTCTATGTGGTGTTTTTAATACGCTTTAAGACAAACCATGTGTAAGTTCATAAGTCGACAGCATTGCTGAGTATTTTCTGCTTAAAACTGCAGTGAACCAAAGACAGTCTCAAAAACACCCTTTGAAATCGCTGGTGTTTCTGACGTCACACACGACCTTGTAACCAATCAGGTCAACCAGTGGATCTCGGAGCTGAGTGAGTGAGTGGAGGCGGGGCTCATTTGCATATTCATAGAACCGCGTATAATAAATGAGTCAAGGGTGTCGAGTTACAAGCTATTTTAAAGGTTGGCATGTTGGAGGTCAATACTTGTCCCTCAGTTGTACTGAATGTTCACTTGTTGTGTACTACAACAAAGTATATAAAAAAACATCATTTGCACACATTATAATATTAATGAAATAAAAGGCCACTTGACTTAAAAGACAGAACACTTTCACGACTGTTTCTTAACACACCTAAGTACGCTTGTAAAACGCACACTGTATTGATGTAAAATTAAAAGGTTTTCTTTAAAATACATTTTAAATAATTATATTTTACCTCACTTTAAAGTGCACTTATTTTGATGGGTTGACTAACATATTAAAGCACATGTAAAATGCTAGATTGTATTTTTAACCGTAGTGTGTTATTTGCTATTACATTTAAAATGTATAAATTTAAATGTATTTAATTGCAACTTCATTACACATGCAATTATGAATGTATTTAAATACATGACATACAGGTTTCAGAAGACATTACATTAATAGTTTACCATAAATATATCAATATTTTGTTTTAGCCATATTTCAGCGAAAGTTGTACTAATTGTATTTAATGTACATTTAAACTATATTAATTTTCAGTAAAACTTTATTTCACAGTGTCCTTGTTACATATGTTACATGTACTTTATGCAAATATGTGAAGAAAAAAAAATTAATTATGCATAATTACATTCAACTAACCCTCAACCAACTCCTAATCCTACCCTAACCCTATAGTAAGTACATGTAGTTAATTAGTATTACACTGTACTTAAATATATAATTACACTGTAACAACGACACCTTAAAATAAGGTGTAACCACATTTTCATTTAATTGGAATTCACATGCAATTAAGTGCAACATCACATTCAGTCTGCACTGAAGTCTATTCTTTCAAAGTATATTATATCCACTATAAGTTTACTTTAAGTGTAATTTAAAAGGGTTTAAAGGTAATTAATATTCAGTAATGGTATAGATTTAACTGCACTGACACTATCGGATAAGAACAAAATATTGGTTCCACTTTATTTCGATTGTCCACTTTAGACATTCTACGAACTATAAGTAACTTTGCAACTACATGTCAACGAACTCTCATTAGAGTATTAGTAGACTGTTAGGTTATGGTTAGGTGTTAGGGTTCGGGTTAGGAGAATAAGTTGACTTGCAGTTGCCAAGTTACTTATAGTCAGTGGAGGAGCGTCACAATAAAGAGTTAGCTTAAGATATTAAGCAGAGTCTACTAATACTCTAATGAGAGTTAGTTGACATGTAGTTGCAAAGTTACTTATAGTTCAAAAAATGTCTAAAGTGGACCATCGAAATAAAGTGTAACCCAAAATTTGAACTGAATTGATAGAACAGCTAAATTGACCCGAATAGCGACACTAATGACTCTTTAGAACTGCTTTAAAAGCTGAAATTGAATTTGTTTAATAATTGATGAATTGTACGACATTAACACTGTGAAGCTGCTTTGAAACACTCTGTGTTGTATAAAGCACTAAATAAATGTGACTTTTTGGCTGCTTTTTCACAAGGGATACAAACTCTTCAGGACTCTTCCTCGACCTCATTCCGATCATGACTTTACTGGCATCCTTTCCATGTCATCAGCATGCTATTGCAGTTTGGGCCTTCAGTATAAGCCATTATTTACTCTCCTGACACCCTTTCACCCTGCTATCAGACCCCCCATGACCTCTCCTAACCCACACCACCACATGCCACAGCTTCCCACTGACAGCCTCGAACCTTTCCCAGAAAACAGCCCCTAAACCTGTCACCGCCTTCCCTGCACTGATTCTGATACTATCTATAACGCCACCTGCACAAAAATACACTTTTCAACATTACATTCCATCTAGGATTTTTTCCACAACGCGATGCTTCTGACGTCAGAATGGCTGAAGCGAACGAACAGATGGCGTTACGATTTGTCCACCTTTCCGATTGGTTTCTCCACCCTTGATCTCCGCATGCCTGGAAATGCAAATGCGGATCTCCACCTCCGTCACTGTCACCAAAAGCATGAATGCTAACATTCGGCGCTCTGCGGTCCTGCTAAGACCACCTAAGTGGAGTCGCGACGCTTCGGGGGTTTGTGTACGAATGCAAGCCATTTGCTCAGTCCTCACCGGGTGATGGTGTGAACGCAGCAGTCGAGCCTCAGGAAGGGAGGAAGAGCTTTATGTTCTGCTCAGCTAACAGGCCTGATGATGAGCTCCAAATTGCTTCCCATCTGCACTAATAAAATGGCAGCAGGTGATGACACCTCAAGTGCCATGAATACCTCGAGGAAGACGTGCTAACAATTCAATGCCATGGACAAATTGGGGTTTTATGTGTTGTAGATCAGAATACATCTCGCAGTTCTTCTCGGGCCTCGTTTCTCTCTTTGTCGTCGATTCCTCAGGGTTTTTTTTCTTGCACAGAGATCAG
This sequence comes from Tiaroga cobitis, assembly GCA_030578255.1. Classification (NCBI taxonomy): domain Eukaryota; kingdom Metazoa; phylum Chordata; class Actinopteri; order Cypriniformes; family Leuciscidae; genus Tiaroga; species Tiaroga cobitis. The sequence continues at coordinate 3,646,122 of CM060592.1, forward strand.
TCTCAGTATCCTGTGATAAGAGTTGCTTCAGATGTGGATTCCAAGGCAGAGCACAAGATCTTGGCCAACAATTGATGCGCCTCTTGATGGAAATAAAGGCGGTGAGGTTATTTCCATCCAGATCTTGTATTGTCAATGCAAGAGTCCAGCACTCTGTAAAGTCTCCTCCGGCACATCCCAAAGACTTCCAATGAATGTTTTTATATGTTTTGAAAGAAGTTTTCTGTTCCGAGGTTGCATTTGTGTGGTTTAAATCTAATAAACAGTACTATTGTGAAATATTATTACAATTTAAAATAGCTGTTTTCTATGGGAATATATGGGAATAAAAAGAAATGTATTCCAGTGATTAAAGCTGAATTCTCCAGTCTTCGGTGTCACATGATCCTTCAGAGATCATTCTAATATGATGATTTGATGCTCAAGAAGAAATTATGATTATTATCAGTGTTGAGTATTACTGTGAAAACACTGACACATTTTTTTCCCCTCAAGATTCTTTGATAAATAGAAAGTTCAAAAGAATATAATTTATCTTTTGTAAAAAAAAATAAAAAATACAGTCTAATGAATAAAAATAAAATCTCAGTCACTCCACACTTTTGAACAGTAGTGTATAAATGTATGTTGGATAACACTTTACAATACTGTTCCTTCATTAATGGATAACTACACAGGTACAAATGAGTAACGCACTTCTAACATTCCAGTAACTCCTATTAACTAAAAAAAAAACTGTGAACTACCACATTCAACTGAGCGCTATTACTTACTAATTTGTTAATCGTAGTTTCTTGTTAGTTAATAAAACAATAAGCTCCGTGAAGCCGTGGTTTACAGTGTTAGAACAGGTAAGGGGCAACGCCTTACAGTTGTTAGACAACGCCAACTGAGTTGTTCTAAATTGACTGTAAAACACGGCTTCAAGGGGCTTATTGCTTTTATAAAACGGTTACTCCATAAAAATATTCATTTTAATTTTTGTTTTATTCATAAAATAAACACCAGCAACAAAAAAATATAACGTTATAACACATGTATTCCTCCGCCAAGCAATGTAGCTCCAAAGAGGTTGCCAAGCAACACACGCAGCAACAGAGAATCACAAACGGCAGTTGCGCAGTAACACTAATGTAGTGTGTGTGTGTGTGTGTAACACTAATGAAATGCGGTCACAGGTGTGTGTTTGTGTAGTTATATACAACGGCTTCGAACGCGGCTCAACCAATCAGAATCAAGGACGGGAACTATCGGTTTTTACTAGAATGTTAATAGTGCGTTCCTCATTCGTTCCTGCAGATATTCATTAATGAAGGAACAGTATTCTAAAGTGTTACCGTATATTGCGAGTAAGACTAAGAGCTGGAAAACACAGTATGGTAACACTTCATGTTCTTTGTGAAGTATGAATGCTGGTTTAATTGCTTAAGTGATATGTTTTCTGCGTCGCAGCTGTATATTCAGCGGTGGGATTGAGGGAATGATTAGGGTTTGAACTTCCACAATCTTCTTGTCACCTAAGAAGGGAGGTTTCTCTATCCCGTAATGTTCATATGATCTATTCAAGGCCAAATGTATGAAGTGCTAATCAGCCCCCAGTGCTCCCTGACTTCTCCACGGTGTTTGTGACGATCACCAAAGCGACCCAGTTGGTCAAACATGTGCGGGAGTGTTTTTCTAGGGGTGGGGGGGTGGGGGGCAGGAGGAGGGCTAATTAGAAGTCATTCACCAACTATGGGGCCAAATGGAGCAATTATCTGCCCCAGTGAGTAGATAATTCTCCCCATTCATCTGTCACCATCCAGGCTCTGACTCATCACCTCCATAGCCCCTCGACACCTCCACACACACTCACACACGCGCACACACACTGTTAACCGCTTGCTTGTGTATCCAGCAGTTTGTCTCTGACACATAATGTCCTGAATATATGACTACATGTTTATTAATATGAAGTGGGATGAACCGCGATGAATGTTGTGCCGAGACAAGCGTATCAAACGCGTCCCGTCCCACGGCGTGTTTGGAAACATCCGCGCAGTGCGATCGAGCGGCAGGACGTCATTACTGACAGAGGAAGGGTTTCACATGCACTTTTCCTTCATGTGATGCCTGGGCATTTACAGATAATGCAATGCGAAAATAACAATAACAACAATCATTATAAAATCTTAAAATGTGTAATGTTCACAACTAGTGCAAATGAGTTTTTGATGGTGCAATTCAACCTAAAATAGCTATAAAAAACTGTTTCTTTAAAATGATTATTTAAAATACCATTCAAATGTGTAAGAAATAAATGAATGACTGAATGAAGGAATATATATATATATATATATATATATATATATATATATATATATACACACACAAATAATTATATACAGTACATACATATATTCTTAAATGGATAAATAAACAAGCAAACACAAAAATAAATGCACAGATAAATAGATAAATACATGCATATACACATAAATACATGAATATATAGATGGAGGGATAGATAGATGGATAGAAGGATATGGATAGAGGGATAGATAGATAGATAGATAGATAGATAGATAGATAGATAGATAGATAGATAGATAGATAGATAGACAGAATTGAATAAACAGATGTCCTCTTTCAATAAATATAAAAATGTTTAATACATATTAATTTACATTATAATATCACACCTGGTTTTCTTTCTACTTCATGACACTTTTAACTTTGACACTTTTATTCAGAGCTCGTTCCTGCGTGATCTTCTCTATGAAACATGAGTCTTATCTGCAGTTTAGACGACACACACACACACACACACACACACCAAACGCTGTCGGTAGAGTGACGGAGTGATGGAATAATGACTTCTGCACCTGAAGAGAGAGAGAGAGAGAGAGAGAGAGAGAGAGAGAGAGAGAGAGAGAGTTCACACTGAAGACACGTTCATTCAGCCGAAAGAGAAGAGAGAAGTGGAAATCTGCACGCATGTTTACACTCATCTTCACATGACACACACTGCCGTGTGATATTGTTTTAGCTGAGCTTGAGGTCATCAATACATTTAATTGATCATGTAAAGTTATACAGGCTTTACATTAACATTACGAATATGTGCTTGCTTGGTGTTCACCTACACTTGCATCAAAGATTTGTGTTGAAAGCGCTTCATTAGATCAGAGCTCAGTGGAAATCAGGGGTTTTCATCACTATCAGTTCAAGACAGATATATAAAGAAAAAAATTAACTTTTAATGGTGCTACTAGAGATCAGGCTAAACAAACACGCAGAGACACCGCAGCCACATTTCTTATGCAACACACCGTAATTATACATTTCGTGCATCTTTATATCTGGCATCTGTAATGTGATGAAACATGAAGACGGGTTTTTGACAGTCGAGAATAACAAACAAAACAAGCTGAGCTCATAACTGAGCTTAAGCACTGTGTGTGTAATTTGTGCTGATTCGAGGGTGTGAGAATGATAATGAGACCCTGCCATCATCACCATCATCATCATCATCATCATCATCATCACGAGCGGTTTCAGATCTGCTGAATGATTTGTTGGGCATATTTATGAATGAAATATAATTGGATATTATTTTGCTCTTATCAGGTGAAGATGAGGATCTGGTGTGTGGGTCACGCTTCTGTAAACTGATGAACATATAACATGTTAAAATGTGTTTTTTTGTGGGAATGTTGAGCTTGTTTTGCCGTCCCTCATCACCCCATCATTCTTCAGTCTAAGGCGCTTGACTCCTGAATCACCGCTGAAGAGTCCTCAGATGTGTGGGATAGCTTACGGTGTGCCGGTGAGATGCGTGTCACATGACCGCGGGCGCTTTCAAGCGGGTCCAGTTGTTCTCTGATTCTGGAGGAAGGGAGTGGAGGAAAGAGAGGGTGAACACTGACGACACTGACACAACTGATACACCGTTTCAATGCATTCAACAGACAGAAAACATGCACAAGACAAACATTCATGTTTCATACCTCAGGAAATACCTTTTTTTCCATTGTATGTGTAATTACTGAGGCTTTGGCAACGGCTGAGAAAATCTTTACAACTGCACGGTTATTAGAGAGTTATTCAGCAACACTTTACAATAATTTATTCGCATTAATTACAGTTAGCATGAACTATGATCAGCATTTATTCATCTGATGTGACTTTCAACATTTAATAATGCATATTTCTTTTTATTAAAAGTGGCATCTGTTAATATTAGTTAATGCACTGTGAAATAACATGAATACAAATAAAATAACTAAATTAATTAAGCTTAATAAACACTATAATAATATATGCTTATCGTTTGTTAACTAATGCATTAACTAATGTTAATGAACGAGACCTTATTTACTCAAATGATTCAAATCTACACTTTTTTTGTGTAGTTCATTGGATGTTAAAATACTTTCTCTTAAAGCAAAGCAAGTGAAGCATCTGCGAGTCGATCCACTGAAGCGTGTGACGTTGCAGCTATTGTTTTTTTGTTTTTGCAATTCTGTTTGATTACGTCATTTTGTTGCCGTACTCAAATGTTAAATTAGTTTGTAATAAAACTGCTGTCACCACACATCTAATGATCACCTATAAACATCTCTAACAGGATAAAGAGAAGGAATGCATTAGCAGTGTAGTGTGAAGATGATCAACAGCTCGTGAATATGCTAATGACTTTCTACATCAGCAACATGTGAGTTCAGTTAGTGTCAGCTCACACACACACACACACACACACACACTCACGTGTGTGTGTGTGCGTGTGTAGATGTGTAGAAGTGTCCGTGGTGTTCAGGAGGCTGATGGCATGTTCATTAGCTCATGCGTGTGTGTGTGTGTGTGACGCTCAGCTACGGGTCACCTGACACCAACAGTTACGATTCTCCTACACACACGCACACACACACCCTCCCGATGAGGATTCCAGGCCTCTCAGCTGCTGGGGCCATTAGGGTCCCGGCCCCCCCCCCACCCTGCCCTCTCAGCGGGACCAGGGCCCCTCACTGACTCTGATGACTCTCTCCACCGGAGCCGCCGGCCCCCTGGGTGTGTGTGTGTGTGTGTGTTTGCCTGCAATTCACCAGCTCAGCTCCCATGCCCTCCTCTGAGAATCTCTCAGAGCGCGTATGCGTGTGTGTGTGTGTGTGTGTGTGTGTGTGGGGTGGGTCATAGGTCATGACCCTTCACCTATGTTTACAAACAACTCTTTATTAAAAGTTAAATTATGTAGTAATTCACCATTTGTTGAGTTCCAGTTTAAAAACATTACTGCATTAATGACTAATCCCACATTAGCAGATTTTGACAGTAAAGTATTTGCTGCTACAAAAGATTTAATAACACTTTATTTCGATAGCACACGTCGCTCACATTCCCCATGTTCATTAGTTTACGACTCGCTAACAGTCCTGTCTAATACGTCATTAGATATAACTGTTATACAAAGAAATTAGACAGTAAATGAAAAAGTATTAGCGTTTACTATGTGATTGATGTCCAGTGTCGCTAGCTGAGCAAAACTACATAATCGTGTTTCTTGGTCCCGTCAAAGTTGTGTTGGATTTTCTCCTTAGCGTAAAGGTTAAAGGGTTAGTTCACCCAAAAATGAAAATTAAGTCATTAATTACTCACCCCCATGCTGTACCAACCCCGTAAGACCTTCGTTCGTCTTCAGAACACAAATGAAGATATTTATGATTAAATCTGAGAGGTGCATGACTGCTACATAGGCTCCCTAAGGGAATGACACCGGACGGCCCAGAAAGTCATTAAAGAAAATGTTTAAATATTCCATGTCGCAACAGTGGCTCAACTATAAGTTTATCAAGCGACGAGAATACTTTTTGTGCGAAAAAACAAACAAAAATAACGACTTTATTCGACTATTCCTTTTCTTCCTTGTAGGCCTGAAACGAGACTTCAAGAGATTTCCACGACGCGCACGCGCGAGAACTGAACTGAAGTAGTTGAAGGAGATCGCAATTCTCGCGCGTGCGTGTCGTGGAAATCTCTTGAAGTCTCGTTTCAGGCCTACAAGGAAGAAAAGGAATAGTCAAATAAAGTCGTTATTTTTGTTTGTTTTTTCGCACAAAAAGTATTCTCGTCGCTTGATAAACTTATAGTTGAGCCACTGTTGCGACATGGAATATTTAAACATTTTCTTTAATGACTTTCTGGGCCGTCCGGTGTCATTCCCTTAGGGAGCCTATGGAGGAGTCATCCACCTCTCAGATTTAATCATAAATATCTTCATTTGTGTTCCGAAGACGAACGAAGGTCTTACGGGGTTGGTACAGCATGGGGGTGAGTAATTAATGACTTAATTTTCATTTTTGGGTGAACTAACCCTTTAAGATGTCCATCTATCACTGTTTTCCATGTTTGTAGAGTTAATTTCTGAAGTAAACATATAGGCTATAATCTGTGTTTACACCGATTTTTTCAAAATAGCGGGTGCTGATGTTTCGCGTGCGTTCGGCCAATCAGCATACACTTACACAACTGGTAGTTCCTATAGTGCTGGTTTAGACCCGACTCTGAAGTAGGAGTAAATGAGTTCCTCCAAAAGGCGTTCCTAGGACTAAGATCGTTCCCAGTTCCTGTGGTGTGAACACGCCAAAAAACGGGTACTTCCGCCATTACTTCTAGGAGCTATAAAAAAATGTCCACTGGTTCGAAAGTCGAAAGTATTCTTGGACTTTTATTTTAATATTCTTTAGTCTTGCTGTGCCTGTGTTTACTTCCTGTTTGCCTTTGTTTCCTTAGTTACCCTTGTTAGTCTCCATAGTGTTTAATGAGTGTCACCTGTGCCTTGTTATCCTCTTGTTAGCCGGTGTACGTCCGTGTTTCAGTCCTTGTCTTCACACCTCAATGTAAAGCTGTTGCGTCTCCTGTGTCATCATGTTTGGATAATTGCCATCGGCTCCTTGTTTAGATTATCTTTGTGTTTGTGTTCATGGAATAAAGACTGTTTGCTAAAGATCCTCACCTCTCCTCGTCCCCTGCTAATGACTGCTGGTTGACATGCAGTTGCAAAGTTACTTGTAGTAGAATGTCTAAAGTGGACCATTGAAATTTAGCGCAACTAAAGATCCTAATAAACAAAATAAAGAATCCTTAAAAAATGTGTAATTATAATAAATGCTACTTGAGCGTCAAATCGTCATGTTAGAGTGATTTCTGAAGGATCATGTGACACTGAAGACTGGAGTAATGATGCTGAGAATCCAGCTTTGATCACAGGAATAGATTACATTTTACAATATATTCACATAGAAAACAGTTATTTTAAGTTGTAATGATATTTCACAATATTACAGCTTTTTTCTGTATCAGATAAATGCAGCCATTGTTTTAAAAACTTTTTGACCCCAAACTTTTGAATGGTAGAATGTGCTGAAATGGCACTTAATTATAGTAGTGGCTTGAAGTATTCAAAGAGGATATGAGTGCTCAATCTAAAAAAAAGGTTTTCAAATCTTTAAATAAATTCTGATATGTTCATGCCACAACAGTAACATTAGTGTTAAAATATTATCAAATAAAACACCAAAAATAATCAGATCATTGTAGTGACTAAATAGTTAGTGAGTGTTTTGTAAGGGAAACTTCTGTTCACTTCCACTAATGTAATCGCTTTCAGATGATGTTTCAGTTGACTGTGAGAAGCATTTGCCTTGATTATGATTCACAGTCTTGTCTTCACCGTTTTAAACCACATTCACGAGTTCACACTTACAAATAAGTCAGATAGAATAAATGCGTATTTGGCGTGCTGTCCGAGGAGAGGGCTCCGAGTTAGGTATTCGGCCCGAACCCAGAGCACTCCCCCCGTATTCCTGGCTGTGAAATAAATAAATAAGATAAGCCAAGAGTGAGGAGTCGGGGTGGTGGAGGGATGCTGAAACTGTCAAGGAATGTTAGGTGAGTTGACAGAGTGAATATTTATATGCTCCTTCTCGTGCTGGTAGGGTAGACATGGTAATTGTTTGATGACCAGTTGATTGGAATGATTATTTGAACGTGCTCCTCCCGAACTTTGTTTATAAAACATCATTTCACGAGTTCACACTTACAAATAAGTCAGATAGAATAAATGCGTATTTGGCGTGCTGTCCGAGGAGAGGGCTCCGAGTTAGGTATTCGGCCCGAACCCAGAGCACTCCCCCAAAAGCTGCAAAATAACATGCCGGACAGCTGCCAAAATTATGTTGATGACCCCCCAAAACTTGCGGAGTGCAAAGCTTAAAACATCAGCCGTGGGAAGGGGTTAGTCGCTGGAAGGCTTCTTCTACCATAGGACGGGAGTTGGTTGTCTTTGAGGTTGGATAGGTGTGCTTCTCAGGTAGTAGGCTGGGGAAGGTCTACTGCGGAAGCGGAGGAGATGACACTGCTGCGGCGAAGGAGCAAGTTCGGACGGAGTAATGGGGCTCCTGCGGGAGCTGAATAGATGACACTGCTGCGGCAGTGGAGCAAGTTTGGACGGAGTAATGGAGCTCCTGCGGGAGCAGAGTAGATGACACTGCTGCGGCAGTGGAGCAAGTTTGGACGGAGTAATGGAGCTCCTGCGGGAGCGGAGTAGATGACACTGCTGCGGCAGTGGACCGGACTTGCTTTCAATCTTGCTTGAGAATCCAAAACTATTTTGGACATAGATTTGAGCTCCTGCGGGAGCGGAGTGGATGACGCTGCTGCGGCAATGGAGCAAGTTTGGACGGAGTAATGGAGCTCCTGCGGGAGCGGAGTAGATGACACTGCTGCGGCAGTGGACCAGACTTGCTTTCAATCTTGCTTGAGAATCCAAAACTATTTTGGACATAGACTTGAGCTCCTGCGGGAGCGGAGTGGATGACGCTGCTGCGGCAATGGATCAAGTTTGGACGGAGTAATGGAGCTCCTGCGGGAGCCCAGTAGAAAACACTGCTGCGACAGTGGACAAACTTGCTTTCGACTTGCTTTCCAGGTATCCCATGGTGAGTTGAGGGGAGAGTTGGGTACTTGCTGGAGCGGAAGAGATAATGATTCCGTGGGAATGGAGCGAGTTGGAAGAAGAAAATGGAACTCCTGCGGGAGTGGAAGAGATGATACTGCTGCTGAGGTGGGCCGAACTTGCTTTCTGGACTTGACTGTCCAGTAGGAAAGTTGGATTAAAGACTGGGCTCCTGCGGGAGCGGAGAAGATTGTGTTGTAGTTCTTTCTAACCGGTGGGCCAGTTGGATTGAGAACGAGCTTCTGCTGGAAAGGAAGAGATGATGCTGCTGCTGTATTGGAACCGAACTTGCTTTGAAATTGCTTTCTGGCTATCCAAAAGGAAAGTTGGAAGGAGGGCTGAGCTCCTGCGGGAGCAGGATATGGTGGCTCCTGCGGGAGTGGTGGGCCTGTAAAGTTGGTTGTATGAGAAAGTTGATACTGGAGAATTTAACTGATGAGGGTTCGTTGAGCTTCTTTGATATGGAAGCGGTTTGAACGGATGTAACTCTTAAAGGCCTCCGATGACCAGCGGCCAAGCTCTTGAATCTGCTGCTGGGAGAGGCCTTTTTGGGCGGCTGTGGTTGCTGCGCCTATACGGAATGAATGGCTGGAAAAGTGGTCTGCTGGGATGCCTGATTGGAGCAAAATGGACTTGAGGTGTTTTTGGAACCAGAAACGTGTGACGGGGCGATTGGAATCATCAGTGAAGAGTGGGTCGGAAGGGGACTTGGCCTGCGAGTTCCTGAAATGTATGTATGCTAAGAGAGATTGGTAAGGTTGGATTGGTGATGGGAGATTGAAGATGTATATGAAATGGCCTTTTTTCATTTGATCTGTCTTGCTTTGCTTTATGAAGTAAGAGATGGTTTCGTTGTCTAGAACTGATAGATCTGAGATTGTGGGGTGGACTTTTGGGTTAAAACTGGAAGTGATGGTGAGTTCTGAGCATCTGAGAAAACCGAAAAAAAGCCAATATGAACATTGCATCCAGTGTACGGGCTGTGTTGGTGGAGTGATAGCCTCGGCGGAGGGTGAAGATGCATTTAGCGAGTATGTCTAAAGTTATTGGTTGTCTGGCATCAGGGCGGGTGGGTTGGGTTTTTTGGATGCCTTTGATGAGCATTGATGTCTGAGAATTTGTTATGTCTGAGGAAAGGTGAACCAAAAAGGAGTTTGTGGAAGAATTGGATTCCGCTTAGATAACCCTTGATAGAGCAGGCTTTGAGGTTCTTGATGCTGTTGAGATAGGATATGAATGAAGTGATGGTAAGCAGAGAAAGTTGGGAAAAGGCAGGTTGTATGTTGAGTGAAACGACTTAAAACACTTCCATGCCGTTAAGTAGGATTGGAGGGTGCTGGGTGAAACGGCTTGAAGGATGGAATTAAGAGAGGCATCGAGAAGTGGTTTCAGTGGGTGGTTTATGGGAATATCAGCTCTGAATAGTGAGGTACTGGAGTTGGAAAAGGGTCCGCATCTGGCGCCAGCAGCCTGAATTTCTGGAAAGCAAAACGAGAGAGAGAGTCAGCTATTTGATTTCTGGACCCGGGAACATGTTTTGCAGTTAAGATGAATTGATCGCAAGCTGCGATCCAAATGAGGCGTCTTAGGAGAGGCATTAGTGCGGGGGAATTTGAGCGGCCTTTGTTGATGCAGTGCACGGTTGCTTCATTATCGCAGTGTACCATGATGCTGTTAGTTGACCATTCTTTACCCCACAGGAAGGCTGCTACTACTAAAGGATACAATTCGAACAGCGCTGAGGATGATTGTGATTGCGGTGAGTCTAACAGCTGGGCGGGCCATGTAGAAGCAAACCAACGGCCTTGGTAGAATCCCCCGAAACCGACAGAGGGAGCAGCGTCAGTGAACAGTTGGATATCCACGGGGAGAGAAATCAGATTGTTATAGAAAAAAGACAGGCCGTTCCATTGTTTAAGGAAGGTTATCCATAAACTGAGCTCGTTGCAACATGACGTAGTTAGGGAAATTTGGTCCTCTAGCGCGTGGATTGATGATGCGAGGAAGAGAAGATGTGATATGAAAGGGCGGCCTTGCGGGATGATGCGCATCGCAAAGTTTAAGTGGCCGAGCAGAGATAGTAGCTCTCGTTTAGAGCAATTTGGATTTTCTAGGAGGGTGGATGCGACCAGAATAATCCTGTTGATTTTTTCCTTGGGCAGTGAGGCCTGGAAATTGACTGTGTCCAAATTAATGCCCAGAAATTCGATGGATGTGGCTGGGCCCATGGTTTTTTCTTGGGCGATTGGAATCCCGAGCTCAGCGAAGACTTTTTGGACTGTGAGAAGATGCGCGGCTGGGATGGTGTCGGGTGGTGAGATAATTAGGAAATCATCTAGCAGGTGGATTAAGTAGGGTATCGAGTAGTTATTGGAAAGAATCCAGCAAATGGCTTCTGATAGCATGTCGAAAATCTTGGGGCTGCTTTTGCAGCCGAAAGTTAAACCTACGGCAAAGTAAAATTTTTCTTGCCAGCGTATGCCGAACAAATGCCATGAATCTGGATGAATGGGCATCACTTTAAAAGCAGAAGTGATGTCGACTTTAGCGAGCCAAGCGCCGTAGCCTGCGTCTTTAATCAAGGTTATGGCTTGGTCAATGGTGTGGTAATGAATAGAAAATTGTTCAAGCGAGATAAGGCTGTTTATGCTTGGAAACGGAGAATTATGCGGGGCTGAGAGATCGATTATTAAACGTTTTTTGCCTGAAAATTTTCTAGTGGCCACTCCAATGGGGCTGACGCGGAAACATTCGAAAGGAGGAATGTTAAACAGACCAATCATGAAGCCTGATTCGATTTCTTTTTTAATCAGGATGTCGACTGTTTCAGGTTCAGCGAGAGCAGACTGAAGATTGTCACATATGATACTTTGAGTGGGAAGGCTTTCAACGCCGGGTTTGAAGCCGTGTTCGAGACCAGACAGTAAATAGTCAGTAAAGTTAGTGTTAGGGTGGTGAGCTAATTCAGAAGACAGACGAGAAAAATGCACAGGAGTCGACAAGTAATTTTTGGAATCTTTATTTACGGACCTTTTTACAGGGCATATGGTGCGAGCGTGCGCGCCACCGCAATAGCTGCAGATGTGTAAATAACGGCAGCGTTGCCGTGAGCAACGTCCTGACTTGAAGTTATTGCAGACTTGGTTGTTGGATGGGAAGGAGGTTTTTCTTCTTTTAGAATCAGTGGCTGAGTCGTTGAAATTAATGTTTGCTGGCCGCGGGACATAACTAGTTGATTTCCCAGCTGGTGAATCTGGGCGGGGAGGATTTGCAGGGTTAATCAAGGGACAAGCCGTGGTGGAGTGCGAAACGGATCTGCAAACAGCGCAGGAAATGTTACGGCAGCCTAGGAACACTTTATTGTGTAGCTCTGTGTCTAGGGCGCCCCAGTAAGGGCACTGGTTCCACTGAGCTACGCGGACGGCGCACTTTGCGGAGAACAATTTGTGGTAGGTATAAAAATGGGTTCCTCCGTATGATAACGCGAGCTCTGCGATTATCGCGAGATAGTCGTTTAGCTCTCGTCTCCTGTGGGGAAGTGCGGCACAAATTATTTCGCTATACCGGCTGAAAGCAATTGCAAATTCAGAAAACGACAGAATGCGGGATGAATTATTAACTGGGTTTTTGAGGGTGACTACAAAATCGCCGCAGTCGATTTTGCGATTTGAGACAGAGGGGGGGAATAAAGAAAGAAGGGAAGATAAATCGATGTCCGCACCTGTGAGGATCTGTGCTCTGATGTTGCTGGCAACAGGGGGCGGTTCCATAGCTGTAGCGTTCGGCGGGATGGGCATCGGCGTTGCGGAGAACAGCGTGAAAGGAGACCGATTTTGGGGAAAGGTGTTAGGAAGAAAACCCCCTGGGGCCGAGGCCGTTTGTGGAGGCAACCTCACACTTGCGTCGGCCCCTAAAGCTTGAGGAAGAACTGGAAAAGTGGGGAAGGAGGGGAGCTGGGGAGGTAGAAAAGGTGCCTGGGCCTGCGCCTCTAGCTGAAGCAGCCTCGCGCTAGAGTCTGGTGGTGGGGCTGCAGGCCATGGACAGGGGAAAGGGTTGGAAAAAGTGACAGGGAAAGTATGTGGAAGTTGGGCCTGTGCCGTTGGCATACTCACGCTGAAAGAGCGGCCCGTTTCGCTTGAAACTGGCATTGTTACGTGAGGTGCGGTGCTGGAAAAGACTGCGGTCTGTAGCTCGGCGGAGCGGAGAGAAGAGAGGGGCCTGGCGGCGGCGGAATCTGGGGCGCGTCCCAGGATAGCTGAAGGCCTGCTGTGGCCTGGCGCTCGCGTAGAACTGGGCCCTGCGGCGTCGGGAGAAGGAGTTTTCTGAAAACGTGAGTTTGATGATTTGTTACTTGCCTTTTTTGCTGTTTTTGAAGGTGGAGTGGATTTCGGAGAAGGGAAAGCTGCCTGGAGAGAAACATACAAGTTGTACAGTTGTGATTTGTTCATCCTCCTAAAAAAATGAACGTCAGCGCTGATTAGCGCTTGTCTCAGCCCCAGCACTGTCCATTTCTCGATTGCCGGAATATTGGGTTGTGCTGAGGTGTAGGAGGAAGCTGGAGATGGTGGAGGTCTTGATGGTGGAGGTGAGGGCAAACCACGTCGCCTCGGGGTACGAGAGGCGGCTCGGCTAGGCCGGCGGCCGCGCCGTGAAGCTGGAGGTTCGGGAGCGGTATCCTGTTGAGCATGGGAGCTCGTAGCGGTGATAGGGAGCTGAGATGGAGCCTGGCTGATGAAGGAGTCGTCATCGGAAGGGTAGAGTTCGATCTCTGACATTGTGGCAAAAGGGCGGGACCAAATGCTGAAACTGTCAAGGAATGTTAGGTGAGTTGACAGAGTGAATATTTATATGCTCCTTCTCGTGCTGGTAGGGTAGACATGGTAATTGTTTGATGACCAGTTGATTGGAATGATTATTTGAACGTGCTCCTCCCGAACTTTGTTTATAAAACATCATTTACTGTGCATGATCACATTTTACTGAATGTTACCGAGGCCTACACGTTCTCATGAAATGCGTATCTATAGCACAAACTGTATTTATTGTGCAATTAATACGTAGAAACGAGTGATACGCACGATTAACCCCTTGGGTAAGATTAGTGGTGTGTGTACGTGCTTATTACACGCCATTAACTGCGTAGCCTATTATATGCACGGAAGAAAAAAAAATATTTCTGCGTAAATTCCACGATGAATACAAATCTTGTTCTAGATACGCACTTTCATTTCTGATTTTATAGTTGAATTTGCTGTTTTCTAAAATCGTAAAAATAAATAGTGCAATAACTTACATGAATGTACGGTATGAAACAGCTTCACAAACAGTCTTTTAAACAACACAGTATCATTATTTCTGTCTTACAATAATTCTAATAATCACAGAAGTACAGGAATACAAGTTTATACACTAATGTCTACAGTAGCGATCAAAAACGCCATTTGAAAACAACATGACAAATAAAGATTTCATCAATTACATTGTTAGGCCAGTAGATGGCGGCAAGTTTTTTCATTGAATCATTCATTCAAGAGATTTGTTCAAAAAACGCTGATTCATCTAGTAAACAAGTGAAGTCTTAGCGGCTGTTCACACGACACCGTTTTCTTCTAAATATTTAAAACTTTTAATGCGTTTTGGCCGTTCGTTTACACGACAACGGCGTTTTGGTCGCCTGAAAAAGCAAACTTTTGAAAACGGGTTTCGAAGTGCATGTTTTTGAAAACGGTCCCCGTGTGAACAATAAAAACTCTCTGAAGACGATGACGTGATGCACATGCGTATTACATGTTCGGTCTACAGTGTTTCATCGCCATCTAGTGGCCTGGAGCAGAACACTGCGTTTTTAGTGGTTTACTCGGATCCGTGTGAACGGGGATCGATTTGACAATGGTGTCGTCTGTATGCGGAATACTCAAAAGGAACAAAATTCTCAGTTTTAAGCGTATCGTTGTGGTGTAAACATACCCTAAATAAGTGAGTCATTGAATCATTCATTTCAAACTGAATTAAAAAATACATGTCAAATGAAATAAATATTTTTAAACAGAATGCAGCAATCTACATGTTGTCAGAACCTCTAGTAAATGACATGTTATGTTGTTCAGCTGTCTATTCAGAAAACCTCTCGATTGATCCAGAACGGTGCAGTTGTGGTTCGAGTGAATGCGCGAGCGGTTGCGTTGATAAACGTGCTCTCTGGCCTCATGCATCAGATGTATATTTGCCTTGGCACATGTTTAATCCTGACTGATGCCGAGTGTAAACACAATCAGAGATTATGTAAAAACATTTGAAGGATTATGTAAAAGAGCAATCAGCCAGAGCCACTTGGCTCACACTCACAGACTCAGCGTTTAACTGGCTTTTTCATCTGGAATTAATAGTCAGTCGTATTAAAAATGCATTTTCTCCCCACTGAGTGGTTCTTCTATATCTCCACAGATGTTGAAATCACAACGCTACTGTACGACTCTATACGGTGCGAAGCTGTCCTGCATTTCTCTTTGGAAGAGCGGGAATCTCTCACTTTTGGCCAACAGTGGGACTGGAGCTCGCTCTCTCACGTGTCGGGTGTTTGCAGAGATGCCCGCTTAGACCCAAATCCATGCTTAATTTTGTGATATGAACTCATTTCCTTGCGGTGGTCTCTGGGTTTTGGTTAATGTAACCCGAGCACAGGCAGGACTGGGGAACTCTGGGGGATGAAAGCGGCCCCAAAGCCCTGGAATTAACCCTTCGGGTCAACGGCATTACTCGCCACTATTTAAAGTTAAACTTTAATTTTTTGCTTTGCCGAATGAAAAGAAAAAAAAAACCCTGAAACAGATTTCAAAGGTCACCTGGAGAGATTTACAGATAATTAAATCAATTGGCAAGATTCAAACCAGAATAGTCCTGGAAAGAAATTCCTCAATTATTGGCGTCACATTTAACACTTTTTTTCATTTCTAACACGCCATTGTTGTCAGTTTGACAACGTAAATTCTTTTTTTTTTTTCACAACCAGAATATCTGGAAATGACAAATAACTGCAGTGCAATTGGTGATTTAAAGGAATAAGCCACCAGAGGTCATGCATTACAGACACAACTTATTACTAATTTTACCAACAAAATACAGCCACAGCTTCCTTTAAATATTTATATTTTTTATAGTAATATATTCCAATATATTATTTTATATAACAATTCATCTCATGGGACATTTTTCCTGGCCAGCGGGTTTTTTTTTTTTTTTTTAAGTTGCCTGCCACCGCCAGTTTTTTTGATCATTTTCACAAATCTTTCATGGCCCTCATAATATTTTGTTGTATGAAGATCAAAATAAATCAAAAGATAGAACAGAGCCTCTGATAAATTTAAAAAAAAAAAGTTTTACTCTAGCTTCATGCATTCTTTTTCATATGGAAGCATGTTTCCGCCATAAAATAAAAAATGTAAATAAAAGATTATTGTCACTTTTTTTTGAAGTCTGAACTGTGGGATATAAACGAGCAATTCTGACTTTTTTTCTCACAATTGAAAAAAGTCAGAGTTAAATGTTTTCAAAATTATTACAATTTAAAAGATTTAAATTTAAAACTGATTTAAATTTTGATATATTTCATAGAATATATTTTAAGTCATTACTCCAGTCTTCAGAAATCACTCTAATATGCTGATTTGCATGTCTGATTATTATCAATGTTGAAGACAGTTGTGCTGCTTAATATTTTTGTGGAAGGATGATACTTTTTTTTTAGTATTCTTTGATGAATGTTTAAAAGAACAGCATTTATTTGAAACAGAAAACTTAAGTAACATTATAAATGTCTTTACTGCCACTTTTGATAAATTGAATGCTTAATTGCTGAATAAAAGTATATTTTGAGAAAAAAACAAAACAATACTGACCCAAACGTTTGAACATTATGTATATTTAATATAACAATGTGAGTAGCTACTTTAAAAAAAAAAAAAACAGGTCCTAAAGTTTAATATACACGCATGATTTCAGCAAATCAAGTTGATGTATATTGTGAGGTTTCTACTATCGGTTTCCCAGTTAGCGTCAGCATTTCCAGTCATCATTGCAGTGATCCCAGTCTCAGGAGGACACGGGTCTCCCGCTCACAGGATGTCCTGCACACACCATGTGTCCCTCTGTGACGGGGTCCCGGGGACGGATGAACAGCAGCACATTCTGTGTGTGAGGGTAAGATACACCTCCCTCAGCCTGAACAGAGGCATTCCCACCGTAAAACACGTTTCCAACCTTGTCTGTAGAGTATAGAGTAGACAGGAAGAGAGGGACGGGATGGGAAAGACCACGACTCGGGACCTGAACTCCGGCAAACAAGCTCCATTTTAATGACTCGGATGGGAAAAACGTGAAATCAAAACGGACAATTCTTGCTTTGTAATGAAATATTGCCATATTTATTGTGAATGAAATCTTTTTTTTTCTTCTTAAATTCGTGTCCCCTTGGGATATTTGATCAAAACAACTTTCCCTCCCTCTGGCGTGAGGGCGGGGCAACCTGTCACTCACATGAGATCCACCAATAGCAAACCACAACCATCCAATCAATTCCTCACGAGCTAAATTAAGCCCCGCCCCACATGTGTTCCTGTCCCAGAAGCCGTTTCACTATGATATACGTTACAATAGGGAAGAATGGACTGTTAGTCACTAGGCTACAGGAAAAATGACCATCGCAACGTATCACGTTTCATGTTGACTTTAAATATGAGAATAATCAGGGTTTATGTCATGATGCCAATGATACATGCCAATGCCGATAAAACAGTAAATACATTAACATGTAATACATGTAAAACAATATCTTACTATAAGCATGTTTTCCATTCATTTGAAAAAGCCGAGCAATATGGCAACATTATATTCTATAATAGCAGAGCCCAAAAGATGTCTATAGACATTGGTGTGAAACTACAAAACATGGACAAATGTTCATGTGTGTGTGGTCAGCAGAGAAATCACATTTTGATTAGACTCACAAGATTGTTTAACAGTGTCATAGTTATGTATATACACAATATTAGCATCAGAGTCAGAAATGACGATTTCACCGCTTGAAGCCAGATATTATGATTCATTTGCTGTCAGTGCTGCTGTGGTTCTGTTGTGTGTGTGTGTGAGAGAGAGAGAGAGAGAGAGAGAGAGAGTGAGTATGTAAACCTAGTATTGTACATAACACAGTCATAAAACTGCCCAGTCACACACACACACACACACACACACACAGAGGAATTCATTTGTAATGTTCCTTGACTGAAGAAACAATACAGTTGCTTTAACAATGTTGACATCTGAAATACAGAAGCTCAGTGTAATAGAGCAGAACAAAACGATAGACTGCTAGACATAAGATGAACAATTTACTTGTTTTAATTTTGTATTTCTATGTTTTTAATAACGTATTAAATGTTTAACGTTTTTATTTTGTAGAAGGGCAAATAACTGATATCTTGGTTTGCACTTTAGGACAAGTATTGTCTCTTATTAGTAGAATTATGTGTCCAGTCACATTGTAGTGCTTACAGTTGTTTCAGTAATATAATATTTTTTAAGTTAAATTTATATCGTGTGCAAAACTCAGAGAAACACAGAAATACAATGATAGAGGTTTGATAAAGTAAGGGTCATCATCACACATACTGTATTTGTCACAGATTCCCATGCAGACTTTTATTATGTAGTGTTTCATGTCTTTGTTTCCTGCGTGGGATTGTAGTCCCTTTGTAGTCCTTTTGTTTCATTGGTTCCCTTGATTGCTTCCCTCTCCTAGTCATCTAGTCTGTGTATAAATAACCCCGTGTCTCAGTCAGTGTTGGTCAATCGTTCTCTCTGCATGTTGTAAATCGGTTGTGTTTATGTTTGTTTTGGTTTCCTCTGTATGGATTACCTTTTTGTTTCTTTAATAAATACTGTAGCAAATAAGCCTCAACTCTTCCCTGCAGAGCAACACTGACTCTCAACAATCTCTCACATCGCTTTCATTGATTAACCTGAAGTTTCTGGTCTCAAACACACCGTCTGTGAACTGAAGTAATGATTAAATGTGGACGGCGTGCCTTCACACCTCCGCTGATACACCTGCAGATTTACTGCTGTTCGCTAGGGCTTTTATCTCGCTAAATGTGTTTACATGAACAGCACAACACCGATAGCAACCAAAAACTTATATATATGAAAAAAAAAAACAATGCGTAAAAAAAATAACTGCTATTTACATGCAAATTTTCAGCTTACTTTCAGCTTAAAGGATTGTGCATGTAAACATTAAATCTTATAGCTTATACATTTAAATGATGAATTGTATAGCTACAAAAGGTGGAAAGTAACATATTACAGGTACCTTTGTTACAGTACTTGAGTACAGTCTTTTGAGTATAATTCAATTGTGATACTTTCACTTGAGTTGCATACAAATAAAGTATTAAACTTAGCTAATTCTAATTTTCACCAAAAGTATATAAAAAACGAATAAATAAATAAAAAAGACTAGGGACGATGAAGCAATACCATGTTTTGCTCCAAACTCGCTATATAACATCCCGTGAGTGTTAGAGACAACATCCATCCGTCATCTGATGATATTATAGAAATCTGTCCTTTGACACAGGAGGCTAAGTCAATTAGCATTGCCTTATAAATGCACTTTATTCCTATGAAAATAACGCAGATTGGTTTATTGTCTTAAAGCTTCATCAGTCCGTGCGTTAGTATCTGGATTTTATTCACTAATCTCTGGATGCCTTTGTCCAAAGTTGCCGCTAGCCATTGACATCCAGAGTATGGGTGCCGACAACGGTTGGTTACTAACAATCTTCAAAATATCTTCTTTTGTGTTCAGCAGAAGAAAGAAACTCATTCGGGCTTGGAACAACTTGAGGGTGAGTAAATGATGACAACATTTATATTTTTGGGTGAACTGTCCCTTTAAGGCAGCACAAGCCAACTCAACATAACACCATAACAGTGTGGGATGAGTTTATGTGTGGAAGTTCAATCCTTAGGATTAGGGGTTTGTAATTATTAACCTTAAGTATGAGCAAATGCCTTATTAAGTGACACTATTAACCCTGCCAAATTAAACAGTAGTAAAACATTTGTTTTTAAATGGAACGTCTAAAATCTTTACATTTTTTTGTATCATATTTGATACATCTAGCTTTTATGGCTCACATTTGATGTAGTGAGATTATGGAGGTCACACTGAAGGAGGGAAAAGCATCTATTAATGTGATATGTAAATTTATTTGGCCAATAAGTAAGATGAAGTTCTGATAGTGAGTCATGTAAATCAATGAGATCTTTATAAGAGTATAACGACTACTCACATAAAATGCATGTAGATGTCAGTCGTCACTCTATATGTCTTAGTAAGAAGATATTTAAATGCTTAGTTTTATGATCAAAGCTCTGCCGTTTTAGTTTTAAAACAATGATAATTGAAAGATGAACAAATAAACCTTCCTCAAAATCCTGATGATCATATGTGAGACTCACATTTGCACATGATTTTTCAACAAAAAAAAAGAGAGAAAAAAAGATAATCAACCCTATTTAGATTCTAACACGATGACCTGAAGGAGAGTGTTTTTAAAATTATACTAAAATGCCTTTTACTTGCTAAAAAAGAATACACTTTCAATCCGACGACAGAAAGCGTGTAGTAGAATGTGTGCAACAGGGTTTTCAGCAAAAGTTTTCATGAGGTTAATAATGTAGAGGATATGATATGATACCAGTAGGCTTTAAAGGATTAGTTCACTTCAGAATTAAAATCTCCTGATAATTTACTCTCCCCCACGTCATCCAAGATGTTCATGTCTTTCTTTCTTCAGTCGAAAAGAAATGAAGGTTTTTGAGGAAAACACTCCAGGGTTTTTCTCCATATAGTGACTTCAATAGCCGCGTTTCCACTGCTGGGCCAGGGCCGAGCCGTGCTAGTGCGTGCCAGAGCCAGTCGCGTTTCCACTGTCACTTCTGGGGCTTGATCGGGGCTTACTCAGGGCCAACGGCCAGGATTTCTGGCCCGTCGAATACCTTGGGCCAAAGCGGGCCAAGCTCGGGCTAGACGCGTGCTCAAGGTAAAAGGCGGAGTTTATCGGTGTTATGGAACGTTATGATCTGAAGCAAGATGCACATTTCACTTTTTTATATCGCGTAAAATAATCGCTGCAAAGCTCTTCTGAGCATTTGGGCAGAAGAAAGGGTACAACGTCAATTTGACGGCGTGTGAAGAAACGAGGACGTTATTAAATACATCGATGCTGAACTTTCTAAGCTAAGCATGCAGCGATCAATACTTCAAGTTCAGGAAAAAATAGAAAAGTTGCGGGCGCAGTATTGTTCAAGGCGATTAAAACGCACAACGGACAAAGCGGAGCTCAGAAAAGGAACTTTCCATGGTTCGACTTGATGGACGTGCTGGGTCACCGTCCCTCTGTTAGTGACAACTCGCGAGACAATCGGGACACTATTGCAGCCACGGCCGGTGAGTTAATATACATGCTGTCTTCCTAACTTAAAAAAATAAATAAAGCTGAAATGGGTTGGGTTGTATGTATGACGTTTGATCCAGAAAGGCGTGTTAGGGGCGGGGTTTAGGGCAGGTCTGCGGGGCTACTGGCCCAGCAGTGGAAACGCAAGCCCGGTGCTTGAGGCCCGAGGCCACTGGCTCGGCTCGGCTCGCTGTTAGCCCTGGCCCGGCCCTAGCCCGGCAGTGGAAACGCGGCTAATGGGGTCCAACGGGTCGAAGGGGATCGAATGGGTCTGTGCATCACAGCATCTGTGGTTAAAAAGTATATAAATGTTTATTTTCTTATAAAATGGCGGATGGTTTGTCTAGATCAGACTCTTATTCCTCGGCTGGGATCGTGTCGAGACTTTGAAGCTGCACTGAAACTCACATCTGGACCTTCGACCCGTTGGACCCCATTGAAGTCACTATATGGAGAAAAACCCTGGAGTGTTTTCCTCAAAAACCTTCATTTCTTTTCGACTGAAGAAAGAAAGACATGAACATCTTGGATGACGTGGGGGAGGGTAAATTATCAGGAGATTTTAATTCTGAAGTGAACTAATCCTTTAAGTGTAGAAAGCAGACTATACTCGTCCTCTACAGCCTCACTGCAAGGTGATCAAATATGAATTCCCTCATCAAAAGAAAAGAATTGGCTTCCTCTGTTCATTGTGTGTGTAACAGCTCACCCATATCTACTGAAATCTATGCTCATATGCAAACTGAAAAACAAATTGTCTGATGATAAAGGGCAGAGGACTGACATGATCAACCCTGTCATTTGCAAAATGCTTGCAAACTGCACATTTTGGTTTCTATTTTCTAATTCATCTTTTGAATCTGATGTCTACATAGGCAGTCGCCCTTCAAATGGCAGAGTCTAAAGTAAAACGTCATAATTTTCAGATGCACAAGCCTTGTTCACTCTTTGTGATCGTGTATCCTGCCCTGATTAAGGATGATCCACGTACGAAGCAACTCTTACTGGCAAACAAGCCACACAAATACCACTCCTCACAAGTTCTCTTTGGCAAACTGTTTTGGGGCCTATCTTCGAAGCCAGCATAACCAGGATTGTATTTTTAATGTTTATACTCACTAGGTTACCTAGAAATTTTTGACTGAATGTGCAGTGAAGTTCAAATCTGTGTGTTAGTAACCATAGCTCATAGAAAAAAAAAGTGAATAATCAACCTTTCTTGTTAGCTGGAGTGTAAAAAGTTAAATGAGTCTTTCTGAATACAAACTGTGTGAAAGTCAATGAGTCAACGTGTGACTGCGTCTGTCAAGGATGGGAAAAGCAGAATGAGTCCAAAGGACAAACTGTTCAAACCCCTCGACTGACATCGAGTCCTGAGGATAGACAGCTCTCTCATCTATATCACTCATGTTGTGCATGTGTGTGTCGAGATGCCATACTGCGCTGCCCACTGGATGAATGAGTTATCTCGTCTGTCAGCGGCCGCGCGGGGTTAGCTCTCCGCTTGCTGGGTGTGTCTGTCATCGGGCCATTAAAATAAAAAAGATTGGGGTAAAAAAGGAAAATATGCCCGCTTTCTCATTCTCATGGTGTGTATTTCTGTCTGGCCAGGCCAGTGTCAGTCTAGTTTCCCAGACCCGCCTAATGACATTCTCTTGGGACGGAGAAGGCTGCAGATATGCCAGATTTGTGATTTTTAACAGCACCCCATTAATGGGGGCTAGCACGTTATTTTTAGCCAATGATGATAGTTGAAATATATATCTATTGCCCACACAAAATCCCCACACACAGTTTGGATGCTGTCATTTTTGAGCCGTGACTCATGGGGGAGGTGGGAATCTGCGAAGTCTTGCAAGGAAAACGATGACGTGGTCTCTAAAGGCGTCTAAGAGGCCCCTGATAAGATCAGATATTTCTCAAAGTAGCTCTGGAGATGTATTCTCTGCAAAGGGAAACGAGTTTTTAACTTTTTTGTTATCCTTGACGACTGAGTGTTTTTCACTTTTATTCAAATCAAATTCTAAAATAATTTGGGAATCCAATCTGATTTCAGATTCTGAAAGTCCTTTTTACTCAAAATTGTTCAATTTGATTCACACATTCGTTTACATGTGCATTTATGTATTCTGAACAAAACTTCAGCACGGAAAGACCCGGAAAAAGCCACAGCTATAATGTCGCCGGTGCTACTATGAGTATAATTGCCGTGTTTGCCTTGACATACCTAAAAAGAAAACTGACATATTTAAAGTCCCCCTCTAGTCAATCATTTTATCCCTTTAAACTCACCAAAATAACATATTTTTAAAAAAAATCTTGTGTCTTCATGCATTAAAATAGCTTGATGGTTATTTTAGTTCTAGATTAAATGTGAACATGCATTTACTCATCTCACTCGCACGAAAACATTCAGTAGTCCTCAAAATGAATAAAAGCAGTAAAATGTAATCTCAGAATTTTATGCAAAACCTTTATAATTAACTATATTAAATTACACAAATATAATTTAGGTGTTTATTATCACTTTATTAACCAATAAAAAACAAACAAGCAAGCCCAGCCTTCATAAAAGTAACTAAGTAACGCAATTAGTTACTTTTTTGGGACTAACACAATATTGTAATCAGGGTTTGAAATTACCTTTTTCACTCACCGGCCAATTTGGCTACTCAATTTTTAAGCTACCGGCCATTCAGAACTTCTACTGGACAAAAAAAAGACAAAAAACAAACAAATATATATATATATATATACACTCACCTAAAGGATTATTAGGAACACCTGTTCAATTTCTCATTAATGCAATTATCTAATCAACCAATCACATGGCAGTTGCTTCAATGCATTTAGGGGTGTGGTCCTGGTCAAGACAATCTCCTGAACTCCAAACTGAATGTCAGAATGGGAAAGAAAGGTGATTTAAGCAATTTTGAGCATGTCATGGTTGTTGGTGCCAGACGGGCCGGTCTGAGTATTTCACAATCTGCTCAGTTACTGGGATGTTCACGCACAACCATTTCTAGGGTTTACAAAGAATGGTGTGAAAAGGGAAAAACGTCCAGTATGCGGCAGTCCTGTGGGCGAAAATGCCTTGTTGATGCTAGAGGTCAGAGGAGAATGGGCCGACTGATTCAAGCTGATAGAAGAGCAACTTTGACTGAAATAACCAAAACGATGAGTCTCGATTTCTGTTGAGACATTCAGATTCAGAATTTGGCGTAAACAGAATGAGAACATGGATCCATCATGCCTTGTTACCACTGTGCAGGCTGGTGGTGGTGGTGTAATGGTGTCGGGGATGTTTTCTTGGCACACTTTAGGCCCCTTAGTGCAAATTGGGCATCGTTTAAATGCCACGGTCTACCTGAGCATTGTTTCTGACCATGTCCATCCCTTTATGGCCACCATGTACCCATCCTCTCATGGCTACTTCCAGCAGGATAATGCACCATGTCACAAAGCTCGAATCATTTCAAATTGGTTTCTTGAACATGACAATGAGTTCACTGTACTAAAATGGCCCCCACAGTCACCAGATCTCAACCCTATAGAGCATCTTTGGGATGTGGTGGAACGGGAGCTTCGTGCCCTGGATGTGCATCCCACAAATCTCCATCAACTGCAAGATGCTATCCTATCAATATGGGCCAACATTTCTAAAGAATGCTTTCAGCACCTTGTTGAATCAATGCCACGTAGAATTAAGGCAGTTCTGAAGGCGAAAGGGGGTCAAACACAGTATTAGTATGGTGTTCCTAATAATCCTTTAGGTGAGTGTATATATATACATATAATACAATTTGGAATTTACACATTCATTTCTTATTCAAACAAAATCCTGTCATCTCCTCTCTTCCTCTTTCATCCTCACCTCTTCCTTTTCACCAAAAATGTGTTTTTGCAACAGTTATTTGTTGCGTATAGTGACGGGCATGTTCAAGTGTGCCAGATATGCGCAGATTCTGCACAATACGTTGTATTTAATAGACCACGATGACTCACGAGTTGATGCGCAGATTTGGCTTACACGAACTTCCCCAGCAAAGTGAGTAAACATAATAAGTAATACGCCAAATTGGCTCGTGATTTGACAGCGTTACACGCCACAGTTGATTTTTACCCGCATTTGGTGGGTTGGCAGGTGTTAATTTCAAACCCCGATTGTAATGAATTACTTTTAAAAGTAACTTTCCCCAACACTGCCAACTGCCATATGGTAAAGTATATTTGCCTTACTTCATTTTTTGATCGAGATATACTTTTGAAAAAGGTATTCTAAGTATACTGGGCTTGTAGTTGTGCTTATTCTTTTGACTAAAGAAACAATTACATGTAAACTAAATAAGGTACTCAAAATTTACACTTTAAAAGTAAACTTTTATCTACTAAAAAGTTGTCCAATTTAGTCCTAAGAAATACTGAAATGGCACACATAAGCATACTACTACTATCAGTACACTTACTGCATTAAAGTATACCTGGAAAATATAACGATATAATGTGCTAAAAAACACTCAAAGTGGCGGCACAAGTATATTATATTATCAGTAGATTATATATTATATCACAAGTGTCTCAGTGTATAACCTGAAGAGCCTCTGAAGTGAAAAGGACACACATGTGTTTCCTCTGTGCTAGCTAGCCTTCCTCAAACTATTATTTAATAAACCTTTTTTTTTAAGAAATATCAAAACCTTCTAACTGATCCAATTTGATTTGTTTGTCTAGTGGCTGTTTCTTAACGGTTTTACAGGCTTACTGTAAATGTTCAAGTGTCGAGTGTAAGCATGCATAATAACGCCATAAAGTCGTAGCGTAGTGCCCTCTCTGTGCAGTAAGCTGTAATGCAAAGCAAAGCCATAGGCCAACACTTAGTAAGACCCCACCGTTAATGTGAAATGACAGTAAAGGGGGAAGCGTCTCTCTGTGAGTTGCTAGAATGATGGAGGAGATTCCTGAGAGAAAGAAATCCAAGCATGAATTTCAGTTTGAAAAATGTCTCTGTTGTTCTGAGCGGACAGGAATAGCCATCCCATATGTTTACACCCATTCAATGCTGCAAGATGTACTAGCAATGACTGTACCAAGAAAGGAAAAAAAAAAGTCTGGTTTCCTACTTACGAGCGCATGTGTTTGTTGTGACCGTATAAAGACAAACGATGCCATAGAGACTCTGGAAACCGTGGCAGGGGATTTGAAGAGGAGGACAGGGTTTAAAACAAGCACAGCTTTTCTGGGGTGTTTTTGGAATGTCAAGTATGCCTTTTCTGCTCAGTTTCTGACTGTTCCTCTCTTGCAAATGCTGTTTTAGAAGTAGATGCCTGCTTTAGTTAGCTAACTTAGTATAGAAAATATGACATAGCTCCAAGTTTATCAGCAGATTCTGCCAAATGGCCTCCTTTGGCAATCCTTAAATATACTGAGAAGAATTAGGACTCCAAGGAAATGCAGTATTTTGGTCACATTAACTATATGTGACTGTTTCCTGAAGGCATAAATGACGCAACATGAGAGCCTGGTGATTTTACCTAGTGTGTGAAGAGAATAAACAGTTGGATTTCAACTTTTCCTAAGACATTACAAACATCAGTCCTCACTAGGGCTGTAACGATACACCAAACCCACGATTCGATTCGTATCACGATTTTTGACCCACGATTCGATTCGTATCGCGATTCTATCACGGGGGCGGGGCTTGAGGGGGCGGGGCTTGTGGTGAAAAAAAGAGATTTTGAGAGAAGAAAAAAAATACCGGTATTTTCATTAAATAACATTAGGAAAAACCTGTATAATCTAAACACCAAAGAACAACAATAACTATGCAAATTATTAAACTATACTAGGCAGTGTAGGCTGCTGCTTTTGGGTTGTGTTCTGTGTTCCAACTAAATTGATTTCGGGATGGTGCCGTAGGATATTCATCTGCATGTTGGACGTGTTGCCGGTCAATTGAGGATTAATTTAATGCACTTTCTGAGAATTTATATTTCAAGTTTTGGCTGCAAATTTCACGTCCATAATGCTGAAATTGCCAAATTTTAAATAATTTATCCTCAACTAGTTTTGTGGTGTAGGTCTACGTATTTTATAATGTTAACTTCAAATTATACTAATAGTAATTTAAAGATGGGGTAGTTCTCAGGGCCTGAATTTCGTTTTGGAAAATGGGGGGGGGGGGACTGAATAAAGTAATCAAATGGAAAATAACACTGGTTAGTATTTTAGTCCTGAATAAATTAAATACATCGGCTATTAATCCTGATTCCTTTAACTTAAAGCCGTCTTTTGTTGTGTTGACAACAAAATTAATGACAGACACATATGGCTTCCGTCACTTTAAGAGCTAGTGCACGGATCCTGTGTTCATTATACTGGCATGCGTTTTATGCCTATTAAAGACAAAACCGACTATGTTTAGAGTATAGCCTACTCACAAAGACCGAAATTGACAATTTTGCGTGTTAAAGCAATATAATCCGCGAAAAATAGTTACTGGGCAGCTGTTTTTGAGGCGGATTTTCTATGAATGTGCTCATAGAAAATAATCTCTCAGAGAGCGCGAGCACTGATTAGTTTGACATCGCTTGAATGTTTAAACTGGTAAGACTTAAAAAGACTTTTACAGTCTATGATCCCGACTCCAAAACGCGAGTGTGTATTATCGCCGCATGCAGCGCCTGCCTTGCACAACACATTATGAGAGAAGAGATAGAAGACGCGCGCGGCACCGCTGAACACTCACGCTGTTTGTGAAATTGCGTCTGGAAGATAGTTGTTAAAAGAATGATTTGATTTTATTATCTGTGTGGATTACGAATGCGGGAATTTCCCGCATTATAAATGGGAGACCTGCGGGAATGATTAGAATTATGCGCAATACCCGCAATCCCGCGCCGAAATTCGAGCCCTGGTTCTGGACAGGAAGGATAACTCTGGGAGTTGGAAGGGGTGTGATCGCGATTCTGCCTTCTCACATCGCGATACAGGATCGTGGACCTGAGTATCGCGATTTCGATTTTATATCGCGTATCGTTACAGCCCTAGTCCTCACTGATCTGAAGTTTATAGAAGTTGCTTAAGTTTAGATTTGAGTTGTGAATGTCCTGAGACTGAGTTTTAATAAACCTAGTGCTTTTAGTAGAATTAGAGAGGTCAGATGGACTCAGATGGCCAAAAATAAAATTAAAATAAAAACCCTATTAAGGCATTCTGCAGGGTTCGGTCTTAGGACCTCTTCCCTTTTTCAATTGATTATGCATTCAGTCAATTTTATTAGTCATTCTAAATACCTTTATTAGTTATTTAATACTAACTTAATTACTAATATTAGTTCATGAATTTAACTCAATTTAGATAATTTTCAGTGGATATCACAACATTTTCTATAATCAAATCAGAACAAGAGTGAACAACAAAAAAAGTTTTGTAACAATGTTTTACCATTTAGTTAACTTGCATGTTTTTTCAGCATTAAATCTGCTAATTTTAACCATAATACAAAACCAGGTTTGTGTTTTGTTCATCACAAAGCTATAATTATTATTTTTGTCCAAGTCAGTGATTCTGGTTTATTGTCTTGAATGCGTGCAAAACTTCAGAGAGAAATAGCACCATTTAGTTGGGTTATTCATGCGGGAGAATATTGCAAAGACAGAGAGAAAGTGATTTATGATTTACCCAAGCTTCAGAAATGATGACTTCTCAACTGCTCTGTAGGGTAAGCTTAAGGCAGGCTGCTGGAAATCTAGTAAGAGGCCATGCAGAAGGGGTGAACACATGAGGGATACTTCCTCTGGGAAAGAACAGTGGTGTTATCGGGTGAGGGCCCCTCCAGAGCTACATCTGAGGTCCGGGGCCCAAGGACCACCGCGCCAGTCCACCATAACACAATGACAGAGAGACCCCCTGTTTTTAAGCCCTGTTAAGAATTATGCCATAATTAATTACAAAAACGTGGACCAGGGAGCGTTTGTGTTGTGCATGCTTTGCTTATGTGTGCGTAGAAGAAGTAGAGTAGAGTTAAAGTGTCCATTTTTCTTCCTTTCCTGCTCTTCTCCATGCTTTCTCTCTCTGGTTTTCTCAGGGGGTCTTTGCTGGCCGGCGAGTTGCTCAGGAATGTTTGTCTCTCCTCACACCGGTCCCGGGAGGGACGTTGGTAGAGGTCAGCGTCCGCCCCCCCCCCAAACATCCCCTGAGGCTATCAGTTAACTCAGTTAGCATGAGATAGACCCCTCTACACCCCCATCCTCTCTCCTCACAACACCAACACAACATCTTCTCTCAAAAACATTCGTCCATTAACACACGTAAACTCTGGAGCAGCAAAGACTCATAACCTCTGATTGATGAGGCCTGTACTGATAAGTCAATAATACTGTAGGTGTATTTGCTTGAATTCTTACATGATAAAAGTTTGTAGATGATTTTCATTGTTCGAGAATATTCAGCCCTTTTAGAGGAACAGATCACCTAAAAATTAAAACAGTCACCATTCATGCCATTCTAAATCCTTTCCTACTTTCTCTATATCATAATTGTTAAAAAGCTAATTCAACTATATATATATATATATATATATATTTATTTATATTCCAAACTTTTTACTGGTAGAGTGGATAGATATTTATGTTCATAAACTATTAGTTCAGTGAAGTTTGAATCATTACGACATGCTTTTTGCTGATTGACAGGAACTGCGTAATGCATTTCCATATTTTTTTGCATCATGTCATTCACTCTGATTTTTGTTAAGTGTCTCAGTTTGGGAAATGCATTCCTAAGTCAAACAATGACAGGAAACTGATTCTGCCGAGTGGTCTGTGAGTACAGGGCACTTTAGGGAATATTTTAAATGTCACCACCATCTTAGAAACCACTCAACGAACGAATGTGAGCACAGATATTTGAAACTGTGTCTCGTGCCGTTCTGACATACGGCAACACAACAACACTGTTTTCAATGAGTAAAAAGCTGACTACAGGCATCCCTGAAAACTTGTGGAAAAAAGTTTGCCCTCAATGATGCAGATCTCTCTTGACATAGTCAACTGGAAATGTCCATGAATAGCATATTTTAACTCTCAAGTCTAATTTTTGCTATCTCGCACTTTCATCGCACAGCTATATAACATAGCTCCCCCTCATCTGTCTATTCCTGCTCCCTCCCCTCTCTTTTTGCCTTCCTGGCTAAAATTTACTCTTCCTGTCGTTCGCCTCCCCTCACAAAGGCTATTTATCAGCCGGAGAGCAGCTCGGACTCCGCCGCTAAGGCATTCCACCCAGCGACAAATCCACTTTATTGAAATGCAGACAGGATCCAGTCAGAACTGGAGCCAAACCAAGTTTTTTTTTCCTTACTCTGTGCAAGGTTTAAGGTCGTGCGTTATGGATGGCTGAGTTTCATCCGAGTGGAAATTACTTATGCCATATCAGGCAGCCTCACATTTCAACCGACACAAGCTGGCAGAGTCCTCAACTTGACTCCCATTGGTGTGCTAACGACCCGGGGCGACATGATTTGAATAAAATACTAAACATCTTACTTGCTAGGATTAAAAAAACATTACTGCAATGCTAGAAATATCATCAAAAATAAATGTTACCAAAAAAAATCAACCTTGGACATACTGATCCACTGGAGGTTATCATTGGAAACATCAGCAGCACTTTTTTCAAATGCAGACACGTTTTTTCAAGAATTCGATTTCTGCAAGTGATTACGTCATTGTTGATATCAAGAATGAACATTTGTACTATTGGAAATGCAATTCCTAAAAATAGCCTTTGTTACTAGTAGAAATCCAATTTCAAGCATGTGAAAATGTAATTGTTGATATGATATCAATAATTCATATCCTGGGAATGAATAAAGTCAAAGCGGCTTGCCATAATCTGAAAAATTAATTCAGTAAAGTTTGGTGCAAGGTTTAAGAGTTGTGCGTCATGATTGGCTAAATTTCTTCTGAGTGGAAATTACTCATGCCATGTCAGGCAATCTAGAAGTTCAAGTCCCTTTCACATGCTAGCCGAGTCCTCAACGAGACCCCTACTAGCATACTCACAACATTCTTAAAAATAAAGGTTATTTATTGGCATCGACAGTTCCAAGAAGAACCGTTAGCAACAATTAATTTCAATGGTCCACTTTAGACAGTTCTACTAATTGTAAGTAACTTTGTAACTACATGTACACTAACTCTCATTAGAGTATTAGTAGACTCTCTGCTTAATATCTGCTAACTCTTTATTCTGATGCTCCTCAACAGATATTCTACTGACACTGACTATAAGTAACTTTGCAACTACATGTCAACTTACTCTACTAACCCCAACCTACCAGTCTACTAATACTTTGACAAGTACCGAATGCAATGATTGGACGAACATTTTTTTAGTTTTGTTTCTGAGACTTCCACAGAAGATATATGTACATGGTTTATTATTTAAAACAATGTGCTATTGATTACTATCAGGATAGTTTCAACCAGAAACAAAAAGTTTTTAAGAAAAATATAGTACTGCTCCATTAGAGGTTATCCCTGGCTATCCCCTTGCTTTATCATGTAAGGAGAAGATGTTGAGGAATATATTTTTTCTCACAATGGCATGTGCAGTCAAAATTAGAAACACACAAATGCCAGCGGCCTTTAGGCGTACTTTCTTTTTCTGCGGCTCGATGGCCA
Organism: Tiaroga cobitis; assembly: GCA_030578255.1. Classification (NCBI taxonomy): domain Eukaryota; kingdom Metazoa; phylum Chordata; class Actinopteri; order Cypriniformes; family Leuciscidae; genus Tiaroga; species Tiaroga cobitis. Next base: position 3,678,314 of record CM060592.1, read on the forward strand.
AGAATGTTGCTAAGGTCTCTCAACTGATGTCTTGACCCTTAGCAGACCCCTATCTTTTCAGAGAGTCCGGGGTCTGCTTTCTGTTTGCGTCTTATGCCTTGAGTTAGGTGCTTTGCGTGGCCTCGCTGTGGTCGGTGACCTTTGGATCTCTCCCACACAACCGCTGCTGTGTCCTCCCCGTCCACCTCTCCATGTCCCCCAGTGGCCCCGCTCTGCCCCAGGCACTTTCTGAACTAGATCTCCCAGATCTGTGGGAGAAGAGGGAAATGAGGCTGGGATAAGGAAGATGCTTTTCCCAAGAATAGTTTCTCCAGTAGGGTGACAGCAAGAGGGAAGAGGCTTAAAAGAGGAAGTACTGGGATTACAAGAACTCCCCTGCAAATCGGAGAAGGACGCCTCGCCGTCACCCAGGCCTTCAAGAGGATATTAAAAAGCAACTCATAAACTGGAGGTGGGGAAGAAGTGCAGTCTTCTAGATCTCTGAGATGAAGAGGTCTGAATGATTCAGAGTTTCAGCTGGGAAAAGAATCTAATGGCAGATGTGTCTCTGGGGACTGGAAGAGCTTTGGATTATATCCGCATTACAGTCTCGTATAGTCATATTCAAGGAATGATTTACCCAAATATGACAAGTCTGTCATCATGTACTCACCCTAGCGTTGTGGCTTATTTTCGTCTATGGAACAAAAAAAGAAGATGAGAAAAATTGAAGTACATTCATGCTGCTCTTTTCCATGTCAATGGAAGCTTAACCTTCACTATATGAAACCACCATACATTAGTTCATATGATATACAACAGCTTTGTGTCAGGTTCAAACTTAATTTAAAAAGCTGTTTACTTAAAAACATTCCCAACGACAACGATATGTTTAAAATGGAGACATTTTTTCTTTGAGTTTTCCACGTACAAACGACACCATTGTCAAAATGATCCCCGTTCACATGGATCCGCCAAATGACTAAAAACGCTGTATTCTGCCTCCAAGCCACTAGATGGCGATGAAACACTATAGACTGAACACGTAATACGCATGTGCATGACATCATCATCTTCAGAGATTCGCGTTTTTGTTGTTTAAACGGAGACCGTTTTCAAAATGTACACTTTGAAACCCGTTTTCAAAAGTTTGCGTTTTCAGGCACCCAAAACGCCGTTATCGTTTAAACGAACGGCCAAAACGCATAACAAGTTTTACGTTGCCATTTCGCATTTGGTTATGAGACATGAAGGACCGTTGTTGTTTTTTAATGTTGACATCATGCTTCTTGATGTGTCAAGTTTTATTGTGTATTCCACCGAAGAATGAAAGTTAAATGTTTGGCATGACATGAGAATCAGTAAGTGACTGTGTTTTCATTTGAATTTCAAACTGTTCCTTTAAATTGTATTAAATAAAAGCCACAGGCTATTTTTAATTTTCCTCAAAAATATGATCCACACAGAGCACCATTATGTCTTATTTGCCATTGCCATAACAGCGTATAATGTTCACGGTACGGTCCCCTTCCTCGCCTAACCTGCCGTCACACTTCCATTTCACAAGAGTCATTTATTGCCAGTCTCCCAAATGTAACCGATGCTTACAGAAGGATATTACTCACACACCACAACCCTGCCAAGTCCTGTTCCATGGACCATTAAGGTGTTTAAAGACAGGCATTCATATTTGTGCTATTTTCCCTCCTTGGATTCTTTCCTTTTTTTTCAGTGTACATATTTCCCAACAAAAAAGAGAATATACAAAAAATACCATTATGATCAGTTCATAGAAAAGTCACAGCATGCAGTTTAGTCTGCAATGTAGGGAAAAGAAACGCTCTGGGGAAATAAGGAGGTTTTTGGTTTTGTTGTATACATGAGTAATGAATGAAAGAATAATGAGTAATCCAGAAGAAAGTTAAAGGATCTCTGAAAATGTGATGGATGTCTCTACTTACATGATATTACATCAGTCTCTGGGTGTGAATCCTTAACCAGAAAACAAGGACAAACATTTGCCTTCAGTGTTGCGGAAAAAGAGCTCGGTCTAAGCTTGATCTGCTCTCACGGAGCATTTACATTTACCACATATATCAGGATTAGGGATGGGAAACCTAAGGAATTTATTGCATGTTTCGAGCTCTAATCAGGGCACAATGCCAGATTTAGACGAATCGAAAATGAACTCTCGAGTTTTGGCAGTGCCTGTTGACTTAATCATTCAGTGAAAACCTCCAACCGTTGTGTGTTTTATCGATGTTCATCGCGTAACGCAGCAGTTTTGTGTTGACTGGTGTCCAGATCTGATTGTGTCAGGGAAAGGTCTGTGTAAGCAACAGGAAGCCAGAGCTCAGGTAATCTAGCAGGAAGCCCTGGCCATGCCAGCACAAGCGCCCTGCTTTTCATTCACGTGGAGGCTCTCGTCAGACGTAAGCTACACACACATACAACAAGTGCCATGTGCGCAAGCATACCAGTGAGTCCCATCCACATCTTCCATTTTTACTTTCATAGTTAAAGTATCTACTTGCCTATCAAATACAATTTTAAAAGGTGCTTGCTGGGGAGTAATAAAGTTGACACAAAAGGGAACAATGCTCAGATCCTTTGCTCTTGGGAGAGGAAGAATATAAGAGTTCATAATATTGAAATCTTGGACTTTTGATTGAGTATCTTTCTAAAGGTTCAAATCTCTTTTGAAACTCCAGATGAGACCCATTGAAGATGGCCATTGCCTTATTTTCAGGAAAGATATCTGAGAAGTAGATAGCATAAAAAGATTCTCCATTTTAAGAGGCCCTATTATGTTTTTAGGTGTGCAGCTTTCTTTAGTGTGTAATGTTGCTGTTTGAGCATGAAAAAGCTCTGCGAAGTTACAAAGTCAAAAAGTCCCTCCAGCGGGAGTTATACTCTATATCAGTGTCAGTGGTTCTGAACTCCCTGAAACGCCTCCATTGTAGTCTTGAGTTTCTTTCGGTAACGAACACGTCACAATATTCCTCATTTAAATAATTAATATGCAGGATAAAGGGGCGGGGCCTGGTTGAGTTAGTTAGTAGTGTGTTAAACTGGCGGTTATGGTAAGGGGCGGGACATTTCCCAAACACACTCAAAGCGCTCGACCAATCACAACACACTGATCCAGCCGACCAATCAGAGCACAGTGTGCTTTTCAGAAGGAGGGGCTTCATAAAGACAGGAACTAAACAGGGGTGTGTGTCCCATACAAAAAACATAACTCACTGCATAACTACCATGGTATAATGTAATATATAATGTATCTACAATATAATGTATCATTGTAGAAACAAACTAGCTAGTCACTGCTGTTCACTGAAAACGGTCGCACCTCTGTCGTTTGAACCAGGGCCGTAAACACCATAGACATACAGGCGGTTTGTTCAGTCAGCTGTCTCCTACAGTTTATTTCCCTCATATTGAAGAGTCAACAAGTACTGAAGTGAAACGTTTTCAAATAAAATCAATCGATTTCAGAATAAAATGCTGAAAAGGTTCACAGCGACCGATGTGAGACTAGTTGTGAGACGTCACTCAGCGTTCTTGTTGCGCATTACCCAAGAGACGTAACTATGCCACAGATCTGGTAGTTGGTTCAGTAATGGATTTCTTTTTCCTTGAGCCTTTTTGGCAAAGGGCCCCCAGGGGCCTCTGTAATATTGGTTGTACAGGGAGCAGGGAAGGTTAGCTCGGGTTTCTCCAGGCCCCAGTGATCTGCTGAGGTCACGGGGTCAAATGCAAAAGTGACAATGTGGATAATTGCCTGCTGAAGATAATGGCCTGTTGATTGAGATCAATTGCTTTCTATGGACTGAGAAGGAAAAACAGTGGAGTGAACTCTACCCTCTCAAGATGTCCAACAATAAGACAATGGATGTCTGGCCTGTGGACAAAGTGCACCATATATAAACAGAGAGAAATAAGGGATATAATGAGAGAGACGGACCTGCGTTCAAGAAACGTGTCAACTGTGCAGCTACTTTTTGAATATGTTGTATGCAAGCTTAATTCGTAGCATGTGTGGCCCTGACCCAGATGTCTTGACAGACATAAATAGAGTTTTTCAAACATTGTTCTCTCTATTCCTGCTGTATAGAGTATAATGTGGACTGTGCAGAGTCTGTGAATTTTCCATATGCATTAAATACCTGGATGACCTAACGGACACGATTACTACACCGTAAAGCACACGGCTCACAATACCGAATATGCTCTTAGCTCAACCTTACATTAACAGTACTTTAATATTTCTTTTTTTGACAAATTTCATTGGTTTAAACATTTTAAAAGAACATTTTAAAAGAGAGTAATATAATGAAAAATAACCCGTTTTGGAATGATGGCTACTGTTTCACTTAGTAGGCATTTGTTTGTAATCATAAAGTTCAGATCATAAAATTGATATAAAATGTATCAATGAATAAGTCATTTTAGTAATATTTGGTAACACTTTATTTTAAGGTGTCTGTGTTATACTGTAATTATGCATTTAATTACTGTGTAAAAATAATTAACTACATGTACTTACTATAGGGTTAGGGTAGGATTAGGGCTTGGTTGAGGGTTACTTGCGTGTAATTAGGAATAATAGTTATTACTACAATAACTATATGTAACATATGCAACAAGGACAAAATAAAGTGTTACCTAATATTTTACTAATACATTATTACTAATACTAATATATTAGCAATATTAGTAGTCCGGTACAGTATTTCTATTCTGATAATCAGATAATCATTCACCAATTTCCAATAAATATTTTTTGAATTCTTAAAGATACAGTATGTAATTTATTATAGCAAGTACAAACAAATATCTGTTATTTTGCTCAGACAGCATTTCAGTTGCATTGACTATATTATTGCCTAACTTCAGTGACATTTCTCAAGGTTTTGAAGGTGTGTGTGTGTGTGTGTTCACTCTGCTGATTCTCTTGACACTCTGAATCAAACTTTCAGATGGGAAACGTGTGGCTGACATGCAATCGCACAATGAGCTCTTTCTTCCACAGCTACTTTACATGCCGAAGGTTCCTCAGGAGCCACACATTTCACACACGCACACACACACACACTCACACACACAGAGAGAAACCACAGCTGAGGAATATTATGATTCACACACTAAAACACTCATGTATTATTACGTTACGACAATCAGAAAAGCAGATAAAGCCACTGCTGACATGCACCTAAACGCCTTTGTGCAAGAAGCGCATCTGCTACTGTGATGCAAGGCAACATAACCGGCGAATATAGACTAACAGAAAGCAATTTAGAGATCATATTTGATGCATTAATGGGAAGGCTTGTACAATTGTAATGCAGCTTTCACCTTTTTTGGGTGTGAGAGTGTAATTTCTAGTTTCACAAACTACTAACTCAACCAGGGCCCGCCGTTTTATTCTGCGTATGAATCATTTAAATGAGGAATATTGTGACGTGTTCGTTCCCGGAAGAAAACTCGGCAACCCTTTATTTTGTTTGTATTTTATTTTACATGTCAACTAACTCTCATTAGAGTATTAGTAGACGCTCTGCTTAATATCTGCTAACTCTTTATTCTGATGCTCCTCAACAGATATTCTACTGACACTGACTATAAGTAACTTTGCAACTACATGTCAACTTATTCTACTAACCCAAACCCTTAACAGTCTACTAATACTCTACTAACACTAGAGTTTGGTGCAACGTTACTTATAGTCAACAGAATGTGTTAAAAGGACCATCAAAATAAAGTGAAACCGAAACCGGAAAACCACAATGGAGGCGTTTCAGGGAGTTCAGAAACACTGACACTGATATAGAGAATAACTCCCGCTGGAGGGACTTTGTAACTTTGCAGAGCTTTTTCATGCTCAAACAGCAACATTACACACTAAATAAAGATGAACAGGTCAAAAAAGCAGAATAGGTCCGCTTAAACAAAATAAACATATATATGTTGCATATAAATCAAATGACGTACATATGTATACATATACTAATTTTTTTTTTTTTCGGAGAGCTTCCTTCCTTTGTCTGCGCTCTGATCTGGAGGTAAGTTTGTATTTGGCTCGGGACAGTCTGTCACTTGTCATCATCAGCGCTCTGCAGGCGGTCAGAAGATAACTGCTTCAAACAAGCACTTGATTACGACTAATGCAGACACAGCAGGGAGCAACTCAGCCATGACTGTAAGTGTGTGTGAGGAGGGGCCCTTCGCAAGCTTTGAAGCAAACAAGATGGATATCTGCGCTGTTTACCTTTTAATTTGGTGCCCAATTGTACGAAGATTGGCTACAAATTGAAAAATGAAGATCAGGTGCAGGAGTGTGTGTGTGTGTGTGTGTGTGTCCGCTTTGAATTTCCATCCACCTATTTTGCTGGTTGAAACAGGCGCTGCGCACACAAACACGCAACCTACCGGTAACCTCAGTGCTTTCAACACTCTCGCCACACACTTCAGGCCATTCCTAGATCCACTACAGAGCCACGGTCCCCATAAAATACATTTTGCTCATTTTGGTCACATATGTAAGTGTTATAAGCGTGTTTACTGAGCATTACCGGAGCTGTGCTACTGCCCCACAAGACTCACAGGACACACATCTTGATGTCATTAAGAAGCCGGCGTTATTAAAGCCAGAAATGGACTGTAAGAAACCAAACCTAAATCATTTGTTGGACCCATCACACTGTCAGAGAGAGTCAACATTGAAAAACAACGGGACCTATTTACATTCTTAATGAATCAGTTATCTAGTCTTATTGTGCACAATTCATCAGTGAATGTTATTGTGAAGAAAAAAAGTTTATTTTAATGCATTGGTAAACACTTTGGGCCCTATCATACACCCGGTGCAATGCAGCTCCAGGCGCGACTCGAGTGTTATTTGCTAGTTTCAGCCCGACGCAGTTATCATTTTCACGTCCTGCACCATGTTGTTTAACCCTCTGAGGTCGGCTATCGCGCCGGCGCGATAGTCTCGCTTTTTTCTTATCAGTGCAAAAGAAACTCAAAATACTCTGTTGATTTTGATCTTACATATTAAGTGTTGTACATCATTAGATCCTGATAAGTGTCTATTTTTTTGTGGATACTCACAATAAAAACAAAGTGTTGTGCTTTTCGCCAAATAAAGAAAAACAAACATGATGCGCGTTCTGCCTTCTCTCTGTCAGTGAAGTCCATTCTGAAACGCGTCCTAAGATTAACTTTAATTCCGCGAATACTTGTCATGCAGGCACGAGTGTTTTTCCATAATGAAGCTTGAACTCTCTTCTTTTAAATGAATTAATTTATATAAAAAAACAATTATTCTCAGCTTATGTAATCTGTATGAAAAGAGAGAGATGTCAGTATTTTTCTTTCCAGCTCATTACACCTAATTACGCGTTAATGTGCCACGCCCACGGAGAGCGCGCGCTATTCAAACGCAAATGATCTTAGACAAGCCGTTCGAACATGCCAACGCCCAGCAGCTGGATTATAAAACACATCGTGTTTAGTAAGTATCTTGTACAGCTGTGGACACAGCGTATCCTTTCGCTGTGAGGAATAATACTATCTAACCCTGGAAAATGTACCAGAAGTGCTGGTAGTTTCATTTCGAGGAGCAACGGATCCAGCTGATGTAGTAAGTCATTTATTCTAGTGCTTTGTTCTAATCGCGATATTGAATAGTGTCTGACTGTAAACCGCAAAAAGACGGTGTTTAAATATGAATTGCGTGTCTGTGTGTAGGCTAAATGATGAGTGAACGGCAAAGGCGCGCACGCTTTGTTTACTACAGTTATACAGCGCGTGTCTGTGCCCATTCACTCTCGCACCTACATTAGTAAACGTTATGTTTACATGAACACATACAAACTATATTGCTATAGCCTACTAAGATGAGTAAAAATAGACTGAAATATGTTGAAATAAAATGTCTGTATAAGCAACAAGCTGCAAATTCACATGTATATACTAATATATCATACACAATATATTACAGACTAAATATGAATGTTTAGACACGATTTTGTGATTAGTTTTGGATAGATTATAAAGTTTTGACTAAAAAAAGACTACTGTCACATTAAATAGGTACGCTTTTGTTCACCAATTTCTGCTCATAGTTAAATATACTATAGTATGATGTTTTGTCAAAAATAAAGTAGGTATATTGAATTATCAACTAAGATGTTATTATAGTGTTTGTTCCAATATTCAAACTAATGAATCCTTACCTTTTTTTAATACGTATGATAAAATGTATACTTTTTACACAGAAATACACTTGAAATATTGTTAAAATTGTAATTGTTGTTGTAATTGTAACCTATTTGTAATTGGTTACAATTTCTAATTGTAAAATATGTATAGGCTATATATATAATTTCTTTTGTCCTTGCATTCTTTGGGATCCTGTGACACACCTGTGTGAAAGGGCTAATTAATATGCAGCTCATTATGCGGCACATTATCCGGCCTTTGTCTTCTCAGGTGTGAACACGCCTCCACGCATATTGCCTTTCCAAACAAAAGGTGTCTAATAAAATTTAAATCAGTGTATGTGTTTGTGTAAATGATTAGGCAGGATGATTTTCAGATCATTTTGAAGCAAAAATTTTAGGCAACAACACTCATTAGTCAAGTCTTGTGTACACATATTTAGTATGTGTTTTGTGGCCTTATTTCAGACACTTTAAGTTTTAGTTTTTTCAATAACCATGCATAAGCAATATTATCTCAAAAATACAAACATGTTTCATAATTGTTGCTCAGAAATTACGGTAGCCCAGTTTGTGCTATATTGAGTGAATTTACACCTTTGCCATTAACATGTTTATAAATAACTGAAAAAAGCACAAATGTCAGAGCATGTCAGAACACCTCAAGGACCCCAAAAACCCTTAGACCTCAGAGGGTTAAATAGCAAATGCATTTGAGCCCATTTGTGCGCGCATGGGTTGAGAATGAGGTGTGTGTTCAGGAGCATTGTTTGCGCGTTGCTATTTTGAGGAACTGATATAGACTGAGCCATTGACCAACTGAAACCTGGCCTAAAGTCAATGGCACAGTATTTTTTGTTATTTAAAGGGCGCATTAGTAATGTCGCCTATAGGCGGGTCCACAACGTGTGTACACTCTGCTTATTACACACACAGCAGCAGCACACACGCATGCCAAATATTAAAAATAAAAGGATTACAATGTAAAAGATTATTATTGTGAACATAAAGATATGGTGGAATCCGGATATTTTCCAGTAGTAGTTTAACATCGCGCATGATCAGATCCGTCTCCTCGCTAGAGAAGCGTTCAGTCTTTCCACTTGCAAATTCCGTCAAGTAAATAGCGAGTCCGCCATGGCGCGAGCGCAACTGCCTTTTAAAGGTAATGGGAGATGAGACTCTGATTGGTTTATTGCACGTGAAGCCCAAAACACACCCATTACTCATTAAGAGAAAAGGGACAACACTATTAGACCATGCGCCGCACGTGCCGACCATTTTTCCCGTCATTAAACTAGCAAAAGTGGATTGGGACACGCCCTAAGTGCAGCTTAGACCATGCGCTTAGATCCTTAAAATAGGGCCCACAATTTCAATAGTCTACTTTAGACATTCAACTAACTATAAGTTCTGTCACGAGAACTCTTGGAGAGATACTCCGTGACCATGTACAGACTATGGGGCATGTTCCCTCATTTCACAGGTGCACACACATAGCATACATTTATATTGATTTTTGGGATGCTGGAAAGACATAGAAGGGTTGGGTGCAATATATGTAGGATTGTTGTGTGTAAAAATGTGAGACAAAATGTTGTGTAAATGTTATGTTAGACTTACCTATAGCTTGGTATGTTCCGTAGGCGGGGCCACGACGTTAAGATGGCCACCGTAACATTCAGTAGGCGGGTTGGCGATTCTGGATTGAGCATGGTCGAGTACCGCCACTTTAGTCTGTCTGGTACACCAATAGACTGTTGGCACGAACGCGCTTTGTTTATTTTTTAAAGTTATTTTTGGTTTGTAACACTACGTTTTCTGCACCGTGGGATTTTTCTACTTGTTGTAAAATAAAGTTTGCATTGAACGGATTCCTGATTGCTCCCGTCACCTCATTGCCTCTAACCGTAAGGGGTCATCCACAACATATGGCAATGTTAATGTATTTGATCTTGGGGGAATAGATCTGTTACGCTGCTGCACATGTAACTTACACGAATGAACCCATAGCAGATCTATACAGGTGGAGCTGGGGAAGGGGAAGGGTTTCTGAAAGCATAGCATACTATTAACAGCAACACTACCAGTATATGAATGTTGAGCCGCAACTCATTGGCCACTGATGCAACAGCAACCAATCAGCTATGCTATGTAGATGATCGCTAACAAATTGAGTTGAGGACCTATCATCCTGCGCCATCTAGAGTTTCATGCCAGAACTTGGTATTAACTTTGCAACTACATGTCAACAAGCAGTCATTAGAGTATTAGTAGACTCTCTGCTTAATATCTGCTAACTCTTTATTGTGATGCTCTTCAACAGACATCTACTGACTATAAGTAACTTTGCAACTACATGTCAACTTATTATACTAACCCGAACCCTACCAGTCTACTAATACTCTAGTTAGTCGACAAGTAGTTTAAATTAATTAGAGTTAGTTTACATGTAGTTGCAAAGCTATCTGGAGTTAGTAGAATGTCAAAAATAAAGTGTAACCTATTTTTTTGTCAGTATGCATCCGAATAATGATACTGCAAATATGTATTTTATGTATTCACAAAGCTTATCTATTGAAAGATCTAATGATGTACGTTCGCCACCTAGCTCGTGTTTTTTCTTTTTCTTAACATTAGAGGGAGGAGAGGTTGTGAACAGGTGTGATAAGACACAAAACAAGCAGATCCAGGAAGAGGCTGATATTCCCGTGTCCCTCGTCGGATGAACACCCCTCCTGCTGACAGGACAGATAGCGTGTGACTCAAAACAACAGCAGAGAAGATGAGAGAAGCAGCACCGGTGTGGGACGCGGCTCACGGGACAGTGTTTGCGAACTGGCTTTGTGTTTTCACAGGTTACTGGGAATATCTGTTTATTATCGGCTTATCTGAGCCAGCAGTGCAGGTTCCACAAAATAACAGCTGAATGAATCGGGGAACTGTTTTGCTGTTCTCAAATCTCCTGATGGTTCAAACATGACAAACATGGCGATTCCGAAATCACTGAAGACTGATTGTGGAAGCTCGAACTGATATTGATATATCAGTTCATTGATATTAATCATATATATTGATATTGATTGATATTACTCAACACCTAAAAATATAAATAGTTAGAAGTCCTTATTTTTACATGCACTTTGATTTTGCAGTGCTGCAATTATGTTGGAGCTCATGCAAACAGAATACTGTAATCATGTCAGTGTGATTATTTTCACACACACACAACAGTGTTGGGAACTAACTAACTAAACGTAGTTGCAAATGAATGAGGGTTAGTTTACATGTAGTTGCAAAGTATTAGTAGAATGTCTAAAGTGGACTATCGAAATAAAGTGTAATAAATACATTTTTGGACCTCTGAAATGATTTGTGCTTTCTGCTGACATAATCAAGGCAATGTGGGCGGGAAAAATAATATTAACCAATCAGTGACGTTTCACGATCCAATAAAGTCCTGATGGATTCAAACAAGTCCCGCTCTACACATAAATACACATGTATATATAGTAAAATCTGATTTGTTTTCTGATGATAAATAGTTTTTTTTTAATCACAGACTTTTTTTGTGAATGTGATATATCTAAAGTGTTTTATGAGACAAAATGTATACAGTAGATCCGCATATATTGCAGTTATGCTATCTGATTCACTTATCAATCCGAATCTATTGGCGTTCAGCGAGCACTAATGTTTATCAGCTATTGGCCACCCACTCAGAAAGCTCACAAACACAAGCGGGGACGAGTCTCAGCTGTGGGTCAGATCTGGCCTCATTACCTTCCTGCTGTCACTCACACACCACTGACCCCAATCTGAGTCCTTTTCCCACAGAGTTCACACACACACACAATGCCTGTGTTCACAGACGTCAACAGTAAAAGAACACACATTAGACAAACAAAAGTCTGCATTTATTTCTCAACTGCTGATCTTAAAGTTTCATTAATTATCAAATTTAGTGTACATTTACCTTGCATATAAATGATAGTTATATGTAGTTACATGCGCTCAGTGTGCAACAGTGTTGAGGAAGCTACTTAGAAAGTTTTTTGGCAAGCTATAAGCTTTTCATAGTCAAGTAGTTAAATATACCACAAACATGCAAACATTTTAACCAGTGAATAAATAAAAGCATTATCAATATGTATTCCAGAAAGCATGCCATTATTATAACACTGCTGTTGTGCTGCACTGGAGTATATAGATCATGTCTCATCAAGTCATAACTATCAAAAACAGTAATAATATAGCCTTACAACAGTGAGAATCTCAAATTAAGTACACAAATAAATAAAAAAGTTTGCTTAAATGAATCAGGCTTAATCTCAATGCAAAGAAAAAAAAAAGCAAAATGTGTTGTATTGCTACCACAGTGAAGTTATACGTGCATACAGTAATGTAATGATTTGTGATGGACAATGATACTTGTTTGATGAAAAAGCTGGAAAACTACATTGTTTTTGAAACGAATGAGTAAAGGTTATTACAATAACTGTCATTAGAGTATTACTGTTAGGTTAGGGTTAGCATAAGTTGACATAGTTGCAAAGTTACTTATAGTCAGTAGAATATCTAAAGTGGACTATTGAAATAAAGTGTTACCCAAAATATTATATTATATTATATTATAACACGGCTCTGTGGAATACTTGATTCTGATTGGTCAATCGCGGCATCCAGCGGTATATTATTCCCAAATAAACGCCGCTGAAAACAGAAACACAGGCTAGCGCTATACGCTTGCTAGGAACGGTTTTTCTTCATGGAAGTTTTGCATTTGGTGAGCTAATAAAATATTAAAACTCGCTCTCTCTTGTTTCATACAAACACGCGGCCATTTTGTGACTATTGTTTTAAACACTGTTGGAATATGAGATACAAACAGGTACGCTTTTAAAACAGTTTAATCTGAAATCAATATCTCTTATTCCCATAGTTATTTATGTGGCGAAATGCTGTGTAATAAGTGTAATTCGTGTCTTATATTTACTTATGTGGCAATTAGCCGTGTAATAAGCGGGATAATGTACATCCAGCCGGTTGTTATCTCAGAATAAACCCCTTCAGTGTGAAGCAAGACCTGATCCTGATCACCCTGTCGGGGGTTATTCTGAGATAACAACCGGCTGGATGCACATTATCCCTTACTTATATTATATTATTAAGTACTATATTATGCTATTACAGGTTTTCTCAAATCCTAAAACACAAAAGCCAATCCTCTAAACCAAATGACCAGTTGTCTAAACACATTTACTAAATCTAGCCATCATTTTCCAATATCATAAACACATTTCACATGAAGACACAAATCACAAAACACAATCCTCCGTTCTCATAAATCTTAACACATTTTTCCTTGCTAAAACACAAGTTGCAAAAGAACTCTGCTCATATTCTCAAATGAAAGCTTATGCGATGCAAAATGCTTGCCACAGTCAGCAATATTTGAACACAATCAACACACCTGGCGTCATTCATTACATACAACGACTTAAAATTGAAGACACTTGTTGCTAATGCTGTGACCACATGTATAAAAGCAAGTTCAGAGTGCACAGTTTGCTGAAGATTACAAACAGACACAATGGATGAAGGCAGAGTCAGGGGAAGAGGAATTCAAGTCAGAGGAGGGAGAAGAGCTGGCCATGGAAGAAGAGGAGGAGGCCAACAAGGGAGAGGAGAAGGTCCAGGAGGGAGAGCAAGACAACCTCGCACCATCATTACGGACGAGATGCGAGCAACAGTCATTGACCATGGCATGACAATGGCTGAAGCAGGACTAAGAGTCCGTCCAGACCTGAGTAGGTTCACCGTGGCCACCATTATCAGGGCATTCAGACAACACAACAGGTATAGTACTCTATTGCTTTCTCTGTCACAATACAATTTTACAAGCCTGTGAAAGTAGTCTATTGGTTTCAAATTAGTTGTTACTGTATTGTAAAACATGTTAATTGACAACACATCTTTCTTTCTTTAGAGTTGAAAGACTGCCACATAGAGGTGGGAGGGTTGCCATATTTACAGGGGCACAAGAAACCCTCATTGTGGATATGGTTCGTGAGAACAACCTCATCAGACTCCGGGAGATCAGGGGATGGGGGGGGGGGGGGATGGGGATGGGGGATGGGGATGGGGATGGGGGGGGGGGGGGGGGGGGGGGGTAATATTACTCTTTGTGCGGCCATGGGTTTGGAGGGGCTTGTCCACCGGCATGCTGTCCTTGGGTCTTACAACACCCAACGTCTCCTCACCAGAGGAGCTAAAATACATCCTCCTGGACCGCCAACAGCACCATCCTGGGCCCGCACATCACATTTATGTGATCATTTGGGACAATGTACGCTTCCACAGAACAAACCAAATCAGAGAGATGTTCACGACGAACAGTAACCACTTTTTAAACTGTCTGGCACCCTACTCCCCTTTCCTAAACCATATAGAGGAGTTCTTCTCATCGTGGAGATGGAAGGTTTATGACAGACAACCATACACTAGAGAGAACCTCCTAAGGGTAATGGAGCTGGCCTGTGTTGACATCCCAGTGGAGGCCTTCCAAGGATGGATTCGCCATCCTTGGACGTTTTTCCCGCGGTGCCTGGCAAGAGACAATATAGCCTGCGATGTGGATGAGGTGATGTGGCCCGATGCAGCTCAGCAACATGATGCCGCACAGTGATTGTGGTGTGTGTGTGGTGTGAAAAAAAGTAAATAGAAAACTTCAAACCCTGATCATGTTTTCAAGAGTACTGTTGTGTGCAATAGATTCTGTTTTTGCATTGAGTTGTGCTACAGTAGTGTACATGCAGAATTTACTATAGATTTATACTCTTCATATGAAACTCACAAATCTAAATGCCTAATCCTCTGCAGAGATCTAAGAAGATCCATTACTGTAAAGTTTCTAAAAATATGCATTGGCAGTTATGAAACAAAATTACCTTCTCACAAATTGAGCATTGTGTTTTCAATTGTTTTGCTGTAGTGTGTAATGATTAGTGGTGTCAACAATAATCGATTCGGCGATGCATCGCAATGCGGCAAATGTACGATTCAGCATCGATGCGGCAAAGTGCCATAATCGATTATGTCACTGTTTATTTTCTGGCCTTGGACAATAAAGTTTTGAAGTTTCAATTACTTCCGGGGGCATAATAACAACAATAAAGAAGGCTGAGGCGGAGGGAGATGACCGCGATATGGCGCCATTCACATATAGCGCCTAAAAACCATAGACAGTAACGCTAGGCGCGCCACGTTCTCCTTTTTTCCAAAGCGCTAGGGCGGTTGCGCTCTGGAGGCGTCTGTCGTTGCGAAGCAACCATCAGCTGCGCTCTCCATTACAGCAAACCGTTCGCACCGCGACCGCCTCGCTTCCATTATGAGCGCGCATACCGAACGCCTACATTTGAAATAACGAACTTGAGCGCGCAAAAGATCCCCATATGTGAACAGGCCCATAGACGGGTAATCAAAAACGCACCCAAAGCTTGGATTTAAATTTGATTTAATTTAATGGCATTTATGTTAAAGATACAGGAGAGTTATAATACACACATAGCAGCCAATAAATCTGTTGTTCGATATCTGACTGCTTGTATTGCCTCGTGACTGATGAAAAATCTGCCTTGTTGTGTGCAGTGGAATTGTGATGCATCGCAATGCATCGTAGAATCGAATTGAATCGAATCGTTACCTGGTGAATCGTAATCGAATCGAATTGTGAGGGCAGTGCCAATGCACACCCCTAGTAATGATGTGTATAGTGTTTACATGTTTGAAAGCTTCGAGCTGCTCTTTTGGTGTGAAAGTTTGAGTTTTGAAGTGAGAAGGTGTGGTTGTGTTTATGTAGCTTTAGAAAAGGGTGTTGTGTTTAGACATTGGGGAACATGGAGGAAACGTTTGTGAAATGTGTTTTAGCATTTGAGAAAAACTGTAAAGCATGGTGTGACTAAAATGATTATGTTTAATTACTTTTCAGTATCAGGCTGAAGGAGTGCTCAGTGTTATTTGAGTTTGCGCGCAGGAGTGCTGGCTGTCTGCGCATGCTCTCGTTGACATCCATGACTTCTGTATGTGTCTGATATTGGCTTTGCTCTCAGCAGAGGTCAGCTCCTGTGGCTCTTTGAAGCCTGTGAACTGCATGTGTAGTGGAAGTGTAGGAAACAGGTGCTGCTCAACTCCAGCTGTTCTGTCTCTATTTGATGTGCTTTATAAAAGACAGATGCAAAGTGCCGAGCCGAGAGAAAGATACACACCGTTACACTTCTGTAAATAAATACTGGGGATTCAAAATTCATTTGATTGTGTTAAGAACGGAAGACAGTTTATCCGAGACATTTTCTTTCATAATAATCTTTACGTTTATTTAGTTATTGTCGATGTGTGTATCTTCACATTGGTTGAGACTGATGTGCGTCATTGATCCTTGGAAGCAAATGAATTTACCATCCACAAGTCTTGGCTATTTGTGAAAAGGAATAAATATTTTTTCACTTTCACACTTAAAGTTCCCATAAATTGAATGGCGAGTGCTGATTTCTTTAGTTTGTTGACATATTGCCTTTAGGAAGTATTTCAAAGGAAATACTGAAGGCCCTTTTCAAAATAGACAGTAGCCAGGGTTATTAATATTAGCTAAAACCTTAAAAAAAAAAAAAAAAAATAATAATAATATACATATATATATATATATATATATATATATATATATATATATATATATATATAATTGTTACTTTAAATAAAATAAACATTAACTGCAATAAAATTAAGTATTAAAAAAACTTAAAATGAGTTTATTTGAGCTAGATGCCAAGGTAAAAAAAAAAACTTTTTCGTTTAGTTTAATTTAAAGTACTGAATCGAAATAAACTTTCGAAATTAAACTACATACAAATGACAAAAACACAACAAAATTACTAAGGCTTTAACTAATAATAAAGTGAAAACAGAAAATATGAAAATAACAATGTTGGGCTAATGCAGTACAAGTAATGCGAGTTACATAATCAGATTAATTTTTTCAAATGAGTACACATTACTTTAAATTCACAACAAATGATCTGAATTACTTTTCAAACAAGTAACGCACTTTACTTTGTTTTCCCGTATTGTCCGACAGCTCTCCTGTCCTCATGTTGAGAGAAATCAGGAGTAAGTGCAGAGGTGTTGTGTGCGCTGTGTGTGAACGTGACTGTTATTGTAGTTCTAGACTAAATATGAACATTTACTCATCTCACTTGCACAAAAACAGATCCAGTATTTCTCAAAATGAATAAAAATCATTACGCAAACCTAAAATAGTTAAATATGTTAAATAGAACATATATACTTTATGTATTTAATCTCATTTTATTAACCAACGTATTTGCTGATGACTTTCGATGATCCAGTTTAACCACAATAAAAAGCAAAAATGACTTTAAACATCACATTTGTGTTTAATTTGAGTTTTTATTGCTGAAGTAAGAGTGTTGAACTTTCTTCTCCCGCGTCTAATTCTTCTGCGATCGTGAACGGCACAGCAAATGTTTGCTTGATCGGCGCCCTCTATTGTACAGGAGTACATATGCATTTCCTTCAGCCTGAGGCTTATTCAGTTCACTTTTGGTGTGAAAGGACTTCTGCATTTACCAAAAAAATATACATTTTTTAGTTATTAAAAAAAAAAGCCCAGCGCAGGTGAGAAAAAGTAACGCATCACATTACTTTCCATTAAAATTGTAATTTAGTATTGATAACGTGATAACACTTAACTGCAATATTACAAGTTTGGTAAAGAATCATTAAAAAGTAGAAGAGATCAAATCAAGCTTAATTATTCCCATTAACAAAATATGTATCCAAACAAATACAATGTTCAATATTCGAGAGACATTCAAACATGTATTGATGATCATGAGTGATTGAATATTGTTAATGTAGAGATATATATAGTGAATGTATACTCGTTGAAGTGTACAGGTCAATATTGGTAAGCTGGACATGGTTTTAGGTATTCAAATCCAGTACAGGAGGATTTTGATTTGTGAAACTTTTTAAATCCCATAGAAAGCCATTTAAATCCCCTACATATTGTGTGCCTGGGAAAGACAGGCATTCACAAATGAACAGACAGATCCGTCTCTGAACAGAGGTGTCTTTCTCAGGCAGGACTGCCACCTCCCTAAAGCCATGTAGATGCAATAAAAATAAATGGCCCCTGACGATGTGTTAATCCACTCTTACAAAGCGTCTCAGGTCTGAATTAAGTTGTCATTTTTTATTGCTACCCTGACACCTGTTTATAATAGGGGGCCTTGGTGACTTATGCCCATGTTATTACAGCCAGTGGTGGGAACAGAGAAAGAACTGATCTGAGATCAGAAATGCACCGATTGGGCCTAAAGAGAGCAGATTTCAGAACAGTGGGAAATGAAGCAGAGAAAAAAGGAATTAAATCCAAATAAACTCAGCCACACTTTCTTCCAAACAAGCTATGCTAATATGTATGTTTGTTTGTTTTTCGGTCATTATTCTGCTGGCTATAGCGGGAATTGAATGTCTGCACTTTAGATTTAGGTCACACTTTAGATTAGGGTCCCATTCTCACTATTACTTAACTATTAACTACCGCTTTTGTCTCCATTAAACTCCTCTTATTAATAGTTAGTAAGGTAAATGTTAAGTTTAGGTATTGGGTGATTAAGGGATGTAGAATTTAGTCATGCAGAATAAGGTATCAATATGTGCTTTATAAGTACTAATAAACAGCAAAAATCCTACTAATAACCTAGTTAATAGTGAGAATTGCACACTAAACTAACGTTTTACCAAAAGTCCCCCCCCCCCCCCCCCACCCCCACCCCCCCCCCCCCCCCCCATCAAGTAAGTTTTCATACATCACCAAACTTTTGGTTACAAATGAGGATAATCTTTGAAGGATGAAAAAAAATAGTTTTTGGTCATCATTACATTAAAAATAACATTTAAATTGGATAATATTCAGACTTTTGTGCTTTGAAGTGCTGGGAAAAGTTGTGTAAAGTACTTGAAAGTGGGACTGTCACGCCGAGGGAGTAAAATTTGATGAAGTATTGGTCTGCCATACCTTGGTTTTCGACAAATTGACACCATTGTATTATGCCCAGTACACATTGTATGATTTTGGTCTGTCCTAGACTAAACATGACCAATCGTGGTGATTTCTGTGGTCGTGGCTCCTAAACGCTGGTCCAGTCGTCGCACGGTGAGAGAGGTTCAAAGACGGCCACTGTCACGGTCTAGAGACCAAAGATATCCTTCGACAGTGTCATCAATTTAGCATGATCATCTCACAGTGTGTTTGCTGATACAATCAACATCTACTGAGTAGCCAATAAAAATGCCAACCCGATCTCACGGCAATTCGTACGAATTTTACGAGGTGGCTAATTCGTAACAATTCGTACGACCTCACTCGTGCGAATTAGTGCGATTTTTGCAAAAATCGTACATGTTTCACAAGTTGCCCAATTCGTATGAATTCATACGAATGACCTACCCCTGACCCCGCCCCTAAACTTACCCATCACGTGGGTTTAGACAAATCGTACAAATTCGTACGAGTGAGGGCGTACGAGTTAGCCACCTTTTAATCACTCGTACAAATTCGTCCGAATTGGTTGTGAGATAGCGTTGAAAACGCAGCATGAAATGACGGTTTGATCAACGCGACATGGTGCTAAAACTGACAAATATTTACCTCAGGCTCCATTTGCAGGATCGTCATGCCAAGTTGTCCTCTTTTCCCAGCCATGACCGTATTCTCCTCTTTCGCTTCCTCTTTTTTCCAGCGCACATAAAAACCACAATTGCGGATCTCAAAAGTGTGTAGCAGCTGTGTGTAAACTGTAGCAGTTTACATTTTTCATCGTTAAAATGATTAACATTTTTGCATTGTAGCAGGACAATGTGATTTCATTACATAATCCGTATAATAGCGTTCATCGCGGAAGGGACATAATTTACGCACACATTCACAGAAGCTTAATTTTAAATGAAAATATGTCAGTGATTTAATGGACTAAGATAAAGTCACACTAAAATTTAAACGATTATTTCCCAGACTAGGACGTCAGCGTCATCAACTGCGATCGTAAAAGAGAAAGTTCAATACTTATACTCCAAGTTTCAAGCAGTGATTGTTATGAATGAATGACGTGGCATTAGAGTCTTCCTCTGATAATGCTGGATTATATTTTCCCCAAATAAATAGTGGTTCCACTTTATTTCGATTGTCCACTTTAGACATTCTACTTACTATAAGTAACTTTGCAACTACATGTCAACGAACTCTCATTAGAGTATTAGTAGACTTCTTGGTTAGGCTATGTTATGGTCAGGTTATGGTTAGGTGTTAGGGTTCGGGTTAGTAGAATAAGTTGACTTGTACTTGCCAAGTTACTTATAGTCTGTTGAGGACCATCAGAATAAAGAGTTAGCAGATATTAAGCAGAGAGTCTACTAATACTCTAATGACTGCTAGTTTACATGTAGTTGCAAATTTACTTATAGTTACTATAATGTCTAAAGTGGACTATCGAAATAAAGTGTTACCTAAGAAAAAAATGACAACTTGAACGCATGTATAGGTGGTAGTGAGTAAGCACTTTTACTTTTTGATTTTTGTTCTTTCAGTAGTGTCCTTTTAAGGCTATGTCTACATTAATCCGGCGTTTTCGTTTAAAAACCCTCTCCGTCCACACTAGCGTTTTCAGGTGTTTTCCAACAGTCAGTGTGGATGAGAAACTTTTGGAAAGTGCCTGAAAACGCTAAATTCACCTTACTAGGCATGCGTGAAACCACACAAAAGCTCAGTGAGATGATGCTGACGAAAAATAAATAATAAAGTTATCGCGCATTTCTTCTGACAGGTTAATTTTATATAGCAAAATATCCCGGCATTCACTGAAGCGTCGCACTCACTCACCATTACATGTTTGGTCTTAAACGCTAAAACTGCTCTCATGTTTTACCACAGGACAGCAAATGTGAGTCAATTCTCTCACGTTTGCAGGACTGTGATATGAAGAGTGTACAAAGTAATATATTAAGCAACAGTGTGAAAGTGAATAGCACATAACAGCCACAATACCAGTATAAACATGAATATCTATTGGCACAATATGCGTCACATGACTAAACTTACATCATTTTTAAATACCCCCGTTTTGACAGTCCACACTACAACACGAAACCGGCGTTTCCAAATCCATCCACTTTAGAGAGCGTTTTCAAAAAGCCGTCTCAGTGTGGACGTAAGGCCAAAACGGAGAGAGAAAGATGCGTTTTCAAACGAAAACATATTAGTGTGGTCAAGACCAAAGACAATTATTCATTGTCTTCACTAGCAATATATGACATTATTCATGTAATATGCATGGAAAATTATGTATGACATTCAAGGAAGAATTGCAAGCATCTACACAACAAACATTTATATTGTTTGACATTGACACAGGTTTAATAACAAATGAAATAATAATGAAAACAAAAAACAATTATACAAAGAAGTTGCTTGGAAATGGTACTACATTTGAAGGATTTTTGTTGGCTATTTTAAAACATTTTTACACTCTTGATCGTGTCATACTTAGACAAAATTGATTCATTTTGGTCTTGCCAAGCTTTGATTATTTTATTTTTTATCATATGTTTTTTTTTTCTTCACAGATTCAGGAAAGTTTGACTATTTGACTATTTTATCTAAATACAACCCCTGAAGCCGCATAAATATAGATTCACCTTCTTAACCTTTGACAACATAGTAGTTTAGACAGATTGCATCACAGTATGAGCAATATGGTGTTATAAATATGCTAATTATTGCATTTCATTTTATGCTGAGACGTTCGTGTCATGTATCTAGCGTCCGATCATGTTACCTTTGTTTTCTGTTCTGAGTCGCTCCATTTCAATCTCCATAGATTTCATTTTTGTTTCCATGGTCTTTATTTTCCCCTGTTCAATCTCCATAGATTTCCTTTTTGTTTCCATGGGCTTTATTTTCCCCAGTTCAATCTCCATAGATTTCATTTTTGTTACCATGGACTTCATTTCTTTAAGTTCTTCAAGGATGTTTATGTTTAACGAAAATACATCATCTGCTGATATAGCCCACACATTGAGTATTAAAACTGTTAAAAACATCAACATCATTGTGCTCCTGGTTACTAGCAATGTACTGAATCAACTGAATTATCATTCTCTCATAGTCTTAAAAACAACTTGCGTAATTGCCTAAATTGTCCAATAGACTTTGGACTCCAAAAACATCCCTCTTTACAACTCTAACCTTTGTTCGTAGCAACACATTATGCAAAAGCTGCACATAATTTAATAAGTATTACATTATTATTGTAATGAAATGTTCATATAATAATTTTCTCAAAATGAAATAAAATATTATTATTTATAAATATAAATAAAACATTTTAGATTATGAGAAAATTATTACCTTATGAACTCACCAAAAACATTGTCATTGTCACTATTTGAATCTGTTCATGTCTGTGTTGTTTCTAGGTTGGTTATCAGTTTGTTTAGTTCAGTTCTCTCACTTTCCCAGCCTGTTTGTCACCATGGTCACTGATTGGTTTAGTTCTGTTCAAGTGTGTTTAGTTAGTTCTTGTTTTCTGAGTTCGGTGCAAATAAAAGTTTAAACTGCTGCGTTTAGATCCTGCATTCCTCCTTCATTTCAACCAACCGTGATAGTCATATTGTCATTATTGTAATAGCTTTAAAAAAATTTTTTTAAAACTTTGTATTCCCTTACAGTACATTTAAAAAAATCTCCAAAAAATGTCAGTCTTGACCGTCTTGGTTACGTATGTAAGCCTCGTTCTCTGAAGGAGGGAACGGAGACATAGTTGACGTGTCGACTGATTGGGATCACGCTTAGAGAGCCTGTCATCTTCGAGTACTGTTAAAACGAGCCAATGTATATTGGCGTGCGTGACATGCATCACACACTCTGCCCCCGCGGCGCAGGTATAAATCCGGAAGTGGATGCACGCACTAGTTGTTTTTCGATGAGGAGCCGAGCGTAACTCAGAGTCAGCGGTGGTCCAGCAATAGTGGCGACGGGACTACGTCAGGGAACGAGGGTTACATATGTAACCGAGACGAAGTCGACTGATTGGGATCCCAATTAAAACACCATCTAGTGCTGCCACCTTCCAGTGCCTAGACAAAAGCCTCCTGATCTTCCCGCAACTGAGGCGGGGATGGAAGGTCTTAGGCAGGGAAGTCACTGCTGTTCCTACAGTGCCACTGGGAAAGCGTTCCCTGAACATGGAAGGAAGGTTCCACCAGTGGATACGAGTGATAGGCCTGGCTTCGGACGTTCCACTACGTCCGTTGCCGAAGGGTATGGAGGAACTCGACAGGGTTTGGTTAAAAAAGGGACGACTCAACTGGAGCAAGAATTGCACACGTATCCAGTCCATAGGAGGGGAATGGTGCAGCAAGCCGACACAACGAACCACGCTTACAGTGAAACTGGCTTCATGTGAAGGGAGTGCGCGGGAAGGAGCAGTTCGACTAAGATGTTGCCCAGCCCCCAACTCTAGAATATCTGTCAGCGAAGCACTCTGTGTCAACGCCTAGGCGGGAGCACACACTAATTTAAGTGGAGCTCACTGTGCATGTGCATCTCGGGATTTTCACCAAGATGAAGGCAGCCAGATTCAGTGGGCCAACCTCGCTTGGAAACAGCCTTCCCTCTCTGCTGATTTCCTTAACAGATAAGAGCTGGTCTGAGGTCCTAAGGCTTGCGTTCTGTGCACGTAACCGTGATGTAGCGGACGGACAGAGAAAGCCAGGGCTGGGTCTGCCTCCTCCGGGGCAGCGCTTGCAGGCTCACCACCAGGCCCCTCTTAGGGAGAGGTAGGAATCTTGGGCACATATCCAGGCCCGGGTCTCAGCTAGTGAGAGTTAGCCGGCCCGAATTCCAGGCACAAGTCGCTGACCGAAAGCGAGCAAGTCCCTACCCTTTAATAGAGACCATGCGAGCAGGAGAACTATAAAAACAGAATTTTTAACTCACTGCCTGCAGTGGCTCAGGGGCGGTCTCTGCAGTGCAGTAACACCAGAGATAGGCCCAAGAGGATAAGAGGGGCACAGGGATGACCCTTGCTCCCTTAGGAACCTGACGATCAGAATGTGCTTCCCATGCTTCTGCATATGATGTTCGTCATCATATTGAGGGTGAAGAAAGAGCCTACTCCAACCCAACTTGCAGGAAAGATAGCACTGAAATGACCGAATGCTCTCAGGATCTCCTCACGGAGAGAAGAGTCATTCAACGAATAGGTTCCACTTCTACTTTAGCGTAGCACAACTGCCTTATCTTAAAGGGGGTGCTTGCAGAAGTGATGGTCACTACCACATATCCTTGTGGTAGCCACCGGAACTCCCCGTTCAGTTTTTTGAACACGGGTGCCATCATGCCCCGTCCCTGAAATGTATTCAAGGGAAGTCAAGAAGGCTGTTGAGCGAACTAGGTCTAGTTGGGCCAACAAGGGGCAACTATCAAGACCTGTTCCACTCCTGATTTAGCACAGTAGGTGCAAGCGACATGCTTGCACAAGACAGGAGCACTGCTCAACATTAGATGTGAAGATCACTAAGCTACAGGAGCATCTGCTCAACACTTGAGTGTGATAAGTTCACTGAGCTTCAGGTGCATCTCTGCTCAACACCTAAGTGTGATGAAAATCACTGAACTTGAGCAGCGCCAAGCGATAATGAATCGCATAGCTGCTTTCTTAAAGGCTCACTGGGGAACACATTTCTGGGTCAACTAAGAGACGGTGCCTGTCCTAGGGATGTCCGCTCAGACCGAAACACAACTGGCAGAGGGACGAGTCCGGAGAGGCAACAGATGTAACTGTGCGGCCCCGAAGTGGTCCCTGCCCAGCTGGACCGCCAGGGGATGGAGTCTCCAGTCTCCCTGTCCATAGCTGTCATGCGGCTTGTTGGCAGCATGATTGAGCAGGCTGGAAGAATTTTATTGTGGAATGAAGCGACCTCAGAAGCTTCTGACTCCAAGGAGGAGGTGACGGGCGAGTTGTGACATGCGAGGGAAGCTTAGTGCAACGGTCACCATGTTGTCTTTTCAGACCAGTACCAGCTCGCTGAGCAGCGGTGGCTCAAAGCGAGATGAACTGCCAACTTGAGGTAATGAATACCAATGCAGTCGGAGGTCGCCCAGGCCTCCGTTAAAGCATGCCCTTGTACATGGCCCCTCAGTCGGTGTTAGTGGACCTCAAGGTCTGAACACGGGCTGAAGATTTGGTGGCAGGCCGGGGTGATTTATTTTATACACACAGGGCGTGCCGCTCTGCCACGGTCACCTTGGGACTCGATCATAAAGCTAGTGCTGAAGCGGTCTTCATATGAAGGAAGCCAAGCGGCTGCGTCTGCCATATGCCCCAGGATCCTCTGAAAGTTCTTTCAGTAAGACCCTTTCTCACTTCTAGCACCAGCCGAACACACTCTTCGTGAAGAGACATGTTGGACCGAGTCCTTCTCCTGAACTGAAAAAGAGATACTCAGCCCGTGGGCAAGATTACTCTCTCCCAGTTGAACTGAAGACCCAACTGGCTATGGAGCACACGAAGGGTAGGACTTGTACTGACACTTCGCACCTTCGAACGCAAGAACACAGAATGGTCTGTGGAGCGGAAGGATAGAGATCTGAAGTACTGTTCTTCAGGTTGAACGCTCCAGGCCAACCTTGGGTACGGAGCATTTGAAAATGCATCTCTGTGTAGTAATTGAATGGAGGCTTTCGAAAAAGGGCCCGTCTCAATTGACACAGGTCCAAGATGGCCATAACCCCACCACATATCTAGGGTACAATGAAGTTCGGGTTAATAGAAACCGGTCTTCATATCGTCTGGAGGAAGAGGCTACATCGCATCCTTCGCCAGTAGGACTGCGACGTGCGCACACAGGACAAGAGCAGCGCTCAAAAAGTAGGTGTGATAAATATCACTAATCTTATGAGCATCTAGCTTAACACCTAGGTATGATGAATATCACTGAGCCTGGGCGAAAGCCAAGTGAACTGAATCACAAGCCAAGTCTGCTGGTAATTTCGGGGCCAGGTGGAGCGGTAGGAAGCATCTTTAGGCTTACACACACCGAGCCAGGGGCCAGGGAACCACAGACGTACCCGAGGTGGGGCAGCGGGGTGGAGGACAGGGACCCGGCTCGGAAGGCCCGGAGGCGGCCTGAAGCAGGGTCTGAGTGTGGTGCACGACACTTAACTTTCTCCACGAGACGGCCAGGGATGCCTGTGAAGGCGGATGACCGGGTCCTCGAACCGCACCCAGCTGCTGTGCTGGCAAACAAGAGGGGACTGAGGGGTGCAAGGCTTTACAGGGTCGCACACCGTCAGACTTACCCTCTTGGGACCCAGGAACAGAGGAATTTGCTCTTTCTTTGAAGTGTGGGTACCGCTTGCTCCGCTTCTTTTGGGAGCCAGTGGTGGAACAGACACACGCACAAACGAAGACTCCACCCAGCCCTCACCCGGGGGGAGGGAGTGGATCGGTGACCAACTCTAAGAGCATCCTCCTCCATCCCTGAGCGGCCCGCTCCGGAATGCTTGGCGTCCCTACTGCGGCCGGCTCCATGCTGAGGCCCTCGGCGACGAGCAGACCGAAGAACTGCCACCGGCGGCGGGGTGAAGGCAGCAGCGGGCCGCCGGGGCAGGATGTGCCAGATGGCCTTCGTCTGCGCTTCGGCGGCAGAGAACTGTTGGACGCAGTTCTCTGCCGCGTCGCAAACCAGCCCAACTTGGGAAATTGGGGAGACCAGGAAGGAACCGAACCTTGTCCGCATCCGCCATATCAACCAGGCTGTGCCAACGATGGTGTTCCTGGACCACTAAGGTGGACAACGTCAGACTGATCGCGCACGCCACGACATTCTTTCCCCGGAGGGCGAGGTCGGATGCAGTGCGGTGCACACACTCGCTCGTTGTAAACAACAGCACTCTTCAGAGACATCAAACAATCGGCTCCAAAGTGAAAGACAACTAGTGCGTGCATCCACTTCCGTATTTATACCGCGCCGCGGGGCTGGAGTGTGTGATGCATTTCACGCACGCCAATGTACATTGGCTCGTTTTAACAGTACTCGAAGATGACAGGCTCTCTAAGCGTGATCCCAATCAGTCGACTACGTCGAACGTGAACGACCGGAAGGGAACTACCTGCGAAATGCAACATTTAAATTTTTATTAAAATTATTATTATTAGTTGTATTAGTATATGTTTATTATATGCAGAATAACAGTCTGGGATGCGGGCGAATAACAGTGACGACAGGTGACCTGTCGTACGAGCTCTGATTTCTGAATGTTCGAGACAGATATGTCTTAGTACATGTGCACATGCGGAAGATAAACAGCACACACGTTGTTGGAATCATCTTGGCATTGGCTAAAAGTTTGGTCCGTCAGAGTTACTACAATGACAATGGCTGCAGCACGATTTTGAAAAATAAACTTTAAAGGTGGGCTCATTTATTTATGAGAGTCTAATGTACTTTATATGATCGTATAAAGTTTTACAACATAAAGATTGCTCTGTTTGCATAATTTATTGAGGAACGATGATGGAGAGCAGATCGTTCAAGAGATAAATGACGCAAACAATGGACAATGTTATCAATATTTCATGGATTTAACACTTTTGTGGACAAAAAGTGGCGTTGGATGTTTTTCAATGGACGTTTATCATGGACATTTTACTCAAGTGCGACGGATTGGATTCATCTCACGATCGCTATTTCATAACAAAGTTATAAAGTCCTGTTTTGATTTAGCATGTTGTCATTTGGACTCCCAGCACAAATTACAATATTACTGTTGCTGGAGCATCTATATCGTAAAACAGACACCGTAGATTGACAATAAACCATTAGAACTTTCAAATGATGTATAATGTGTTATCTGTCACAGTCCTCGTCTGCACCTGTCTGTCCTTGTCTGCACTACACTTCCCAGCATCCTCTTGTCTCCACACCTGAACTCACTCCCTCAATCATCCACCTGTTCATCGTTATCATCATCTGTGTCACCTGTCTTCACCTTGTTATGTTTGATTTGTACTTGTATTTAATTCCTTCAGTTCAGTCACTCTTTGTCAGTAGTTAGTCTTTCTTATAGTGTTGTGAGTTGTTCTGCCTGTTTGCCTGCTTGTACCTGTTTTTGAGTTTACACTTAGTAAATGTTTGCATTGGAGCTTTTGCCTTAGCCTCCTTCTTCAACCCGCACCACAACTGTGACAGAACTACTGACCGGCCTAAGTTGGACGATAGGGTAAGAATTCTCGTCCTGGCTGAGAAGAACCGACCACTAGTGATGGGCAGATCGAGGCTTCGTGAAGCAATGAAACAGTCGAAGCAAATGTTCCATTTTGTTTCGAGGCTTCGAATCAATCCGAAACCCCTCTCCACGGTGACACCTAGTGGTCACTTGCCGGTGTTGATCTGAAACAACCTTTACAAAGAGCTAATAAAAAAATGTGTTGGTTTTTTTTTTTTATTATTGCCGATCACAATACACACATCTCACTTTATTTGGGGTTTCCAAATGGAAATGCTCCCACACCACAGATGTACGGCATCTCTTCTGTGGAGCCTCCATTTCTATTAGGGGTGTAACGATTCGTTTTAACAACGATTCGATTCGTATCACGATTCGTGGTTGTCGATACGATTCAAGGACGATATTGGTTCATTTAGAACGATACGATCCGAAACGATTCAGTGACTTGAAATCGATTCAGTAACTTTTTAGCCAAAAATTCAACCAGTGTGACTGAAATAAATACCTGGATACTGGACAGTGCGGGTAAAGTTTCCTAGATTCATGTTGTTTCTTGTAAGGGAATCAATCAGGTATCAATTAAATATAGATATAAACTAGGGCTGCACGATTTGGGGAAAATGTCATATTGCGATTATTGAGGTCAATATTGCGATTGCGATATGCAATTGAGATATAATAAACAAATGATTTCATGAGTGAACTTGCTTGGTTCTCAAGGAAAATGCACACAATTAGTGATAATGCTAAAATCTGCAGGCTATTTCTCAACTCAAACTTGCAACAACAACTAAATGATTAATAACACCTATAATGATCAATAAGCCATTGATGTCTGGATAAAAATGTCTGGACATTCCTGTCTAACAGGTAGGACATACAGACATTGAATTAAGTTCAACAGTCTGCACTGCAAACATTATAAATTATAGAATAATCCTTATTAAAGTTACAAAAGTTTTTTAGTCAAGAGCATTGAGTGTTTTTCTCTGTTCCTTTTGTTCTTTGATTAACTTTAACGACAGAGATAATTAGTGGCTACTGTGTACTGTCCCTTTAAGACCTGCCGCTCCTCAGTCTGACAGAGCCGCGGATCACACACGGGCCTCATTCTCTCATGAGTCACAACTCTTTACGGCCATCGTAAGACTGCTCTTGTGTTAAGATCATAGACAGTAAAAGGTTAAGATACTCGACAAAAAGACATTTTGTATAATTGTGTGTTATTGTTCGTTCAAGTGCGAAAGAGAACTGTATTCTGGCGTGCCGTCTTGTGCGCGCGCACGATACTGGCGCGAGTCTTTCTCTGTGTGTGTGTGTCACAGTCAACGCGATCTTTTTTGTCTTGTCACGAATGAATGACTGAATCGAGTAACGTTTAACGCCTTTATCATTAAACGTGCTAAGAAAAAACATCCATATAAAGTTTGACCTGCTTAAATCCAATGCGTTGTTTCCTAGTATCGATAAAATCGATTGATTACCTTTTAAAACGATGTTAGATCGATATATGTCGTCCGGAAGGCCAACTTGCTGAGCACAGATCGATGTAGTTGGATCATAGGAATATAAATCGATTCATCGATGTAGTCGATGAATCGTTACACCCCTAATTTCTATCTATCTATCTATCTATCTATCTATTTTATATGTAGCCTATCTATCTAATAATCTATATGTATCTGTAATATATGTATCTATCTATTAATCTATATATATATATATATATATTTCTATCAATGCATCTATTAATGTGTCACTATATGTACTCTGTGTGTCTCTAAGTCAATGTGTAAATGTAAATTAAATCCTAAATATAACTAAACAAATCGCACTATAAATGTCACTATATCACCAAAAATCCGCTATCTCAAAACCAAACTCCTCTCACAAAAACCCACGATATGAAAATGCGTTGACAAAACTTTTATACTGTGTGATTGTGTGATTTGTTCCCGAACCGACCAATCAATGAAACCCTGATTCGGCGGAGCACTCCACCTGATGAAACACTTAGACGCTTCATTTAGCCGTTGTCACGTGACGTGGGTGTTTTGAATCACGCTTCGGATCAGTGTTTCGAATCATCTTTGCTTCGGGATCTCGCAAAGCTTCGGAACGTCTGTTTCGCGCCAGCCATCCTTACCGACCACATCATGAGCTGGGAGCTTGCGGGACAGATCACGGCTTTGGCGCTGGAGAGCCGTGATCTGTTCCACTTTACCTGGGGCTTTGTTCCACTCGCTGCCTCCTGCTCGCTAGGCGATGAGGTGATCAAGGCGTGTTACCGGCGGGGGGCCAAGGTGGTCGACCCAAGGGAGCTTCCAGATCTCTCTGGTCTGGACTGGAGAGAGGCACTCTCCAGATGCCTGGAGAGCTTCCTCCCTTGGCACACCATGTCTTCACCACTGGTCCCGTCCAGCCCAGCCGAGCCTTCACCGCTGGTCCCGTCCTGCCCAGACGAGCCTTCACCGCTGGTCCCGTCCAGCCCAGCCGAGCCTTCACCGCTGGTTCCGTCCAGCCACGTCCAGCCAGAGCTTCACGTCAGCCACGTCCAGCCAGAGCTTCACGTCAGCCACGTCCAGCCAGAGCTTCACGTCAGCCACGTCCAGCCAGAGCTTCACGTCAGCCAGGTCCAGCCAGAGACCGTCCAGCCAGCTCTGGAGGACGCAGCGCTCCTTGTGGGATCCATGGCTGTTTGGTGTGTGTGGGCAGCACACACATTCGTTACAGCCCATGAACTCAGCCCTGAGCTTCCTTCGCCGCTGGTCCCGTCCAGCCCTGAGCTTCCTTCGCCGATGGTCCCGTCCAGCCCAGAGCTTCCTTCGCTGCTGGTCCCGTCCAGCCCTGAGCTTCCTTCGCCGCTGGTCCCATCCAGCCCAGAGCTTCCTTCACCGCTGGTTCCGCCCAGCTCAAAGCCCTCTTCACTGCTGGTTCCGCCCAGTTCAAAGCCCACTTCACCGCTGGTTCCGCCCAGCTCAAAACCTTCGCCACTGGTCCCGTCCACCAAAGAACCCTCACCGCTTGCCCAGCCAGAGATTGTTAAGGTCCCATCTGCCCAGTCTGGGTCTGCTCACGTCCCGTCTGCCCAGCCTGAGGTGGTTTACGGCACGTCTGCCCAGCCTGTCCCAGAGCCTGTCCCTCATCCAGTCACTCTCCCCAATAATTTTTTTGGGGGGGGGGGGGGGGGGCCATAGGTCACCACCATGGCCACCCGAAGGGTCCTCACCACCATGGCCACCCGAAGGGTCCTCACCACCATGGCCACCCGAAGGGTCCTCACCACCATGGCCACCCGAAGGGTCCTCACCACCATGGCCACCCGACGGTTCCTCTCCGCCATGGCCGCCCGAAGGGTCCTCACCGCCATGGCCGCCCGAAGGGTCCTCACCACCCTGGACGCCCGAGGGTTCGTCCTGCTCCGCCCTGGCCACGCCCACGTCCTGCTCAGCCATGGCCGCCTGGTCCATCTTGGAGCCCGTCCTCCTGCACCCGGTCCGCCTTCCCTTCACGGACTCCAGGATGGCCACCCGAAGGGTCCTCACCACCATGGCCACCCGAAGGGTCCTCACCACCATGGCCACCCGAAGGCTCCTCACCACCATGGCCACCCGACGGTTCCTCTCCGCCATGGCCGCCCGAAGGGTCCTCACCGCCATGGCCGCCTGAAGGGTCCTCACCAGCCTGGACGCCCGAGGGTTCGTCCTGCTCCGCCCTGGCCACGCCCACGTCCTGCTCAGCCATGGCCGCCTGGTCCATCTTGGAGCCCGTCCTCCTGCACCCGGTCCGCCTTCCCTTCACGGATTCCAGGATGCCCACCCTCCCACCCCTGTTCTAAGGCGTGAGGTCACGCCTACCTGGAGGGGGGAGTAATGTCACAGTCCTCGTCTGCACCTGTCTGTCCTTGTCTGCACTACACTTCCCAGCATCCTCTTGTCTCCACACCTGAATTCACTCCCTCAATCATCCACCTGTTCATCGTTATCATCATCTGTGTCACCTGTCTTCACCTTGTTATGTTTGATTTGTACTTGTATTTAGTTCCTTCAGTTCAGTCACTCTTTGTCAGTAGTTAGTCTTTCTTATAGTGTTGTTCTGCCTGTTTGCCTGCTTGTACCTGTTTTTGAGTTTACACTTAGTAAATGTTTGCATTGGAGCTTTTGCCTCAGCCTCCTTCTTCAACCCGCACCACAACTGTGACATTATCATTCTCAATGTGTTTAAAAAGTATTCTATATAGTAAATGTATACCATAGTAAACAAAGTGACGTCAAGCCTGAAGTCTGGACAGTGCGCCTCAAGAGGTTAAATACCAATACTGTCTAAAAATGTAGACCATAAGTGTGGATGGGGAAAGACCAGCAGGGCCGGGCAGAATCCAGATCCTTTCAGAGTCCAATGTCCAGTGTAAGTATTTACTGCACACACATTTTTGAATTTGCGCACACACTGAAATATGAGTAAAATGACAGCTATGATAATCAACAGCTATCCACAGATGCAGCACTTAAACATAAGTAGATTGAAAATAACCCCAAACCTTCCTTTAAACCATCTTGCATGGTTATAAACACATTTGTAGCATGTATTAGATGAGCAAATTTCAGCTCTTTAACAAGCTTACTGAATTGGTTATTTACTCTTACAAACAATTTTGATGCTTTCAGTGTGTGTTCTTCACATTTTGGCTAGAACACGTAAACAACTCTCTGGCTCAGAAAGAATCTGGATGATTAATCTGAACGCTTGTGGGATTTGATCTTCTTTAGCTACACAAGAATCATCATAATTAGCATGTCGTAATATGCTGAACTTTGTCGCTGGATGTGGCAGACTATACTGTGGGAATACAGCATGCTCAACCAAGATTTAAGCCAAGATGTCTGCTGCATTTACAAAAACATATTGATTAGACCGATGGTAATCTAGCAGACATCTGTGCTTCCTCAGCTTTCTACCAGTAGAGCATGTTGAGCAGACCACATGCGCCTGGCCCGCCAAAGTTTCTGCTTTCAGTCAAAAAGCAAGTCAGGAGATTCCATTAACAGTTACTAATCAGATCACGTCGAAGTTCCCGTCTAACACCGTTTGATCTCGCATTCATATGATGCCCTGACTTCCTCCCATTGGAGAAGCAATACGTTTTCACACAAAAACAACTCTAGAATGAAATGGTCTGAACGGTACAACTGGCGTCTGGAACGGAACAGCGCACCAGCGGGAGGCCTCTTGCAGACTGCAGCATTCATACTTTATATTCTGTAACCGAGCTATTGAAATGAGCTTTTTTGAGGGGATGTGGGAACAAAGATAGCAGAGGCAGCATGAAAAAAATATCATGTTTTTTAAAAAGAAGGAAGCCACGTTTCAATGACCTGACTGTTACCTAACCGACACCACTGCGCTTTCTTCTTCCTGGTACCATCTAAATGCAGGAACTAGCCATCTGCTAATTTCCTGTCTGACGCCTGTTTGAATTACACCGGCTCTACTCCCTCCTCTCCTCTCTCTTACTCTGTTCCATTCCTTTTTGCCTGACTTCCTTGGAAGGGACAAATAATGTGCAGAATTTGGGGCAGATTGTTGATGGATGCCGTCTTGCAAATCTGGCCCTTTCCAGTGTTGAAAGAATTTGTGCCCCGACTCAAACTGTGCTTTTTTTATGTTGTCTGGATGCATGTATGCACAATTACAGGACAAAAATCTCTACTGCATGATCTACTGTAGCAGCAGATACTTCCAGAGCGCTGGAAACTAATTTTACTGATAAACCTCTTTAATGATCTATACCTAAACCTCTGTCCTCTAGCTAGGTTTGACGTAACGCAGAGAATCTGACCCAGCATCTGGCACAAATGGTACACTGAATCCACACAAGCTGCCTGTGCAAAATCACACCTTACATTGTTGAAAAGTGAACGAGCTAAACTGCAGTGGGGCCGTTTTCCATGGTTCAAGGGGCAGTGGCACTCAGAGCTCAGTGCAGCTGGTGCTCCTGGGGATCTGCATTACAACAACATGATCGGGGCCTGAGGCACACGGACACCCTTGTTATCTTAATGGGGCCTTTCATAGTCGACTCAGGCCTGGATGAACCAGGTGCCTGCTGATGTTTACACTCTCGTTTCTAAGTCCTGCCTGATCGCTGATCGATTGCTCCTGTCTGCCTCGGTGCCTGCTTTGTGTTTGTTTGCTTCGAGGCTGTAAGCTTCGCCTGAGCCTCGTATTTCTTTATGTTTTGAGCCATCATTTACTATCTAGTTGTTTATACTACTAAATACAGCTTACCCAACATCTCAGATTAACCTTACATCTCTAGCTTCCGTTATTCTTAACACAGCACGCTAGTAACTCGCTAACGTTAGCCTGCTAACGCGCCACCCGTGCGCTCATTTATTTATTTATTTTCTCTCGCGCGCCCGCGCCTTTGAGTTCATAAAGTCCAGGTAAGTAAGAAATCAGTCAACAAACACGGTGAGTAATGTCTTCTTGTCCTGTTATTGTCACCTGTGTCACATGTCATATGTTTAGTATAGCCTTCTCCGATGGCAATATAGGATTTATATGTGATAAATGCAAGGAGACAGTCAGGCTGACGGAGAAGATTTCAGAACTAGAGACACGCATCCAAACTTTAATTGAGGATGGTAAGAATGCTAGATCTTTAGATCGTGTTTTGGATGCGCCTAGCATAGTGAACTCTTTACATGATTCGGTTCCGGCTGAAGTAGAGCCCGTGCAGCAGGGCAGATGGGTGACCGTGAGAGATCGTTCTAGTCGTGGATCAAAGAACCACTCTTCCGTTCCGATTCCCATAACAAACCGATTTGCCCCACTCAGTGAAACACCCACTGAGAATTCTGTTGATTGTGCCCTGGTAATTGGTGATTCGATCACACGGAACGTGAAAATAGAGACACCAGCCACCATAGTCACATGTTTGCCGGGAGCCAGAGCGCCTGACATCAAAGCAAATTTAAAAGTGCTGGCTAATGCTAATCGTAAATTCTCTAAGATCATTATTCATGTCGGCACTAATGATGTTCGACTCCGCCAGTCGGAGATCACCAAAATTAATATTAAAGAGGTGTGTGAACTCGCAAGTACGATGTCAGGCACTGTAATTTACTCTGGCCCCCTTCCTGTACGCAGGAGTGATGAGATAGTTAGCCGATTGGCCTCACTGAACGGTTGGCTGTCGAAGTGGTGTCCGCAGAATAATATAAAATTCATAGACAATTGGAAAAGTTTTTGGGGCAAGCCTGATCTGTTGAAAAGAGATGGTATCCATCCCTCCTGGGCTGGTGCTGCTCTTCTCTCTAGTAATTTGGCTCATAGTCTTAGAGATAAAACATGACAATCTGGGGCTCAGGTCAGGAAGCAGACAGACTGGCTAAACCGACCGTCTGCTAGCGGCCTCACGTCACCAAGGTCAGATAAATCCCATCACATAGAGTCTCTTTCACCTAGATGTCATCATATAGAGACTGTGTCTGTTCCCCGAATTTGGAACTCCAAAAAACGTCAGGTTAAAAATTTAATTGATGTTCAACAAATAAAAAACAGATATAATACAGATGAGCAAATGATAAAGCTTGGGTTGCTGAATATTCGATCCCTTACTTCAAAATCTCTCATAGTTAATGATATGATTTCAGATTATAATCTTGATATGCTGTGTTTGACAGAAACCTGGCTAAAACCAAACGATTACATTATTTTAAATGAGTCAACCCCACAAGATTACAGTTATAAACATGAACCTCGTCTGAAAGGCAAAGGGGGAGGTGTTGCTGTAATTTATAGTAATATTTTCAAAACCACTAAGAAATCTAGCTTTAAATATACTTCTTTTGAAGTATTGGTGCTTAATGTAAAAATATATAGTGTAAACGATAAATCACATTTGAGAATTATGCTGGCTACTGTATACAGGCCACCAGGGCACCATAAAGATTTTATCAAAGAATTTGCGGACTTTCTATCAGAATTAGTATTGGCTGCAGATAAAGTACTAATTGTTGGTGATTTTAATATACATGTAGATAATGAAAAAGATGCATTTGGATTGGCATTTAAAGACATTGTAAACTCAATTGGAGTTAGACAACACGTGTCAGGACCTACTCATCGTCGTAATCATACTCTAGATCTAATATTATCACATGGAATAGATGTTGATACCGTTGAAATTCTGCAGCAGAGCGATGACATCTCAGATCATTATCTAGTCTCATGTAAATTACATTTAGCCAAGGCTGCAAAGCCGACTCCGTGTTATAAATACGTTAGACCTATAACTTCTGCCACTAAAGATTGCTTTATCAATAATCTTCCTAATCAGTTTCATCATCTCAGCATCCCGGATAGCTTAGAAGAACTTGATATTGCAACAGAAACGTTTAACTCTCTCTTTTCCAGCACTTTAGACGCAGTTGCTCCGTTGCGCTTAAAGAAGATTAAAGAAAATAGCCCAACGCCGTGGTACAGCGAGCACACCCGGGCCCTTAAGAGAGCAGCCAGAAAAATGGAGCGCAACTGGAAGAAAACTAAACTAGAGGTATTTCGGATTTCATGGAAAGAGAGCTCGATTGCTTACAGAGAGGCTTTAAAAGCTGCTAGATCTGCTTATTTTTCAAACCTATTAGAAGAAAATAAACATAATCCAAGGTATTTATTTGAAACAGTGGCTCAACTAACGAAAAAGAAAGCTTCAAGCTCAGAAGTGTCCAAGCAACACAGCAGTGATGACTTTATGAACTTCTTCACTTATAAGATTGATAATATCAGGGACGAAATTATAACTATGCAACCGTCTACCACAGTATCGCATCAGGAAGTGCATTGTAGTCTCCCTGAGGAAAAATTTGATTCATTTGTTGCTATAGGAGAGGAAGAATTCTGCAAACTCGTTAATTCATCTAAATCGACAACTTGTATGTTAGATCCTATACCGACTAAGCTACTGAAAGAGATGTTTCCAGAGGTCATATATCCTCTTCTTAATATCATTAATTCATCTTTGTCTCTAGGATACGTACCAAAAACCTTTAAACTGGCTATGATAAAACCGCTTGTTAAAAAAACACAACTTGATCCTACAGAATTAGTCAATTACAGGCCGATCTCGAATCTGCCTTTTCTGTCAAAGATATTAGAAAAAGCAGTATCTTCACAACTGTGTTCCTTTCTAGAAAGAAATGATATCTGCGAGGATTTTCAGTCCGGATTTAGACCGTACCATAGCACTGAGACCGCTCTCATTAGAGTCACAAATGATTTGCTCTTATCATCCGATCGTGGTTGTATCTCTCTATTAGTGTTACTCGATCTTAGTGCTGCATTTGACACAATTGACCACAACATTCTTTTAAATAGACTAGAAAACTATGTGGGCATTAGTGGAATTGCACTAGCATGGTTTAAATCATACTTATCTGACCGTTATCAGTTTGTAGCAGTAAATGAAGAGATGTCTTATCGATCACAAGTTCAGTATGGCGTACCACAAGGCTCAGTACTAGGACCGCTGCTGTTCACTCTGTACATGCTACCATTAGGAGATATCATTAGGAAACATGGAGTTAGCTTTCACTGTTATGCCGATGATACTCAGCTGTATATTTCTTCAAAACCCAACGAAACTTACCAATTCACAAAATTAACGGAATGCATAGCTGATATAAAAAATTGGATGACTAGTAATTTCCTACTACTAAATTCTGAAAAGACAGAGATTCTAATTATTGGACAAAAAACTTCCACACGTAATAACCCAGAATACTGTCTAACACTTGATGGCTGCTCTGTCAAGTCTTCGTCGTCGGTTAGGAACCTGGGTGTGCTCTTTGATACCAACCTTTCTTTTGAAAGCCACGTGTCTAGTATCTGTAAAACTGCATTTTTCCATCTTAAAAATATATCTAAAATACGCCATATGCTCTCATTGGGAAATGCGGAACAATTAGTCCATGCGTTCATGACCTCAAGGCTAGATTATTGTAATGCTCTACTGGGTGGTTGCCCTGCACGCTTAATAAATAAACTACAGCTAGTTCAAAACGCCGCAGCTCGAGTTCTTACCAGAACCAGGAAATATGACCATATTAGCCCGGTTCTGTCAACACTGCATTGGCTCCCTATTAAACATCGTATAAATTTTAAAATATTGTTGATTACCTACAAAGCACTAAATGGTTTAGCTCCGCAGTACTTGAGCGAGCTCTTAACGTATTATAGTCCTTCACGTCCATTGCGATCTCAAAATTCCGGTCAGTTGATAATACCTAGAATATCTAAATCGACTGCAGGCGGTAGATCCTTTTCCTATTTAGCACCAAAACTTTGGAACAGTCTTCCTACCATTGTCCGGGAAGCAGACACACTCTGTCAGTTCAAAGCTAGACTAAAAACACATCTCTTTGACCTAGCATACACATAACGCACTATAGACTTCTATAAATTCAATGTTAGGCTGCATAGATTAGGTCAGCCGGAACTGGGAACACTTCCCTTCAATCTTGATGTACTCGCTACATCATAAGAAGAATGGCATCTACGCTAATATTAGTGTCTTTGTTTATCCCGAGGTTTTCCCGCAGCCTGCCGGATCCAGGCCGTGTCCAGATCTGACGAAGGAGATCCGCCTGGACCCGATGACAATGCAGTGCTGAAGTGTCCACTATCCTCTCCCTATGGAGGATCCCTTTCCCACTCTACAGATAAAGCGTTGTGAATTCCGGCTCGCGTACCCCGAAGTGATAAAATAAAACAAAATTCTGTATCAAAATTTATAGGCAAGAAAAGTAGTTTGTTTAGGCTGGGTTGTATGAATTATAAACCTGCGCACATATTTTAAAAAGCACATAACTATAGAATCAATTCTGAATGAGCATGTGAACGCCGTCAGCGTTAATCACAGGTTCGCGTTTAAAAGTCTGATCATTTAGACGGAGGTGAATCAATCAAAGTTAACTTTAGCTGGAAATAACATTATTCAAGAACCGCTATAATGCCAGAACAATCTGTTACCTTAAATTATATGTTTATCTCTGTAAAGCTGCTTTGAAACAATCCATTGTTAAAAGCGCTATATAAATGAAGATGACTTGACTTGACTTGACTAAGTATTAAGTGGGGTAGAGAGGGAAAATGAGACAACAGTAATAAAAAAGCTCATTATTGGATGTGGAACCTTGATAAAACCCACATACACAGCGCAAACTCTAAGAGGAGATTGTTCGTTTTATAGGAATGGGAATTGTAAGCATTTCAACAATTCAGATTCTATGTTTAACTACACTCTGACATATGTAAAATCTGTCTGTAATTACAGTGACTCAAGTCAAAGGCAAATAAACAGATGACTCATTGGTCTTTTGATCGATATGAAAATCATCCCAAATCTGACTACACTGGTCACGCTATACATGATTGTTATGAATTCACCACTGAATAGGTGTACAGAAAACAGCATTCAAGTATTTTAGTGTTCCAACTCTCTTTTGGCGGAAGAATGTACATGTTCCAAAACTATTAACGGAACCAAACTTCACGAAAATCTTTCAGTTCTGATATTTTATAATATATTATGCAATATTTGAATGAAGAGTAGGGTTGGGGATCAAGAAATTTGATTCCCAACCCTACTCTTCATTCAAACATGCCTTTAAAAGCTCACCTCTGTTGTCTGATCACTGGCTGATCATATTCTCTTTCATTCCCCAAACCAAACCACCCACCCCTTTTTTTTTTTTTTTACTAAAAGTGCAAGTGTTCCTCTACCCCAGACTGCAGCTCCAAAACTCCCACAAAGACCATTAAGAATGGATTTATTATGGTCGTTTCGATTTCGGTGCATGTTCCAGAGAAATAGTGGAATTATAAAAATGGAGTGCTATTTTTCTCTCCTCCAGTATGCGTGAAAGTGGAGCCACAGTCTAGCGGGCGTTTACATGTCCCTGACTGTGTGAGGGAGGTTTTGCTTCAGTAAGCCCTTTTTCTGCATGTCTGGCCAGCATATTAAGTCAGGGTATTGAGCACTCCCAATAATATGTGTTAAAATTCTCACTATGTGCATGAGACACTGCACACATTTAGAGTCTCCTGCCATTAGAAGTAACAAACCCCAAACTAGGCTATTTTAACCAATAAATTGTTCCTCACTGGATCAAGTGCAACCATATTTATCCCTTTGCTTTTATGGTCTCTATAAATTAGACTGTTCCTTCTGCTTGTCATAGGATTATTTGAGTGTTCATCAGAATGTAATTTTAAAGAATACATGGTTCTTTTCACATTTTTGTGTACTTATCTGGGACTCAGTAGACGGGGTTAAAGAGGGTTATGCCAAGTGTACAGAGTGTGTGTGTGTGTGTTTGTACTGTCTGAGAGACTTGGCTGGCGGTGTTAAGGGTAAGGGGGGCCGATGAAAAATCCTGTATGTGTGTGTGTACTTGGCCGGGTGAAGCAGGCCTGCTATAGCCTCTAGTGCAACCCAAATGGATCTTTTCTCTGTGGGCCAGAGTCAGACTCATCTCAGTGGGACCGTGCTCCACTCCGTCTGCCTCCCCATCCAGATAAACAGTCCAGTTGTCAAGCTGCAGATATGCGGTTTTCCGTCCCAGCATACATCACTTTCTCTTCCAGACAGGCCAAGTCTCAACCCCCCTGAACCTTTCCCCTCTTTAGTTAAACGGACACGGTTTCCCTTTGCTGCAGCTGGACACAAGAGGGGGCATGAGGTTTGCACACAGCTCAAGCGGATATGGCCAGCGGACCACGATGACACTGATGCCATGCCCCTTTAACCAAGATAAATAGCCTCTTGTTTTTTGATACAAAAATGCATAATCTTAGAACAGTGTTGATCCTGTTTTCTGATCAGTAAAGAGATGACATGATATTAGGAGGAAACATAATAGAGGTGATAGATGCTAACCGCTAGGCCATGGCCACAACTCTAGATGGGAATTTTAAGCATTATTTTGTAGGGTGAAGGGTGAGTCATTGTTACTTAAATATGACAAAGAGGAGGCTCCAAAATAGGTTTGTGAATGTAAGATGCTAGATATCTTCTAGTACCTTTAAGAGCTGAAGCAGGTTTTTCATGGATGACACTGACACCACCAAATGGAGGATAGTATTCATGAGTCTTTCCCAGTGTCTTAATGACATCATCACCTGAGTGATACTGTATATGAATAACGTTAAAGCTGCAGTCCGCAGTTGTTCCTCTTTGTCGCCATCTCTGTTCGAAATCTGCAATTGCAGTTATTCGTGGAATTATCAACTTTACGTGAGTTGTACTTCGACACGGCACAGCACGGATGAACACAATGTTTGAGGAGAGTGTGCGGCTGCAGTCGTCGTGCCGATGTGGATACTGGCATTCAGAATCACAGATTATTCTTTTTGGAAGTATGACCAACATAATAATTTTCACCGGAAAATGTCCTCTGAACAAGTAAGTAACATCCACTTTTGTTCTGGTTCTGACATTGCAGTAAACTGCCCTGATTAAATCTAAAAATCGCTTATCATATCACGCAAAACCGTGCAAATTATACTTTGTTCTCAAATTGTTAATGTTAACAACGTCAGCATTGCGTGACTACATGTAATGTCCTTCCGATATGTATCCTTGTTTCCGCATGGGATCGGTTGCGGTCTCTTTTTTTCTGTAGCCACTCCGAAGTCCGAACGAAGTCTTTTGCATTTTACAACGGGTGAATCTCCAGTTGTCACTGGCGATTGTCGTTTGAACCTTTCTGGATCCGCCATCAAATTGATGTTTAATTATATCAAGTGCTGTGAGAAAAGGCTATAAATCTCCACCTTCAACATCCTCACTCGCAATATAGCTTATACTAGCCGAGACTCTTCTTTATGTGTACAGATGTGACGTAATGACGCAAAGACATGCTCGAATCACCCGCGGAAATCTACCAGTACCACTGAAATTAAAAACATAATTACAAGCTTACCGCTTTGAATCGAGCTGAGGCAAGCACTCACCTGGTTTTGAACACTGACTGGTTATGTATTTTCTCAAATATGTATTTGGATAATTTTTAACCCAAAAAAAGCTACGGACTGTAGCTTTAACGAATAACAAAATTATATTCAGACTGCCAAAGACTTGCTGCTCAGGTACAGGGCAATGATAAGTGACTATAAAATTGGCTTTGAGTCTCTTCAATGACTCCCCATGTCCTCATACGAAGGGCTTGTTTGCACTTTTTAACAAATAAAAGTATTGTACTTTAGACCTGACTTAGAGAACAGGTCGTTAAATGGATCCACTTCTTTTTTGCCCTTGCCACTGATTTGGATAGAGCTGTTCTGCTCACGTCCCTACAAACAAGACTAATTGTCAGGAAAGTGCACTGACTTGAATAACATTTAAAAGGTCCTTACCTTAGAGTTCCATTTATTCCATCTCTATTTCGTAATGAACAGGCCCTGCCAAGAAGCTGGAAATTGTGAAGGAAAAGATGATCTCAAGCCATCATTGAATTCAAGAGTGGCTCAGGTGCATTATCTCTGTCTTCTGTGAAAATGGATGCACAAGAGTTCTTTTTAACTATTTTTACTTTGTTGTGTTGCTGTTCCCAGTTACAACCTTTTGGCCAATATCCATAATCCTGATAGGATAAATACTGAGAGGAATCTCAGCTATAGCTCCATACGTAACTGTTATTCAGCATAGGAGCATTATTCTTTGTCATGAGTACAAATAAAGGAGATATTCACCACAATTTCTATCAAATGGAGCATCCTGTAGTGCTTGGACTGACACTATAGGAAAGATTTTTAAAAGGTTGTTGACGTTGCGTTCAGGTTCAGCTTCTAGCCTTTGGGCCTGAATCCACTCTTTCAATTTTTGTAAAAAAAAACGGACTCTCTACTCTTTGGGAGATTAGCGACCAGACATCCCCGCAGCTTCTTTTGCGATAGACTCATTAATCATCACTTAACTGTGTGGGTGGGTGAGGGGATTTTTCAAGGGAACTTGATGTTATTTCTGTCCACAAGAAAACAAATTGGGGAAAGGGGGGTCCTTTGGAGGTCTTTTTAACAAGACCACCCCACCGCCTTTGAGGGCATGGCCAAAAGAGTAAAACACAGGAGCGGTTTTTGGGGGGAGAAAACATTGTTGACTTTGGAATCTCCCTTGTTGCTCTTTGTCAAGAGTGAAGGCTGGGGTGCTCTTTATGGGGCATTCAGTGGACATTTGGATTGCAGCAGTTCTCATTCCTCTTTGATGTCACCTCCTGCCAGTTTCTCCTCTCCACTCCCAAAAAAGGTCACAGTGAGTCACACTGCAATTCCTGCATTTCACCACCCAAAATGGCTTCTTTGCTTATTATAGACAGTTTTATGTGAAGTCATTGCGTAACTGCACAGCCGATTTTACGATTGAACTGTGAGATTTTTTTCAGTGACCTCTCTATTTAGGAATCAGCTGTGATCCCTTGCCATCCATCTTGATGCATAGATTCCATCTACAGTGTATGTTTGATTTTTTTTCCATAATGCTGTAATGCTACCAGAAAAGAAGAGTTCTACAACGTTATGTGATACGAAATATGAGTCTGTATATCCTGTATAATCTTGAGACAAATCTTTGAATTATGAGCAAAAAAGTAAATCAAACTCAAGATTCACGGTGTGCACATACTGCATATATATATTGTCGTTATTTTCCCTTGGGTTTATTAAATGTGATTTCACCGTTCATCTGTGTCAAGCCTCTTAAATCTGGATTATCAAGTCAAGGCAGTATGTGACATATATTAAACAAAGGTAGAGGAGACATATTGTAAATCTGCTTGCCAGTGTCTTTTTTGGTTAAATTATTCGATTTAAGTTCAATTAGTCAACATCAAGTGGGAAAAAATGCAGGTCATTCTTACTTTGTCTATCAGAAAATAAAGACTATTAGAATATCATCATTTGAAAAGGGCCAACGTTTCAGAGTTATCTCATATCTGGGAGTCCATTTGGAAGCTATTAGGTGCTATTAGGTGAGTATCTCATTTGTAATAATCATGGGTTAAATGCCAAGAGCACGTACAAATTCGGTCACAGAATTGTTTTTGACTGCTGACAGCGGGACAGCAAAACACCGAACCACACACACATGCACTCTCGCACACAGTCTCAGTACGTTCGACAGCATCAAGTGTGTGCACACGTTTGTAGCGAGCATGTCAGTAAAGAGCAACTTCAGCACTTTGTCATGACTTTTTCTTCGGATTTCACCAATGTACATGGGAGCAGTAAAGTTTCAGTGATTCGAGCGCCTTCTGGCTCCCATGCAACAAATTAAATCATGCACGACTGGGTTGATAACATATTTAGCCGAAACCG
Source organism: Tiaroga cobitis (assembly GCA_030578255.1). Taxonomy (NCBI): domain Eukaryota; kingdom Metazoa; phylum Chordata; class Actinopteri; order Cypriniformes; family Leuciscidae; genus Tiaroga; species Tiaroga cobitis. The sequence goes on from CM060592.1 coordinate 3,723,266, forward strand.
AGCTCGTTTTCTGGCTCCGCTCTCCACGGTTTGCCCCGCTAGCGACCCCAGTGAGTTTCAGCCGTGAGAGAAGGGCCACTTACAAATCTGGCTTGGTTTAACCTTCAGCAGACCTTAATGGTGGGTGGTAGAACCCTCTCTTTATGTGCCGGTGTGAAGCCTTGTTAAAGCTCTATTAGCCACGATGGTATCGCTACACAAATGAAATCTCAGACAAACATTATATCTATAATCACTTGCTTGTCTTTGGAGGGGTATCTAGGGGGTCGTCTCCCCTTTCTCCCAGTTAAAGATGCGAGCTACCAGAACACGGCAAGAACATGACCACCGAAGCGAATTCCTCATCTCCAGCAGCAAACCCCCGAGGCCTGTAAAAACCTTTTAAACAAAGATTTTAAAGAAGAAGGTTCATGTAAACTGTAATGTGGGGAGGATTTGGGGGAGGGCGGTGTGAGAAAATAAAAACGGTAATTGTCCGCATTCCAACAGATTCGATATATAAACAATTTGACCGTCAGCCATGAAAAGGGCAGCTGTAAGTAATTTTTGGAGCAGATAATAATCAAGGCTACATGCAAAGCGGCGTTCCTCTGACAGGCCTCGCGGCTCTGGCCTGTGCTGGAGGGGGATTTGGGATGTCGTAGGAACAGTTGGTTTAGTTTAAGCAACCTTGAATTGCTGTAGAAAGTGGGGGTTCGGAGCCTTATCCCGTTTACTTGCCATGCAGATGAATGTGGCTCAGATTCAGGTTCAGGATGCCCATGAAATTTTAGGAATCCAATAGAAATAGTTTTTTTTTTACTCATATTATTAAACATTACATCCACACGTATTATCCAGGAACACTGGTAAAATAATATTTAAAGTGCACCTGAATGCCTGCAGGTCTGGATGCTTGTTTCCGCCACGAAAGAAAAAATGTAAAAAGAAAATGATGACTTTTTATTTGGCAATTCTGGCTTTTTTTTTCAAACAATTCAAACAAATTTCACGTTATAATTTTTATAAGTCATACTCTTTTTTTTATATCTCGCAATTCTGGCGGAAAAAAGTAAAAATTGCAAGATGTAAACTCGCAATTTTGAGAAATAAAAGTCTAAACTAACTTTTTTTCCACATCTGCCAATGCCTAGTGACTTGAACATATTAAAACAACAACAAAAGCAGTTAATACCAGGAGCTGAGCAATTTAGGGAAAAAAAATCTAATACATTTTTTTTTAAAGAGTTGCTATGCTTATGTGTAAAGCTGCACCATTTAACCCAAAAATCATTCACCTTCAGCTGTCTCAGACCACATTCATTGTTTTTATACAACAAATAATAATTTGTTTAAATATAGCAACTAAAGAAAGACATTTATTTTTATTATACTATTGTCTTATAGTATTTCATTATAATAATTTAAATAATACAAATACAAATAAGTGTATTAAAATTGCATTTATTTATTTACCTATTTATTTATTTATTTATTTATTGATCTGATGTCAGATTTGTAAATGATTATCATTACAACTTAGGGAAGATGGTTGGCACATTCTTTGTTTTCAAATGCATGTTAAAAGTGACCCAAACTCACAACACTTGCAGGGATGGAGTTTCCAGTCCATTACTACAAATTATATGATCCAGTTTGTGATGACTGGATTCTTTCTTTGTCAGTATTTCATCATTATTGGAACCCATTTCTCTCTGGTGTATCTGGAAAATCACATGCTCAGGTCACCTTCAATATTTTAAAGCTAAATAGGTTATGTAAGTTTCTGGATTGCCAGAAAACACGCTTAACACTGTTTTGTTTGTTGGCAATTTTGTGCATTTTTGTTTCCTGACAACTGGGGAGCAATGGAGCACACTCCAGAACCAGCAATGAAACTATTTAATTAGCTGTAGCAAATGTTTGAAACTTTATGTGGTTGTAGCTCTGTCATCAATGAGAATGATTTCTTTTTACCTCAGTTAATATGTCATTACCATTGTGGCATTGTTGGATCACTGAACCAATAGGAGTGTGTTGCTAGGAATGTTCCATTCATTGGTGAGTGCTCAGGGGAATTTGTAGGGTGGCTGTGGGAGGACAGAAAAGAAATTAATTGAGAAGTTAATTTTGTCTTGAAGAAATTGATGAATTAGCCAAAAAAAACTGATACAGTAATTTGCTTCCCTTCTCCTGTGTTATCTGAACAAACAACAATTGCACACAAATTGTATACATATACACACAAGGTTAATAATTTTAACAAAATAAGAGTGATCCTAAAAATTCAATGTTTTTTCTGTTTAATTCTGGCTATTTTATGTTTACGTATAATAAAAAAAATACTAATTAAAAATTTTACAGACGCTTGATCCTTAATGCTTTGTGTTGTTACCTGGATGATCCACAACCATTTGTTGCTGTTGTTCTTCATGATTCCCTTGTTTGTTCTGATCAGTTAAACTGTCTGTCCATTGTTCTTCAGAAAAAGTCCTCCATGTCCTGCACAGTCTTTGGTTTTCCAGCATATATAAATAGTATTTGTGGTTCAAAATATTGCTGAGAGAAGTGTAATAATCAATATTAATAATAATTTTTTAATATAAAAATTAAAAATGTTAATTAAGGGATCCTATCATGCCCTTTTCCAAAGTCTTGATTGTGTTTTTGGGGTGTACTAGAATGTTTTCATGCTTGATTGTTCAAAAAAACTCATTATTTTCTACAAATTTGACATTATTACAGCACGTCTTTCGCCAGTCTGGCTCAAACTCGTCGTTTTCGATGAAGCCCTTCCTTCTGAAATATGAAATGTGCTGTGATTGGTTAGCTGGCCCAGTGTGTTGTGATTGGCAGTGCTTAGCACATGTGCGGGAAATGTCCGGCCCCTTCATAACCGCGAGCTCTACTCAGATGTAAATATTAACAATGGTGTCAATTTCAAGCCAATTCGAGCCCGATTCAGACCCTGACAATGTCACCGAAGAAGATGATCGTGCAGAGCGGATTTCAAGCACAGACTTTGCAAGCATGGATTTCACAGTGCATTTCAGAGTGGTGTGTGTTTTTTGTCATTTTCTTATAGATACAATTTAATCCACTATTTGTCGGAAAACTATCGTAATACAAACAGTAGTCGATAACAAAATCATGGATCATTTTCTAAGGGGCGGTGAACTTCGGTTAATCTTCAATACACAAATTAAGATATTTTTAATGAAACCTGAAAACCTGAGAGGTTTCTGTCCCCCCGTTAAAAGTCTAGGTAATCAAAATGAATAAGATCTGATAAGTCGAAAAACAAATTCATACAAATCAAATGGTTTAATCAAAGTCTTATGAAGATACAATCACTTTATATGATGAACAGATCCAATTTGGGCTTTTTTTTTTTTTACATACAAACAATGACTGACACATACTGTGTACATAGTAACGATCATGTTCTGTTTTATGGACTTTTAGTTTGTCTTTCATTGTTTCCCTGTGTTCTGTTCCTGCTTCTCCTGTTTCCCCACATATTTTCTGTTTCCTAGGTTACTGATTACACCCTAGTTTGTTGTCACATGTTTCTTGTTCAGTAATTTCCCTGTTTAAGTCCTCACTGCTCAGTTTTGTCTTTGCCTTTTTTTCGTGTGAAGCTGTTAGGATTTTGCCCTCGTGTTGGATTGCCGCCTTTATTTTAGGGGCCGTTTACACAACACCATTTTCAACTGAAAAACTGAAAACTTTTTTTTCGAATGATAATGATGACATAATGTCCATTTTTGGGGGAACTACCCCTTTAAGGAATCAGATCACAGCGCTCATGCCACTCAGATGAGCCCAACAGGTGTTTCACCCACGGTGGGAGGATTAACAAGCTGTCCCAGCATTCCTCAGCAGTGGCACCAGAATGAAATATTCCTCACTGGTGCTTGTGATCTAGATCAAGGCCACAGTCAGGTGAGACAGCTGACCTACTGTAACGGGGCGACAGAAAGAGGGTAACATGAGTCTGGCCCGCGTGAGACTCAGAGAAGGGTCACAGAAGACCAGGAAGAGTCCAGTTCAGGATGACAATAGCGTGTTGCGATGCCGTTAAGGGCTGTATCGTTTGGGTTTTCACTGAATCTGGTCTTGAGGAAGTTTAACCCTCCTAACGGTCACACTTTAGCTGTCCGTGGTCATTTTAACTTTTATGAAGTTTATTCCAGTAAAAATGGACAATTATTGAAACATATATTCTATGTGAATTCATCATATATTTTGTCCAGATTGCCGTCACCTGGTAAAAAAAAGAAATTTCACGTGAGGATAAAAATCATTTAATGACAGTAATGGCTAGACGGTTGAATGTTCTATGCATCAAACCAACTACGTAAGAATACTAGATTGTATGCTAGAAGTTAAACATTTTATTCATTTATTTATTTAGTCAATATCTAACTATTATTTGTCAGTTTGGTATACATGTTTTAACTCTTTCCCCGCCATTGAAGGAAATTTCCGGCTTTCAGTGTTTTCACTGTTATACGGTAGGGGGCGCTGATACACATCTTCTGAAAGAGTGCAGAATCTCCTGATCAAAACACAGGCGAAGAAGAAGCAGAAACAAGGGATAGCAAATGTAATCAGATGCATATGTGAAATAACGCGATCATCAACATAAAACAGCATGTAAATCAAAAGTGCCTAAAGTTACTGAATGAAATGTCGACCCAGGACGAGCTGTGGGACTGTGAAGCTTTGGAGGTGTTGATGGACTCGATCTACCTCATCTGTGTTTTGATCATCGTTCTGAATCCCATCTGGATGTAGTCTTTGACAAAAACGTGATTTCTCAGCTTTTTCCCAGCTCAATTTGTTTTTTATGAAACTTACCCACATTCTAGAAAAGAATGCGTTAAGCTAGAATAAAACGGGTTTTGTTCGTTTTTTTAAAAGCAGAGGCTCTGTTCTTTCTTTTGATATATTGCATGTTCAGATATTCATACAACAAAATATTCTGGTGAATTATTTTCAAAATAAAAAAATGCTGGCGGTGGCTGCTAACTTTTTTTTTTTTAAACGCTGGCGGGGAAAGAGTTAAAATAATTTTGAAGCATCATTTTTGCAGTAATGCTCACAGTCATATACTCCCATTCATTTCCGTCTCTCTGTCTGTGTAAGAGTCGTTGCAAAGAGCAAAGAGCCTTTATTATACGAATATAATCCAACATGAATGAGTGTCATGAGAGTAAGTGTAGTAAGTTGCCGTGACCTCAATTAACTTTTCTGGATAAAGGGAATTAGGTAGATGTCAGTAAAACGAGAGGAAGAGGAATATAGTGTTCGCCGAGGGCGCCATGCAGCTGAACTCATGAAATGCTACGCCGGCCCTCTGACTGGAGATGTGCATGGAAGACAAGCTGAACATCAATCACTCAGTGTGAGCTCAAGCGTGTGTGTTTGTGACGGTCAGGCGCTCGGTGTCAACCTGCATGTCGGTAACCAGAGAGAGACAAAGAGAGGACACAGTGTGACCCTCAGTACAAGGGAGGGACGGCCTTTGACCCCGCACAAAAACAACCCTCAAGGAGAATTTGATGCCCAACGAGAGAGAGAGAGAGAGAGAGAGAGAGAGAGAGAGAGAGAGAGAGATTGTCTCTGTGAAAAGTCACAAAATGGTTCATGAAATTGTAACTAATGACTGGAAAACTGTTCCAATTGTGGGATTGAATATACAGTAACTAGAATGGATGAGGATACAAATAAGTTCCAATACAGTTGTATTAAAAATGATACAATCACATCACCATTTTGTAAAAATGGGTTAGTAAAAGGAGAAGACATACTGACACCCTGCATGAACCAGGATGATGACAAGCAGATGCCAATAGCTTTGATGATCCATTGACTATGCTTACTTTTACCAAAAGATGCCTCACTTTCTCTTACTATTAATATTACACTCCAGAAAAGACACCAAATATCAATATCCACAAATAAATCAGAAATTTCATCCAAACACTTGACGAGGACAAGGGAAAAACACAAATCCATATCTATCCGTTAAATTAAATCATACTCGAATCGCTCTGGATTATATGAACTTTGGTTAGAGGTCGGAGCAGGACTGAATGACAATAGCAGCGAATGTGAATCTCACGAGGGTTTTGCAGATCAAAATATGCACAGAATACAGAGTACAATAAATGTGAGTACTATTAATTTGAAGATGCCTATAAAGTTATGGTGAGGATTCTTATATTGTGACTGTGTTTGCTGATAGCAGCACCATGGCCCAAAGTGTGTGTTGAGCTCCAGTTATTAACCCTAAATCAAATTTTAACCTCTAACCCCAGCCCTAATCCTCACCTAACCTTAACCTTAACCCTATCATTCTTCAGAGAACCGGAGAACAGGACAAGGAGGCTTTGGAAAATGAAAATCATGGAAATGTTGCATAATACAAATACATATTATGTTAAAATGTCGGGAAAAGATCATATATAAACAGCACCCCATAACACACACACACACACACGAAGAACATAACTTTTAGTAAGATAATCTTTTTTTTTACTATATATGCATTATATTGATCAAAAGTGACAGTAAAGATAATTATAATGTAACAAAAGATTTCAAATAACTGCAGAATCCTGAAAATATATAAATATGCCATTGTGCCAATGCCAATTATTATGTTGTTTTTTTTTCATAAATTTGAGACTGACGCCACCGTCAAGTAATTTACAAGATACGCACACGTTTTCAAAACTGATCCCCATTCACACTGATCCGTGAAAACGATTAAAAACGCTGTATTTTTCATGCCAGTCCAGAAGTTGTCGATGTCACTTTTGCACCAGAGAAACTAGCGCTAATCTTTATAATTTTGTCTTTGAACTTCCGTTTCAATGGCATCTATGGCATCGCGGTTGAAGAGTAGAAAATATGCTAATAATATGCTAAAAATATGCTTGAAAATATGAATTATTTAGTTAAGAAGTGAAGCTTGATTCCCATCATTTGCTGTGTCAGCATGAGAACAATAAAACACAGAGATACACAGACACAATGAACATACCACGCTCTTCTTGTTTTTGCATTTGTGCTAAAAAAGAAGCTTGCTTTGGCACAAAGAGAGAAAGAAATAGGAAATAGAAAATGTATTTTGAACTCACGACACGTTTGGAAACAACAGTTTCCAAACTCCTGGAAGAGAACATACATATTCATCTCCTCTTCATGAAGTTGTATAAATATAATTAAGAAATGTAAGAGTCAGTGGTGTTCCATGGTGCAGGATAAAAAAGATAAAAACACAAAAGCTGACTTCAAGAAGGCATGCGCCAAAACCACGTGTGAACTGTGCGGAAGATAAATTACGACTGTTGTAACCACTCCACACCACTAGTGGCACTATTTCATGACACGACTCCCCTCCTCCCGTTCATGCGGCAGTCACTAGTCACAATCGGTGACTTTCTCAGCCTGAATCCTGAAAGATTGCCGGCATTTTGTTGTTTATCATGGTCTCGACTGGTCAAAATGTTCCCCTGGTACTTGACTGCGCTGTGCCAAGACCTGATGTCATTTTAATAACACCCTGATGCATGATATCACCCTTATCGACGTCAAGCGCGCTATAAATATTGCATTTTATATATTCAAATCTCTAATGTGCCCCATTTCCTGTTTGGGCTAATCCCTGAGCGCTGCAATAAATGTAGAGTAAAAATAGCCCGCCGTACCGTTTATATTCTGGGAGCAAGTATAGGACACTGAGAAGGCATTTCCCATTATTTTATTGCTCTGTAGGTTTTTCTCTACAATCCTAGTCATTTAAATTTAAAAATCCACATTTTGGATGCTGACAATACATGGGTCGTTTTAATGTTCATATTTTTAAGAGCTGTTTGTCACAATCACGTCTAGGAACGTCAACACTGGCCCTTAATTTCCAATCAAATTACCTAATGGTGTGCTTTTTTTTTCCGACCGGGGTCTGAGCTTTTATGGCTTGAGTGCGGTTGAGGCCATGTTTATAGCTCTGCATGCTAATGCTAGCCCTGCACAGTTTTAAAGGGAGCACCTGTGCCACATAAATCTGTAACAAACTCCCCATCCAGTATGTTACATTTCTAATAAGCGCCAGAGAGTGGCAGGCGGAGGGAAAGCGAGGGACCTGAAAAAGAATGGCTACTGTATGGAGCCATAATAAGAGCCAGCTGTGGGTCAGCCATGTTAGGGCCGCTCTTGAGAGAGAGAGAGAGAGAGAGAGAGAGTGAGTGTGTGTGTGTGTGTTGTACCAGGGAAGAAAAGCTGGCAGGCACATCATAAATCCTACTCATTTCGGGTTCACTCACGATGTTCGGCGGAGGGCCTCCACCGCACTAAGCAAATTGCCTGTGATTAGAGAACAAAAAATAGCCCTCTCTTCCCTGTTTGCACTTGGGTCTGGTTAAGCCGCACATGTGCACAAAAACGCCATTGTCTGGTGGTATAGAGTCCAGCATGCAAACAACACCTGCAGCTGGACACGATATTTTGAGCAATACTACCTGACCTATGATTTATACCCACAATACAAGAATGAGGTCGCCAATGTCTGGATAACAAATAGTATTAACAAAATTGCTTCATTCTGTCTCGTCAAACCACTTGAGCTCTTAAGAGCGAAGGCTCTTCACTTTAGCTTCAGCAAAAATCAACAACAAAAAAACTATTTTTAAGGGGAAAAAAGGCCACACCAGACTTTTTCTTTCTATCGACTTCCATTCATACGAATGCGGGAGAGCAGAAATGTGAGCTCATGCAAAGTTTCGCATTTCGCTGCATTCTGACCAATAGAAGATCAATAAGTCACGGCGTGACATCGTCACTGCATTGCAGGAACATACATTTAAAACTGCAGCGTTTTATTATTATTTGTTACGTGTTGAATTTATGCTTTTAAAGAGATGCTGCAAAGCGCGACGTCGTATCACAACGTTTTTTATTGCTGTGTCTGAAGAGATTTTGCATGCTCAAAATCTAGTGTGACTTAAAACTTTATTTCAATAGTCCACGTTAGACATTCTACTAACTGTAAGTAACTTTGCAACTACATGTCAACTAACTATCATTTGAGTATTAGACAGTTGATGGACCCCATTGACTTCCATAGTAAGAAAAAAAAATACTACTGGGGTCAATCAACTTCTTAAAAATACTTCCTTTTGTGTTCATACAGGTTTGAAACAACTTGAGGGTGAGTAAATAATGACAGAATGTTCATTTTTTAAGTGAACTATTCCTTTAAGCAATACTCAAATGAGAGTTAGTTGACATGTAGTTTCTTACAGTTAGTACAATGTCTAAAGTGGACTTGGGCTTGTCTCTGGGACGGTAGCCTAAATGGACAACTTTCTACCTCTAAACGGTTCATGGTAGTAACTTTTAGGGATAGAAATAAGAATATGTCACAACACACCAGCCAAACTACTGTGTCTTTCATAGATCATGTCCTGAAGCGTGTGTGGCTGACGAAACTACTGAAAAAGAAAAGAAAACATTCCTGTCTGAGCAATCGCTCTGAACACTACATCACATTTATTAAGCCCCTTAAAGCAGACGCCCCTTGTCCCAAAAAACACACAAAATAAGTGTGCCATCTTTCTTCATTTCATGGCTGGTGTCTCTTTATCTGTGTCTCTCCAAAACAAAAGATTATTCAGACTGAATGATGACAATAACACTGTTGCCTAAACTAATAATGCAGTGACTCAAGTGCTCCTGTTTGTTAATAGAAGATCACTGATTACATTATTCCAAGGGTGTCCAGTCCTGCTCCTGGAGGGACACTGTCCTGCAGAGTTCAGACCTAATCCCATTTAGGATACGTTTACACGTGTGTGTGTGTGTGTGTGTGTATTTATATTGGAGAAGTTTTTCTTTTGAGTTTTCCACGTACAGATGACACCATTTTCAAAACGATCCCCATTCACACGGACCCGCGACAACGACTAAAAATGCTGTATTCTGCTCCAGGCCACTAGATGGCGATGAAACACTATAGATTCAACACGTAATACGCATGTGCATGACGTCATCGTCTTCAGAGATTTGCTTTAGTTGTTCACACAGTGACCGTTTTCAAAAACTTGCACTTTGAAACCCGGTTTCAAAAGTTTGCGTTTTTTCAGGCACCAAAAACGCTGCTGTCGTGTAAGCGAACGGCAAAAACATTGTCATGTAAACAGCCCCTTAAACACAACCCTAACCCTAAAACACGGCAGGTGTGTTGGGGCAATTTAGTGCTGAACTCTGCAGGACAGCGGCCCTTCATGAGCAGGTTTGGACACCCCTGCATTGTTCAAACCACAACTGATATGAACCAGACGAAAAGAACAACTTTTACGAATCTTGAACATTGTACAACTTTATCAAGCGCTAGATTAAGGACTTTGGATTTGGGTACAATGCAATGACGTCAGATTCAGTGATGTATGCCATAGCTGACGTCAAACCTGACGCTGTTTGAATATGCAAAAGCTTGAATGAGATTTGAGAGCTACAGCAGAAGGCAAGATTTCAGGGAATGAAAGCTGTCTTTATGTATTGTAATGCAGGTTTCGTACAACATGAAGGTGAGTAAATAATGACAGAATATTCAATTTTGGATTAAATGTTATATATAGGGATTTACTTAAGAATTTGATCAGCTTTGCCATCGCAGCTAACATCTGAGCAGTCAAAATCAGTACGCCAAAGCCGACAACACAGCAAGTGTTCAGTTTCTTTTTATCGTGAGGCATGGGTTATTTGACAGTATAACTAATGTCATACAGTACATGTAAAAATGAAATCGGCTTGTAGCAGTCACACATGTGGAGAGTATCACTCTTCTCCCTAATACAATGCATGTGTTACAACGGCAGCACGGAAATTAGGATTGACACGCTTGTAACTTCGAACAGCTCTTCAATTCGGAATGGACACATGACTCAAATGCATTTGGCAATGAAGCAGTCGAAACCATGTGTACGAGCGGTTCGTTTTAAACCTCGCTTTATGAGCATCAATTTGCAATTAGTCCAAAAAACGTTATCTCTCCAATCCGTTTAAAAACAAAGCTAGCATGCTAGACTGACACGGGGCTGTTTATTATTGCTAATATCCACTCAGCCCACTTTCACCATAAACACGTGTGCACCTGTTGGTAGCGGGTGTCTTTGAATGCTCCGCAAATGCAAACCAGACCTCGGAGGGGGCTCACCGAAAACAACGTGGGGTGGGAACTTCACGCTTGTGGCTAAACGGGCGACGTTCACCTCTGTCAGGCTGGAGGGTCGGGGTTACGTGCCGAGGTTAGGGTAAGGGTGACGGGGTGGGGTGCCGGTAGGGATTTGGGGTGTAGAGAACTTCTCAGCCGGGCAAGAGTTCAACCCCATCACGGCAGGCCAATCTGTTCCAGACAAGCTAAATGACACATTATTGGATCCAGACCTGACATGGGCGCTGTGTATATTACATTACCAGACACCAAGCCCACTTCAGCTCATTACCTCCGCCCACAGGGAGGAGAGAGTAACAGACACATCCAGAGAAAGAAAGGCTTTTCTTTAGCCTTCTCTCTCGCTCTCTCTGCCGGGAAACTGTCAGATATTCCCGAGGCAGGAGCGTTTTCTCAGAACACCCAAGACGTTCCTGGCCCGGAGGGATTTCTTCATAAAGATATTAGAAACACAAGACGGGATTCCTGTCCTCCTCTTCCTCGTCCCTCCCTCGTTGCGAAGATGAAAAGGAGGGAGGGTGGGCGGGCAAACGGAGGGGATGGGTTGACCAGGGCAGGGCAGAAAGGTTAACTCTTTCATTCTGATTTCTATTAGGTTAGCTCCATCCCACGGGGACCCTCGAACACAAGGAGCAATAACAAAATGCCAGAGAGCGTGTTATCGTGGCTGGAGTGACATTTAAATTGAGCAAGGCAAAGCAAATAAAGATCTTAATTTGCTAATTAAAACATTCTCTGCAACATAGATAGCCAATTTGAAAGATTTTGATAGCACAGACTGCCAAACTATATAAATGATGATTGTAATCACATTTCATGATGCAAATATGAAGTATTCTATTTATAACAATGTTATTACAACATATATTTCAAACAACATAATACAATGATTGGGGCAGAGTAGCAAAAGTAATGTTTGTTAAGACAAGCACTACTAATCCTGTTTTTCATACATCCCTCACAGTTTGTGATATTGGAAGTGATACCTCAAATCACTTGGCTTGTTTAAATGAGAAAGGTGTACTGTTAATTTTATAAGCAATTAAAATTACGATTTTCACCTGGTGTGCAATATAATAATACGCAAAACTGATCCACAGACCAGAAAACCATAGAAACTGCATATCAGTGCACCAAAAACTGCTGAGAGCACATTTGCAACAGACACCAGTACCAAGATCTTCATGGGCAAATGTCACTCTTATTTCAATACTGTTTAATCATGTTTCACATCATACAGTATTCATTTTATAGACACACAACTGATCAGCCGACAGATTTTCTGAATGATGTACTTCTGATTCCACAGATTAATACACACTGCCATTCAAAAGTTTTGGATCTGTATAACATTTCACAATATTACTGTTTTTTGTATTTTTAATCAAATCAAAAAGACTTCTTTTAAAAACCTAAAAAATCTTACAGATCCAAACCTTTTGACTGGTGGTGTAACGCTTGCAGTCACAAACACTCGGACAGTGCCATCCCTCCTCTGGACAGGTGGGGTGCGTATCTTTATTACAGATTTGTTTGGGTAAGGCATACTGTAGGTATCCGCCCTCACATTCTTCCGCTCACGTCCCGTGTCGTGGCATGTAAATCGCATCGGTGGCATGACGCCACTTTTGCAGTTGCACCATCCAGGATCCTTGTGGTGTCAGGGTGGAGATTACCCGATCTGATTTACTGCCCTGTAATCTCATTCTTCTGCTCTTCAACAGGGCCATGTGCTGGAGTCGGGTCTCATATAGCCACTCTCTCGTGACCTCTTTACGCTGGCTACCAAGTTCTCACCTGCCAAAGGGCAAGGCTGAAGAATACCCCGGGGTCACAAATAAAGGCTTGCCAAAAATACGGGCTAGTGTCTGAGAGGACAGACGTGTGACGGTAGCGCTACAGCTGTGCTGGAAGCCATGTTCACAGAATATGAGACAACCTGACGGGACATATGAAACAATAACAGCTGTCTGTCGTGGCTCACTGATGGTAGAGGGAGTCTTCAGATAATATGACAGCTTTTACAACTTTTTATGCGTTTTGGCCGTTCGTTTACACGACACAGCGTTTTGGGCGCCTGAAAATAATGCGAAATTCTGAAAACGGGTTTCAAAGAGCGAGTTTTTAAAAACGGTCTGCGTGTGAACAACAAAAACGTGAATCTCTGAAGACGATGATGTGATGCACATGCACATTACGTGTTCAGTCTATAGTGTTTCATCGCCATCTAGTGGCCTGGAGCAGAATCCAGTCGTTTACGCGGATCCGTGTGAACGTGGCTCGTTTTGACAATGTCTGTACGCGGAAAACTCAAAGGAAAAACTTCTCCGTTTTAAGCGTATCGTTGTCGTGTAAACGTACTCTTAATCTGCAGTCTCAAAGAATATTTGTCTAAGTCATTTTGTATATGGGGATTTTTCATTTCATTCTTCTAGGTGATGTGGGTCATTTTTCAAAGTTGAAATACATTCTTCCATCCCACCCTAATGTGCAGAGACAATTATAAGACATTGCAAGATATATTTCCTTCAAATGTGTAAAGGCGTGGTCACATTAGTGAATCTTCGGTAAAATGCGTTTCCATTGTCCATTGTCAATAATGTAGCGCTGCATGAAGCACTGCTTACTCAGTGGTCACTTCCAAACCAAGCGACTTTATACTGGTAAACCACAGCGAGTTTGCATGATAAGTTCAACGTTAATCCAATATGTAACCGGCGTGAGGACATTTTCACGTCACAAGAAATTCCCAATCGCACGGATTCCTATTGACTTGACTGAAATACGTCGTTTGAGTGGCCTGACATGTCAGTTTCTGACTCAACTAGTGGCATGAGTTTGCAGGACTACCTATTTGTCTGAACATTGGCAGATTGACATCGACATTGTTCAGGAAACCTGTTGAAAACAGTTGCTGCAATTTACCATTTTGTTCAAAAGTGGCAAAGAATTTGCACACTTCACCACTAAAGCAACAGCACGAATGATTAATACAACAAAAAAATGGTATTTTCCTAAAAGCTGACTTTATTAAACACTTTATTATGACTTTTAGTATGCATTCGTCGCTTTACCTGGCTGTTGTCACATCAGATTTCGATCAAATTTTGTGAATCAAACTTTGGCTGGAAAAGAGCATCCTGGATATTCTGTTAGATATCGCCTTTATGTTATTTTTGTTTTTGAGTGAAATAATGTACACTTCACTAAGAGAAAACACTCTCCGTATAGATATTATGTGGAACTGGTGAATCATGTTGTTATTACTCACCCCCATAAAATGAGCTTAGTTCATGCTTTATTTGTCATTGGAATAGCTCTCTCTCTCTCTCTCTCTCTCTCTCTCTCTCGTCAGTGACCTGCCAGCAGCGTGTAGGAGGATCTCTTTAAGCGAGCACGGTTCACCTCCTCAACCTCTGCTAGATGGGGCGACTGTGAGAACTTTACCAACGCAACAATTTAGCCGCCTCTTTTTTCGGCACCACATTATTATCCTTCAGGATAGACAGTTAACCTAGATGTGGGGCCACTGTGTGGCCATTAAGACACCCACCAAGAACACACACACACACACTTTTCCCACAAGACCTGAAAGAGGTATGCATGTACTATCTTAAAAAGCTTTATTATTATAATCATTATTATTATTATTATTATACATGGCATACTTTACCCTCTAAATGTTAATGCAGTCTATGAAATAGCAAGGTATTAATTTTGTTTGTGTCCTTGCTTTTTGTTTTGCAGTCTTTGTGATGATGTATAAATAATTGTTTTGTCTCATAATTTCTGCTTGCCTGTGGGATTCGTAATAGTACGTGTGGAACGGCTGTGTGTTGTTTTATTTTGCTGATTTAATTCAAATGTTCAACTTTTTGTAAATATGTGTTGAATTGAGAATAAATGATGTTCAATGACTTTGGACAACAAGAACAGCAGGTCAATAGTCATGTTGCGTTCTTCAAAAAACAAACAAATGAACGAAAGAAAGAAATGAATGCAATATTTGAGTACACGGCGCATTCTGCATGTGAGTGTTTGTTACCACATCTGTGTGTATTTATGTGTGTGTGTGTGTGTGTGTGTGTGTGTGTGAGAGGCAGAGGGCAGCTCCAGCGCACGGTTCTGGACCATTAACAGTGATTAATAGGTTTACATGCTTTCCCATGATCTCCGCTGACTTGGAATTGAGCGCTCACCTATGAGCCAGACTGGACACACTGACCGCTGCCTCTGCGTAAAGGACACAAACGACATTACACTGGCTTTTCAGAAAATGCATTTGCAAATAATTTAGGGTGCTGTATTAAAAAAAAAAAAAAAAAAAGTTTTGAGAATTTTTTTTTTGAACAATAATTGAAAACTGGTGAGCTGTTTATGTAATTAGTATATGAATAAATACAATTTTATTCTATTTAATGTCACACATCAAATATATATAGA
This sequence comes from Tiaroga cobitis, assembly GCA_030578255.1. Taxonomy (NCBI): domain Eukaryota; kingdom Metazoa; phylum Chordata; class Actinopteri; order Cypriniformes; family Leuciscidae; genus Tiaroga; species Tiaroga cobitis. The sequence continues at coordinate 3,738,933 of CM060592.1, forward strand.
TTATCCTAATTATACTGTGAATTAATTTAATTATTAAACAATAATCTAATTTCACAGGCATGGATCTTTTATGAGAAACAAATGATTTACTTCATCTTTTTTAACACTTAAATGTAAAAACAAAGTCTGAATGTCTTTTCATTTTTAATTTAAACATTTTTATCGGAAATATATTTTGGTTTGATTTCCGTTTATATACATAGTTTTTCGTGAAAAAATATCATAATTGATTTCAATGATATGTTGACTATTGTACTGTCTAAAAATACAAAATATACAGTTTTGCAAGACACAAGCATGTTTTTATTTCAATTGTTGTAAAAAAGAAAAGAAAAAGATAACGAACAGTAAGTCATACACTATAAAAAATATATGTTTCAAATAGATTACTGCTGTGCATTTTACAAGAAAGAAAGTATATATTTTTTTTTACTTCAGAATTTTATTGTTTAATTCAATGTCACTTGCTTTTTTTTGTGTAATTTACCTGTACCTTCTGGGTGAAACTTGTTTCCACGCCAGATTTCCCCCCAGTGTGTTTAGCTTGACCTACAGGACTTGTGCTGGTGTGAGAAGACCACAGTTGTCGTTTTCCTCCGCAAGCGTCCGAGGAACAAGGTTTCTGACCTCCGCTTAACACAAATGATGGACCTACCTCAGATGATCCCTCTAATCTCCGGGAGATTACAACACTTACACCCGCAGTCTTCTCTCTCCTGCATAAATATACATCTCTGTGGAGGACTCCCATTAAGAAATAACACAATTCAGAGAAAGAGCGGGGTGTTTTATTCTCTCTTGTTGGGGAAATATGCTCTCTAATCCTCCACTATAAGAACCATCTGTGTAAACGAGACCGGACAGAGAGACTGGAAGCCAACATGAGAGTTGTCTCTATTACACTTCAAATAATCAGTATTATTTACCAGCTGATCTGCCTACTTTATTCCACATCATGATATGAGTTTCTTTCAAATCACTCAAACGTTTCTATTTCCAGGTAGGCCTGGTCTTGTTCAAAATATGCTCTTGCTCAACAATACGTCCACTGTAACATTCGGCTGTCAAGACAAATATGAGTCTTAACAATTCACGGCACATTTACCTGTACCGAGTCCAGATCCAGTGACACGGACCGTCCCTGCTGGCGTCAGAACAATCCACACGTATTCCAGAGGATCCGCTTACTAAACAAGTAATCGTGAGACAAAAGTAAATAAATGAAACGGTTATTAAGTGACAGGGGGGGATTTCTCTCTCACCCCCGATCCGTCTGTCCACACACCGGCCTCACATGAAGACTCAAACACGTGTTGAACCCTGTTCCGCTTTTGTTGAAATTTGATGTTCCCACATAATACGCATATAAATATGCACAAAGCTTCGGAGGTTTCTTAATTTCCTGTCTGGGCCACACACCACTGCACAGATCGCTGGGCTTCAAGCTATAATACTAAACCTGAGAAACTGTAATCTGCAATAATATTATTTTCTGTTTTTCTTCTCTTCTTCTTTTGCTGAGCAAATACCTCGACCAGCGCTGCACTCTTGCTCTCATGCCGCACTGACTCACACATGTTTTAATGGGGGGGAATAGTTTTCTTTGTCAGCGGCTATTTTTGGAAAACATACTAACATATGATGTTTGCCAGTATTTTTATCCCACTAGATTTTCTCAATTTGCAGTAAACGCAACAGTACACTTCACCTCACAGTTCGCTTGAATTGACCTTTCATTGTCAGTGTATGGAATGAAGCAAAACTAATTATAGCAACTTATTATTATTATTTTTACCTCAAATCTCTAAATTTTATTGACAAAATGAGCGCCTTGTGACCAATCAACATGTAGCAACAGTGTAACATACTAATGTTTAAAATACATCTATATATTAACATCTAATTATTTTACTATTGTTGTTTATTTATATCTCATATGGTATATTTTGTTGTATCTACATATATCCTCATAACCAGTAACAGCAACTGCAATGAACTATTTAAAATGATGAACTAAATTGACAAGCATCCGCAGAAAACTGCTGCAACAAAGAGTTGTTATGATTATGCTTGATGATTATTAGATGTTTGTCAATATAAGCTCACTTATTTAAAATCCACGCAGTACATGATACTTATATTTGGCAGAATTATTTTAAACCATAGCAATCTAATAAACATAATACTACTAGTTGTTATTGTTATTATTACATTTTATTTATTTTTTGAACAATTTAATAAAAAGAAAGACTTGCCCGGAAATTAGAGTAAAAATAAAGGTCACACTTTTTTTTTTAAGGTGTCCGTGTTACAGTGTAAATGTTCATTTAAGTACTGAGTAATATTAATTAACTATGTATTTACTATAGGATTAGTGTTTGATTTAGACTTAGTTGCAAGTAATTATGCTAAATTCATAGTTATTACATAGTAACTACATGTAACAATGACACCGTACAATAAAGTGGGTCACACTTTATTTCAAGGTGTCTTGTTTACAGTGTAATTATATATTTAAGTGCTGAGTAATATTAAAAAACTACATGTACTTACAATAGGATTAGGGTTTGGTTGAGGGTTAGTTGCATGTAATTATGCATAATTTAGAAAATAGATCTATTAGAATTAAAAATAGAATGTAAAAACAGTAAATTATGCATAATTACATGCAACTAACCCTCAACCAAACCCTAATCCTAGTGTAAGTGCATGTAGTTTTTTAATATTACTCAGCACTTAAATATATAATTACACTGTTACAATGACACCTTGATAAAGTGTAACCCACTTTATTTTACAGTGTCATTGTTACAGATGTTACATGTAGTTACTATGTAATAACTATATATTTTGCATAATTACTTGCAACTAAGTCCAAACCGAACACTAATCCTATGGTAAATACATGTAGTTAATTAATATAATTGACTGTTATTCCTACAGTAAGTACATGTAACATATGTAACAAGGACACTGTAAAATAAAGTGTTACCGAAAAAAGCTATTAATAGGTTAGAAATCAGATCTATTAGAATGAAAAACTGTCAATTATTCCGGAAGGAAACACAAATAGGAAGATCTCGGGGAAAACGCAAGTGCCTCGAGTCTTTTAGTGTGTGAGTTGATCCGATCTCTGCATGGCCGACGGCTGGAGCATCTGAGGAACGTGCTGAGATGGACAAAACAGATGGAAGGAACATGGAAGCGCCGCAGCGTTCGGGCCACCTGATCTGCCCCGTATACCCACGGCCCAAACACACACTGGAGTTATTGTCCGGGAGAAGGACGTACTGCTGTTTCTTAACCTTCCAGATCCTGAACGGCTATATAAAGCTCTCCTGGGTCACACTTGGATTCTTAATGTAGTTTTAATGCTTTGACCCCATACCCTTTAGTGCTCCCTTTGCAATTGTATTATGAACAAGGAGGGTACAGTACGGTGGATTGTACGGTCCGGCAGCCGGGTGGAAGTGTGCGGTTTCAGACTTTTAATGCGTATTGGAACAGGAAACATCATTTAGCTTATTCAGAAATATCTGCATGACCTAAAGTGCTGGTTTCTTCTCGCGCAGCTGGGGGAAGAGCTGCTTTCTGGGGAACGGCGAGCAAATGCCGACGCAAACCTGAAAGCGGATCGTACACCCCCTCGAAGCTGGGATCGCTTGATGTGGGACCTTACATTTCCATCCCACAGTACAGGGCTTCTTTCTGGAGGAAATCTTGGACTTCAAAGCCTGGCCGCGGCCCGCACTTCCCCGCGGGTTCGGTGGGAGGAACAGACCGGGTCTTTTTCCAGAGGTGCCACAGGACACAGTCAGGCATCCACACCTGTGTTTGCATCCCTCCACACTCATTAAACCGCCGATGCCGTTTTATTTCCAGCACACTGCCTGCATTTATAAGAACTACAAGACGTGAAAGCTGAAAGTCTTAAAGGGGGTTGAGGAGGTGTAGCTACTCATCGCACATCCCAACAAGTCCTTTTTGAACAAGCACATTTTCATTTTATTAATAGAATTATAACATAATTATGTGATTTAATTCAAGTTAACTTTCATGAGGCTTTCGGGTAGAATACATTTTTGCACACTTCTCATGGCAGTTTGTATCTTTTTTATATTTTGATGAATCCGTGGTTAATTCGAATGCGTTTGTGTCTCATTCGTTCTTTTTCATACGATCATACAAATTCACACGAAATCGCCAACTATTAAAATACATTGTTTTCTCATGAGATTGGGTTGGAAAAATACTATTCTCACAATATTTTATTTGCCATAGTGCTTGATTTTATCACATTTTGACGTTTACATCACGTAAGCAACTCTGTATATTTGGCTTTTCTTACGTAGGAAACTTGTTCGTTAGCTCTCCTGGTACAGCATTACGAAATACGAGTCACTATAGAAGACCTCAAAGACTTATAGAGATAAGCAAAAATGATATTTTGTTTCAGCAAACATGTTTTTACCTGATGTTTTGCTTTTGTTAACACTATGAGTTCAGGGTAAGTGGTGCGTTATTTTCAAAAACAGCAGAGCATTCATCTTTGAGCAGCACTCACTGTACATTTCATTTCCAAACTGTCGCAATACACAAAAAAACATTTATATTTGGCAGACGCTTTTATCCAAAGCAACTTACATTGCATTTCAAGGTACACATTTACATTCTTATAAGTTCTTGCTTTTCCTGGGAATCGAACACATGACCTTGGCGTTGCAAGCACCGCCGCTCTACTGTTTGAGCTAAGTGCCACGCACTGGACATTTTAACAGTAATAATAATAAATCCTTTGCGTTAGCCTGAAAGGTTTTGCGAGTAAACCCAAAGGTTCTCGGGGGAACGCAAAACATTTGCGAGAGAACGCATAAGCATTGACTTATTATATTTCCTCCCATAGCATTTTTTTTTTTTTTTTTTAAACTAATACAGGCGAGTGTTGATGAACCACAGAGGTGACAAACCAGGAGTTCATAACGAGGGCAAAACATAACCTCATCAGAACAAAACTTCACGTTCTTCCCACTGGCGACACACAAGCAGTTTATGTGAACATGTATGTGCTTCATTCGTATGTGTCATGTTTAAACATTTTGTGTATTTCATGACACATTCAGCGTGCTCTAAAACGTTAAACCCTTCTGAAAAAAACGTTCGATTATAGGAGGTTCACAAAATACAAGGTAATATATTAATGGACGTGGATTTGATTGTTTTATAATACATATGATTAATTAAATAGGTTTGAAGCCATCATAGTCATTTTTACAGCTTTACCGCAGCTTTAACATCGTAAAACAGCCATAGGTTTTTTTGTTTTTTTTGTAAACGGGTCGACGTGATGAATGCCGTCATGGCAAAGTTCAGCAATTAGCCTTCCATGTAAAGACGCTTGAGCCCTCCAACGTAAATGTGTTGGATTTATGGATTCGCTCCAGCAGACTGACTGCTTCAAAGCGTCTCGCTGGGAGTTCACAGATCTGGTGGAGCTCATGAACCAGTGCACACACACCACGAGCTGTAAATCTGGCCGAACAGAGGAGCTCGGGGTGTGATGGAGAGAAGGGCCGGTCCTCCTCAAACCGAGGCCCATTTCTCTTCATTGGCATTCCTGATGAGTGTGATAACTCGGTTAAAATGTTTTGATGTGCACTTCAGGCCGCTGAACAGCTGAGAAACTCACGGCACACTCACACACCGCGCAGAAGCTCTCCTTGTGTTTGATGTTAATCCATTACTGTCACCTGTTAAACTCTTGCACCCTGTGAATATGTAGCGTGGGGAGGGTTCTGCTACTGTCTTTAAGCAACCGGTTAAGAGGTTGATCTAATGACGGCGTAATCATTGAGAGAATCATTTTGTTGATTCTAAAACGTTTCACTCAACGCAGTTTGACATATGTAGATCTTTCAAAATAGCAAAATAAGAAATTAGAAGAAATGTTGTCAGCCGGCATAATGGTGATGATATTAAACACCATAACCAGGTCAACCGTTCTTTTATCAATCTACTTCAATCTACTTCACCGACTGCTTTATCGGGCACACCTGTTGCTCGTTTACGCATATATCTAATCAGCCAATCGCATGGCAGCAACTCTGCTGAAGTTCAAACATAATGCAAGTATGTGGAAGAAAGGTGATTTAAGTGAGTTTGAATATGGCATGATTGTTGGAATGGGAAAAGCTTTTATGGACCAAAATCTCTGAGGAATGTTTCCAGCACCTTGTTGAATCCGTGCCATGAAGAATTAAGGCAGTTGCGAAGGCAAAAGGGGGTCCAAGCAAGGTCTACCTAATAAAGTGTTTGGGGAGTGTGTTTTAAATCTATTTTTAATCACTTTAAAGGTGCAAATTAATCTGAATCTATCAAACAGTATATAAGCATTGGTCAAAGTTGTATCTGTATATCTGATTTATTTATTTATTGGATATTTTGTTTTTCATTTTTTCATTTCACTCCTCTTATCCACCATTGGTCAGGCAAACAGATAGTCCCGCCCCAATCTCATGCCATTGGTTGAGCCAGTGTTGGTCGGGACACGAGTTTACACTTCTCAGGCAAATCTATTACTTATGTATCAATTGTGCTTTTGTTTTAATATGTTCTCCTAATGAATCCAGCTTTTAATATAAAAAAGTGCACACCTGTAATTTACTTTCTCAATACTAACAAATTAGGAATATTGGGAGCACATTATTGTGATGGGTTATTGACTCGGTTAAACTTTGCATCGATAGTCCTCTTTAGATATTCTACTAACTATAACTTTGTATATCAACTAACTCTGAGTAGAGTATTAGTAGACTGGTAGGGTTAGGGTTGATATAATAAGTTGACATGTAGTTGCAAAGTTACTTTAAGTATAGTTAGTAGAATTTCTAAAGAGGACCATCGAAATATAGTGTTAAAACTATTACAATAATAGAGAGCACTAGAAAAATACAGAGATGCTTTCAAAATCCGACCAATTCCCAATGAAATATGGCCATATTGTGGACAAAATGGGTTTCGAATGAAACAGTTTTTGTAATGTATCAATTAAATACTCTTAATAATCAAACCAAAATTCACATGTTATATTTCACAGTGTCCTTGTTACTTGTTACATGTAGTAACTATAGTAGTAACAGTAAGATATGCATAATTACACAACTAACCATAAACCAAACCCTAATCCCAGCCTAACCCTATAGTAAGTAGTTGCTTAATATTACTCAGTACTTAAATACACTGTAACAATGACACCTTAAAATAAAGTGTAACCAAACTTTAAGTATTAAAACTTAATAAAAACTTTATATTACTCTTTATTCACATATTTAGATAATTACCCAAATAATCTTAACAGCATTTTTAGGACTAACTATTTCAGTCAAGCTCTGTCTTCCGTTTTATATATGTTTTATATATCTATTATCATAATATTATCTATATTCTGATGCTCACAAAAAAACAAACAAACATCTAAACTGTCTTAAGAAATATTTTCATCGGAAAAAAAAATCAAAAGAAATTTTTTTTGCAATCTTTGTGGGGACATAAAACAGATATAATGTAGGGTTTAGACTTTAAAAAATCGATATTTTTTTAATAGAACAGCATATATATATATATATATATATATATATATATATATATATATATATATATATATATATATATGCATATGCTGAAAAAATCAACAGCACAACTGTTTTAAAAAATCGATACTAATCATAAATATTTCTTGAGTGGCAAATCATCATATTAGAGTGATTTCTGAAAGATCATGTGACACTGAAGACTGGAGTAATGATGCTGAACATTCAGCTTTGCTCACTGGAATAAATTACATTTTACATATACTCCAATAATATTTCACAATACTGTTTTTACTGTATTTTTGATCAAATCAAGCTAGGCTTTGGCGAGTATATACACGCTTGAAAGAAAATGTATTAATAACAAGGGCTTTTTCAAATGCGATGTAATTGTAAAAGAATAATAAACTAATTGAAAGGATGCTTATATAGCTTTGGCATTGCTGCTTTATGCTGCATGAAAACAAAATCTAAATGAATTGTAAAAAAAAATCTCATATATAAAATGACATATTCCAACCATTAACTAAATGAATTGCATTTTTTATACTTCACTGAATATGTTAAAAAATATCATTTTCTTCTCTCTTCCTGCCCAGCACTAAATAAGACACTTCTCGCAGTTGAGGAGAATGATTAACACAGTGGTGTTCCAGTAAGTGTCCTTCGTCAGGATATTATTACATTCCTGCACTCGGTCTAGCAGAAATGTGAGCACAGGGGTAAAAGTTATTCTGGACGGACAGGAGATGCGTTTTCATTGGAAGTGGATTCTGGAAGTCCGTGACTTGGCTTTGAACTTGAGTGTTATGTGTGAGGGAACATAACACAGTCTCATCCCAAGAAGTCATATAACTGACGTCTTGGGACGTCTTTTGACCATACGTCAATATCCGCCTTTTTAGGGTACCCTTAAACGTTGGTTTATGACGATCCTGGGACGTCATACAACTGACGCTTTACCTTTAACGTCAGTTAGGTGACGGGGTAGGTTTAGGGGTAGGTTTAGGTCTGGGGTAGAGTTAGGATCCGATAACGTCATCTAACCGACGTTTAAGGGTACCCTAAAAAGGCGGATATTGACGTATGGTCAAAAGACGTCCCAAGACGTCAGTTATATGACGTCTTGGGATGAGACTGCGCTGGGGAACAACACTATCTCACGACCAATTCGTACGAATTCGTACGAGTGATTAAAAAGTGGCTAATTCGTACGAATTCGTACGACCTCACTCGTATGAATTCGTACGATTTGTCTAAACCCACGTGATGGGTAGGTTTAGGGGCGGGGTCAGGGGTAGGTCATTCGTACGAATTCATACGAATTGGCCAACTCGTAAAATATGTACGATTTAGCCCAAATCGTACTAATTCGTACGAGTGAGGTCGAATGAATTCGTACGAATTAGCCACCTCGTAGAATTCGTACGAATTGCCGTGAGATCGGGTTGGAGGGAACTGCTAGTGTGAAGTATACAGTGATCTGATACATATGAAGAAGATCTGATCAGAAAGTGTCCTACACATCCATACAGAGCTTGTTTTCTCACCCATATTTCTTTACTCGTGTGAAAAGACTGCCAATAGAAATTGAAGAGGTTAACCTGTCCGGTTGATGATCATCAGTTTAGAGATATTCAGAGATGTTCTCCATGGAAGGAAGGTTGTGTGTCTCTCAGACATTAAACTAAGAGGAAGTCCTGTTCCTACCATTGTCTTCTCGGTTCCAACTATCTTTGCAACTACATGTCAACTAACTCTCATTAGAGTATTAGTAGACTGTTAGGTTATGGTTAGGTGTTAGGGTTCGGGTTAGGAGAATAAGTTGACTTGTACTTGCCAAGTTACTTATAATCAGTGGAGGAGCGTCACAATAAAGAGTTAGCAGATATTAAGCGGAGTCTACTAATACTCTAATGAGAGTTAGTTGACATGTAGTTGCAAATCTACTTATAGTCAGTAGACTGTCTAAAGTGGACTGTCGGAATAAAGTGTAACCGTATTCTCTGCTGTGTCATGCTTATTGTTGGATAACACTTTTTTCAAAGCTTTTAGAAAAATGAGCAACGTCTCATTACAAACAAGTGAAATCAACAACCATCACCTAGAAACCCTGGTTTGATATATTGCAGCCGTTCTCATGCTGAGATCCAGCCAGGATCGGGACCGTGGGACTGAACGTCTACTGGACGTCCGGCATCATTTATTCGTCAGGAGCACAATCATGTCGGGAGGAGCAGGGAATGAGGCGAATGGAGATCGCAGGAGTTTAAATTGGGCAGAAAAAGCTGCGCTCCGTCTGGAGGGGGGCAACAGAACTGCAAGCAGCGAGCCTCGGGAAATGTCCAGTTCCCTGGGAACGCTGTTTGTCCTGACAGTTGGAGAAGAGCTGGGAGCGCTGAGATGGCAGGGTCGATGTATGTCACTGGATGACGTTCACTTGGCTTCCTCGGTTCCCACAGACTGTCATGCATAAAGATATTTTGCCATCTACCGTGTTAGTAAATGTGAAATGGTGTTCAAATCCATTGTTTTGTTTTGTTTTTGAATGAATGAATAACATGGATAGTCGTTTTCGTGGATCCCTGTGAATGAGGAACGTTTTGACAATGTTGTCGCCTGTACATGAAAAACCCAAAGTTTTTAGTACATCGTTGTCCTGAAAACATGCCATTAATGTTTCAACATCACATGATCAAACACAATCAATAGGGATAGAGAAATCCATTATGTTTACACAAGACTGATGAGTTTAATAAGACAAAGAATAGTTCACAAAATGACCATGTATTAATACATGATCACTTATGACTGAAATTAATGTATCAAATTGAATTTCAAATAAACCATCACACGGAACAATACATTTATTTTATTACGTCTCTGATTCTGCCTTTTTATGGAATGAACTTCATCATTGCTTTGCCAAAGTCTATTTTCAAAATTATTTGTTCGCCTTTAAATATTTTAAATTCTTGCTATAGCTTATAACTAGCTACGATACTTTATGTAAGGCATGCAATGTGTTTTCTGAAATCGACACAAGATGCAAAAATGCACTAAAATATATTTAAAAAATGACTCCCCAGTGCTACACATCACCTGCAAACACAAAACAATGCGACAAGAAATGCCTAAAAACGTGAGTATTTTTGCTCCCTTTAGTGAGTTAGTGCCCATCAGTGATGATAGAAATGTGTGTGTGACAGAGAGTGTGGCCTAGGGAGTTAGGGAGGACGGATCTGGGCTGATGAAACCGAATCCTCTGGCTGTCCATTACGGTCCGCTGGAACAAATCGATCGGAGCGGGTGTCTGCGAGAGACGCGTCTGCCAGGCTCTCCTCACCTTGGCTGGAGCCGCGGGGGCCCGTCCCGTCTGCCTCTGAGGCTTTATGGGCCGAAGCCTGAGCAGGAGTTCAATCTTAGCGTGTCCTCCTCCTCAAATATTGAAGCTTCAGTCGCCAATGAGGGAATGCTATTTAAGTACATAGACAACCAAATATCAACTAAACAAAATTGTTGTGTTTTTTTTTAAGTGGGTTTTTAACAGCCAGTTCTTCAGGTGTTCAATCAGAGGAACCACAAATGTTTTTGTTTTTTTTAATAAAATTATTACTTACTACCTAGTTAATGCAAAAAAAAAAAAAAAGAAAAAAAAAAGAGAAATGCCACATTCTGTTTGTTTCCTTATTTAAAAGTTTCAATTAAATTAGGTGTATTATTAATACACGGTAAAACACTTCCACTTATTTCTACTTAAAAACTTAAGTTTAGATGCTGCCTTAAAAAAATTTAAGTTGGTTGTAGAAATTTCAAATCATCAACAAAGCAACATTGGTTTGTCTTTTTTTTTTTCAGCCAGTTCTTTAGGAAGAAGGACCCACAAATGTAGTTCATCACAATAACTGTTTAAAGACTGTTATGGATTAATACTACTTACTACTTAGTTATGCAAACATTTTTGAGAAATGCCACATTTCGTTTAAGTTTCCTTCATTTTCAAAAGTTTGAATTAAACATAGCACATAATTAATACACTGTAAAACATTTCCACTTATTTCATCTTAAAAACTTAAGTTCAGTTGCCTAAAAATAAATAAATTAAGTTTTAAGTCATTTCAAATTAAAATATATTACACTGACTTACAAAATTGAGTTGAATCTTGTATAACTTATATAAAAAAGTTAAAAATTGCTTAAATTTTTTTGTTCAGTTAATGTAAAAAAGTTGCCCTAACTTGCCGATCATATCATTAATATTTTCTTCTAAGGCACTTTTCTTTTTTTCTTTCTTTTTTAATTACTGAGAGATTTTTTTGAGTACTTGTCATTCTGGAAATCATGATCCTGATTTATTAATGCTTTACAAACACGAAGTGGCAGAATACTTTTAATTCGGAACAATGAATCGACTGACTGATTGATTCAGACCTAACAAGCTTCATTTTGTCATGTTTTGTTTAAAAAAATGTCATGGTTTACATGTCCAAATCCTTTTTGAGGCTGTGTTAATCCTTCACTAATAAAAGCATATCCCCTACAAATCAAGATGTGCTCATAACACTCATGACAAAAGTAGATTTGCCTAAAAAACTAAGGGTTTTGTTGTCAACCCTTCATTTTTGTGCTGTGATTATTAGTGTCAGGTTCTCCCAGGATTCCCGTATATTATTCTACAAGTCCCATCAAAGTCCCTCAGCTCATTCATCCTTCATCATGATGTGTTTGATATCTCTTTCATATGGTTCGATATGAGTGTCACGGCTAAATCCCGTCTCAGTCAGCTTGAGTCCCAGCTGCTGCTGTGATCTCACACTAACCCTGTTGTTTATATCGGGACACAATTAAGTTGGGGCCAAGCCGAGAGTCCCAGAGAGAGAGGCAAGAGTGCAGGGCAGAGGCTCGGGTTTCAGCAGCCGTCTCTCAGCCCCTCCTCTCCTCCGCACATTATTCAGCTTATTAAACCAACTCTTGCCACACCGATATGCAAATAAAAAACTGTGATTTTTTTTCCCATGCATTTTTTACAGTAGCAACTACTCAGTAACAGAAATATATAAATATTTTTTGTTGCTAAACAATAATTCACAGGAGTGTTACTTTATGTATTTTTGTTTAAGTTTCCTTACAAATCAACACAATGCAGACTATTCTAAAATAGTATTTATATATATATATATATATATATATATATATATATATGTATATATATATATATATATATATATATGTTCTAGCATAAGCAATTAATTACTGAGAGAATTTTTTTTGTTTCATTTTGGAGAGGATTTATCTGAGAATATATCTTTAAAATGCCCTCTAGTGGGCCGATTTTATGTGACTGCTCAGAAAATCATCCTCTGGTATGTAAAAAAAAAACAACAACACTCAAATATGACCTATATTACAATAATTTTGTCACCAATTTCAGAACCTTGATATCATTTTCAAAACTCTAGACACAGAACTCAAAACAGTCATTACTTGTAACACAGGCTTTCCGATGTTCAAAACTTTGCATGTTGCATTCATATCTTTAAAGAAGCCTTGAATTTGCAGAATTTCAAATAACTAATTTATCATGAAATACCATAGGAACATTACTTTAGATCTCCCACATACAAGATATCCATGGTTTCGGTGTGTAGTTGTTAGTTCAATCATTAAATACTGGTATACAAAATATGTGATGCAGGTTTCGTTATGGTTCTACGCGTTCATACATCACTGTAGTAGTGTACTAGAGAGAAGAGTACAGACACAACGGAATCATTGAATTGTTCTGTATTTGTCATTAAGAAATAACATTTAACAAAATGTATTGATGAAATATCACAACAATTAAATCACAACATAGTTTTTTCAAAGGAAAAAACCTTGATAAGAAAAAAAGGGGGGAACTACAGTCCAGTAAAATGTGAACTGAAGTGTTCCTCACTGCACTTCTATGTTTCCATCAAGCTGGTCTTGTTGATTTGGCCGCAGGTCTCATCCACGTCACAATGGATGTTTTCATTAGCTAAACACCTTGGAAAGAACCTTCTGGCATGGTGAATCTAGGCCTGACACTGATCTGCTGTGATGTCATTGCATGCATCATCTATGGCCTCCCCGACATCATCATAGTGTCGGCCCAGATCTGGCACACATGTGGATTCCACACGGCCCAGATGTGGGCTGGATCTGGGATGACACTATGTTGCGTGTCTGGGCTGGAGAAGAGTGACTTGCTCGTGAGGATGCCTATCGTATACCTTCCACCTCCTTGTGGAGAAAAATTCCTCAATCGGGTTAAGGGGAGTATGAGTGTAGATACAGGGTGATAAATTGTGGATAGGCCGTTTGAGCATGATGAACCTGAACATTATCCCAGACTATTACGTAGGTCACACCATCAGCTCTACAGACCTGATTTAGCTCATCAAGGAAAGTTACAAGGAGAGATGCATTATATGAACCAACACGAGATCTGCATCCTACCACTCCATCTTCAGATATAGCCACACACATGGTGATATAGGCTCCACGTTGTCCAGGTACTTGGATGTTTGCCCACTGGCCAATTCAATTCTGACCTCTCCTCCTTCTCTTGGCCAGGTGAAAGCCTGCCTCTTCCAGAAATATTAATTTGTGAAGGTTTTCATCAGCATCCAGCTCCATCCCCCTCTAAAAAGACATGTAAGAAAAACAGTTACTAATGAGAATGATATAGAATTGTAATCAGTTTTAACAGGCATCTTGAAATTGATCATACCCGAACATACTCAATCCTCAGTTGCTTCACTCTATATGCTTTTCTGTCAAAATGCACACGGTATGCCTGTTTTAAAGAAATCTGATGCCTTTTCAGAACACGTGCAATAGTCGGCAAACTTATGGCTTCCACATTATTGAATACGTCCAAGATATGTTGCCCAATTTCTGTAAGGCGAATATCATTTCTGGCCCGAACCAAATTGACCACAGTCTGCTCTTGTTGGTCGCTCAGAATTCACCTCTCTGGTGAGGCCTAAGCGCTCCTCTATGATGAGGCCCACGACCACCTCTCTGGTGAGGCCTAAGCGCTTCTCTATGTTGAGGCCCACGACCACCTCTCTGGTGAGGCCTAAGCGCTCCTCTATGATGAGGCCCACGACCACCTCTCTGGTGAGGCCTAAGCGCTTCTCTATGATGAGGCCCACGACCACCTCTCTGGTGAGGCCTAAGCGCTCCTCTATGATGAGGCCCACGACTACCTCTCTGGTGAGGCCTAAGCGCTTCTCTATGATGAGGCCCACGACCACCTCTCTGGTGAGGCCTAAGCCCTCCTCTATGATGAGGCCCACGACCACCTCTCTGGTGAGGCCTAAGCGCTTCTCTATGATGAGGCCCACGACCACCTCTCTGGTGAGGCCTAAGCGCTTCTCTATGATGAGGCCCATGACTACCTCTCTGGTGAGGCCTAAGCGCTCCTCTATGATGAGGCCCACGACCACCTCTCTGGTGAGGCCTAAGCGCTTCTCTATGATGAGGCCCATGACTACCTCTCTGGTGAGGCCTAAGCGCTTCTCTATGATGAGGCCCACGACCACCTCTCTGGTGAGGCCCACGACTACCTCTCTGGTGAGGCCTAAGCGCTTCTCTATGATGAGGCCCACGACCACCTCTCTGGTGAGGCCTAAGCCCTCCTCTATGATGAGGCCCACGACCACCTCTATGATGAGGCCCACGACTACCTCTCTGGTGAGGCCTAAGCGCTTCTCTATGATGAGGCCCACGACCACCTCTCTGGTGAGGCCTAAGCCCTCCTCTATGATGAGGCCCACGACCACCTCTCTGGTGAGGCCTAAGCCCTCCTCTATGATGAGGCCCACGACCACCTCTATGATGAGGCCAACGACTACCTCTCTGGTGAGGCCTAAGCCCTCCTCTATGATGAGGCCCACGACCACCTCTATGATGAGGCCCACGACTACCTCTCTGGTGAGGCCTAAGCGCTTCTCTATGATGAGGCCCACGACCACCTCTCTGGTGAGGCCTAAGCGCTTCTCTATGATGAGGCCCACGACCACCTCTCTGGTGAGGCCTAAGCGCTCCTCTATGATGAGGCCCATGACTACCTCTCTGGTGAGGCCTAAGCCCTCCTCTATGATGAGGCCTATGACTACCTCTCTGGTGAGGCCTAAGCCCTCCTCTATGATGAGGCCCACGACTACCTCTCTGGTGAGGCCTAAGCGCTTCTCTATGATGAGGCCCACGACCACCTCTCTGGTGAGGCCTAAGCGCTTCTCTATGATGAGGCCCACGACCACCTCTCTGGTGAGGCCTAAGCGCTCCTCTATGATGAGGCCCATGACTACCTCTCTGGTGAGGCCTAAGCCCTCCTCTATGATGAGGCCTATGACTACCTCTCTGGTGAGGCCTAAGCCCTCCTCTATGATGAGGCCCACGACCACCTCTCTGGTGAGGCCTAAGCGCTTCTCTATGATGAGGCCCACGACCACCTCTCTGGTGAGGCCTAAGCCCTCCTCTATGATGAGGCCTATGACTACCTCTCTGGTGAGGCCTAAGCCCTCCTCTATGATGAGGCCTATGACTACCTCTCTGGTGAGGCCTAAGCGCTTCTCTATGATGAGGCCCACGACCACCTCTCTGGTGAGGCCTAAGCGCTTCTCTATGATGAGGCCCACGACCACCTCTCTGGTGAGGCCTAAGCGCTCCTCTATGATGAGGCCCACGACCACCTCTCTGGTGAGGCCTAAGCGCTCCTCTATGATGAGGCCCATGACTACCTCTCTGGTGAGGCCTAAGCCCTCCTCTATGATGAGGCCTATGACTACCTCTCTGGTGAGGCCTAAGCGCTCCTCTATGATGAGGCCTATGACTACCTCTCTGGTGAGGCCTAAGCCCTCCTCTATGATGAGGCCCACGACTACCTCTCTGGTGAGGCCTAAGCCATCCTCTATAATGAGGCCCACGACCAGCTCTCAAAAAGTGTGCTTGTCCCCTTCTATTCCTCTGACCATCATATATTCCTTGTATACCTCCCACTGCTGGCACCATATCTTCACTATGTTCAGTAGGATACAACTTATCTCACTATATATACCAATATGATAACTCAATCACCATTAATGAGTTGTCAGCAACTCCTTAAAACAAAATAAAATAAATTACAAGGACCATCTTGCGTACAGTAAGGTCGAATATGAAGATGCTGTCTGTAAAAGTTGTACATGGCACCACAGAAACCAAATCTGACAAAGAATCAGGGATGCAAACACATGTATGGTAAACAAGAGAGAGGTAATCGAAGCCCTCGCCCCACGGTAAATATCCAGATACTTACATTGCCACCAACCCCTGCCATCCCCGGCCCACCCCTATAGGCACATATAGTAAAATGAAATTCAAATAAAGTTTAGACAAAAAAAGGTTGTATAAAAAGATAAACCTCACATATTTCAGCCTTTAAATCATTTTTCACAAACAGAAAGTTTTTATAAAAAGATAAACCTCACATATTTCAGCCTTTAAATCATTTTTTACAAAAAAAAAGGTTTTATAAAAAGATGAACCTCACATATTTCAACCTTTAAATAATTTTTATAAAAAGAATGAGTCAAACAAAAAATACTTTACATATATATTAATGCACATTAGCTTATCATTTATTATTAATAGTAAAATTCGGTCCGATTTTCCCATGGCGACTGCCATTGCTATGCAACCATGCACTGCGCTCTCCACAACGACAAAGACGTTTTAGTAGCTAATAGATTTTCACCAACGAAAAATGCTTGCTGTAGCTCTGCTACAAGATTTATTTACGGAGAAGAGAAAAACACCCGTAGTGTTTGGGTCAGAGCCATAGGGAGACACCCCATCCTTCATGATGACTGAGCTTTCAATGTTGTTACGGAAAGGGTGAAACTAATTGGTTGGTTCTTGTCACATGACCTGCGGTGTGCTTGCGGCATTCTGAAAAGTTTAAGTTTTTACATCTTGCTGCGCCTGGAAAAATCTCTTCAATTATGGGCGCGAATAACGAACTTGAGAGCGCAAAAGACACGATATGTGAACGGCCCTATGGCGTTTATTTAGTCTCAAAACTCGCGACCAGAATACGAGGGCAAAAAAAAAACAGTATACGCGCGCAGAATGCCATCCACGCGGATCTGCACGATTCACACAAGTCACATAAGTCACCCAAACTGACGTGAAAAAAGCGGGAGGCGCCGAAAAGCGCGCTGTTTGCATCCCTGAAGAATGATGATGAAATATGACATCCATAGATAATGATTACACTAGAAGGATAATTTCAAACACAATCACAAACATCCATTACTGCTGAGCACTCAGTACAAGTGGAAGGAAATAAATACACAAGCCATGTCAACATGTGAATACCATCCCGAGGCCGGACAGGAAGACAGACCTCCACTTCCTGCGACAGCAGCCAACATTAGACTCGCCTTTCATTTCTCTCTCTCCTTCTCTTTCTCTCTCTCTCCGGAGGCAGGACTGAGTTCATGCTCTCCACATGTGTGGTCCAGCGGCCCGGGGGAGCTATCCCACAATCCCAGCCACACGTGTGTCGGACAGAGACGGGGCAGATAAACAGAGGGGGTTTTCTGGCTCCTGAGCATCTCTCAGACCTGTGGACTCTACTGTACTCTACTGTACTCTACTGACTCACTGCAGATCATCCAAATTACACACTTCAGCTGCTGCGCAACTCCACGCTCGCACATCTACAATTATACGTCTCACAGTCACAGACTGCTATTTAGGGATAGCTAGGGTTTGACCAAAACTATGGTTACCTGATAATGAGAAGAAGAAAAAAGCGTATACAACATAAAATTTGTTTTTAACTTTTACTGTATTTTACTTTTCATGTTATATATATATATATATTTATATATGTGTGTGTGTGTGTGTGTGTGTGTAATGTAAGTCCTTAAACATAATTATACCTCTAAAACAGGAAAGATCATTTTAGATCTTGGAAACGGAAAAAAAGGTGATGTTTTATCCAACAATAACTCAATATTTTATTTCATATTTTTGGTAGTACAACAAGATTTCATTTGTTAATTACATTAGTTAGCATGAACTAACAATGCTTCTACAGCATTTATTAATATTAGTAAATGTTCATTTCAAATGTAAAAAGTGGTAATACACAGTTCCTACCATAGAGAGCTGTTTTAACTTGATTTAACCAATAAAAAAAGTTGTTGGTATAAATGACTGAATTTTAGGTTGATTCTGCAATGTTAAATACTAGTTTAAATAATAGTCGTGTGTGTGTGTGTGTGTAAATGATCTCTGTCCCGTCTCCTCCAGCAGCAGGTGTGTGTGTGTGTGTGTGTGTGTGTGTGTGTGTGTGTGTGTGTGCGGGTCATCAGGGGGGGGGGGGGGGCGTCTGCAGGGGGCAAGAGAGCACAGGGGCAGGTGAGGGGGCAAATTACAAACATGTCGATTATAATTTAAGACATGTTGACTGGTCTTTAATCTAATATCTCTATCCCCATTGACAGACACGTCGGCAGTTCCATGAATCTATGTTTATAGGCTAGGATTATTCCATTGGTCTCATTAAATGTACATTTAACTTGAATTTATTTAATGTTTATGGGCCTTAAAATGAGCCGTTTTAATAAGTGAATCGGCCTAGGTGTAATGTGGATAATGATATAAACATTTTTATTTTGGTTTTATACCAAAAAAAAAAAAAAACTCTAACAATTTTTTAAACATGATTAACAATTTATCTTCTCACTGTCATGTTCAGTTAGTTAGTGTCATCATCATGGGATTTTAGTTTGTTTTCATTCTCATCATGTGTTCCTTTGTTCAGTTTTCCCGCTCCTCATTTGTGTTCTGGTTTCAGCTGTGTTCTATTAATTATCCTCGTTTTTGTTTGCTATATAAGTTGATCCCTCACATTCATTCTCTCTTCGGTCTATGTTGCATTAAGTGTGTGTTGCTCAACCTGTTAATTCTTGTATTGTCGTCATTAAACTTCGTGGTGGAATTATATTCATCATCTTTGTCTGGTTTCCTGCAACCACCGGTGACACTCACAGTTATGTAACACAGATTATAGTTTTTAATTAGTGTCTGCTCATTATTTAGTCTCATAACTGTGAATTCAAATGTTAACATGTTGATTGAATCTGCCATAATCTGTCAAATCTTTAACAAAGATCTGCTAGTGAAGTTTTATCTGCTTATTTTTATTTGCTAAATTTAGAAGGCAAACAAGGGAAACAATTCTCCAGTGGTATGCAATAAAAGCAGATGATACATCCCATGATACAAGTTGTGAACATTTACTGAGGAATTGTTGGAATCTGTGAAAAATAATGCTAAATAAACTCTTGGATCAGTGTTTAAAATCTCTCAGGTTGGTTATAAACTCATTTTGTCTCAGCTTCTGTAAAGCAGAGCCCATCCATCTTTCCATTACTTAATCACATCCTACAAATCCTCTTCCATGCTAATGTTTTCAGAAACGTTGACTTGTCCACCTGAGGGTTTATATAACCCTGTCCTTCCACAACACGTGTTTCACACGCTGCCGTCAAGGTGTGTGTTTCCCGTACAACGACGCAACTCGCTGCTTAAGTGCCATAGTACGATGCATCGTTGAAAAGATATCAATTAGCCACGACGGTTTCCCGAAACAGGACTGTCGCCAATTCGAGGGTCTTGTTGAAGTATGCTAATAACGACGGGACTTGGATCTGTCGCCGAGAAGAGAGAAACTGAAAGAAAGGTCCTGTCGAGACGCAGATTAACTGGAGGACAAAATGGGGACCATTAAAAGTGACCGAGAGCCAGAAGGCCATCATCAGGACCATTACAGGAGAACCGCGGTTTATCTGAACATGCAAACGTCCGAGTATTGAGTGAACCAGCACTGATTCTAATGACTCAATGAGTGAGTTTGCCCTCGAGCGAAACCCTCGTCGATTGACACTTTTCACATAGTCTGTAATAAAGTGTGTATCGTATCTAAATAAATAAGTACATGTTTTTAGGTTACACTTGACAATCAAGTCCCATTAGTTGAGATTAGTTAATTCATTAGCTAACATTAACAATGGGCAATACATCTGTTGATAAAAATACAACTGTATATTTTAGTTCATGTGGTTACACTTTAATCGGTAACACTTTTATTTTACAGTGTCTTTGTTACATATGTTACATGTACTTACCATAGTAATAACAGTAAATTATGCATAATTACAAGTAACTGACCCTAACCGTAACTCTATAGTAAGTACATGTAGTAGCTTAATATTACTCAGTACTTAAATATATAATTACACTGTAACAATGACACCTTAAATTAAAGAGTAACCCTTTATTTAAAGATGACATTGTTACATTGTATGACGACTACTGAGTAATATTAATTAACTACAAGTACTTACTATAGAGTCACGGTTAGGGTCAGTTACTTGTAATTATGTATAGTTTACTGTTATTACTATGGTAAGTGCATGTAGTAACGTGTAACTACGTCACCTTAAATAAAATGTTACTGTTCATGTCACCTCTGTTCCATTAAACAATATTAACAGTTATAAATCTACATTTTAACAATATATTAGTAAATGTTAACATTAAGTTTAATAAATGCTTTATATAATTACATTGTAACAAAGACACCTTTAAAATAAAGTGTAACCTAATTTGGTGGCAATAAAATAGTATTATTATTATCTTTTCGATCACACTTAAGATAAGGGTCAAATTCTCACTATTAACTACGACTTTTGCCTCAATAAATCCTAATTACTGCTTATTAATAGTTAGTAAGGTAGTTGCTAAGTTTGGTTATTGGGTGATTAAGGGATGTAGAATATGATCATGCAGAATAAGGCATTAATATGTGCTTTATAATAAATAGCCAATATCCTACTATATGCATGCTAATAAGCAACTAGTTAATAGTGAGAATTGAACCCTAAACTAAAGTGTGACCATTTTTACTTAAAAAAGGAAGCATGAGTCTAGGATGTTGGAAGTTTCTTGCTCAGACGGACGTTACTAGTGTGTTGTGGGTGGTGTGTTTCTTCCAATCCCCAACCCTACATATGAGCTGTAGAAACAGTGACGCGTGCCTTCACTGAAACACTCCAGTGTGTGTGTCTAGCGAGAGTGGAGCATAGTGAAAGTAAGCTCTGTGGTAATATCACTGCATCTGAGCTTAAACAGACGGGAGCTGTGTGAACAAGGGAAGCTGGAAACTCTCATTTCCTGTGTGCAGGAGTGACTTTAGCAGTCGAGGGAGGCCAGACAGTGTGGAGACCGGCCACTGCTCCCATGAGCCACCTCTCTCTCTCTCTCTCTCTCTCTCTCTCTCTCTCTCTCTCTCCTCCTCCGACGCGTCACTCCTCGCGCAATAAAGCTCACACTGCGACCTGTAAACCCTCACTGCCAACTCCAACACAACGCACACACACAATAACACACACATACACACACTACGCATTTTACTGTTAGGAGTTGATGGAACACATTTTAAGTTATTATTTTTAATACACTTTATTTAAAAGTTTATATTTTTATCATCGCCTTAGTCTAAATTATTAATCATTTCTGAGGTTTTCCTTTTATTTTTCACTGTTTTGTTTCTCATTGACCAGCGTTTAGCTGCAGCTAGTGGGTTTGGCAATACAAATATGTGATTATTTCTCTTGTCAAACTATAGGCGAGCATATAAAGATTAGCAGCGAATTTACCAAAACAACACTATTTTTTAAAAACCTTCCTATTACTGCATACAAATAAATAAATAAATAAATAAAACAGTTCATCTTGTTCATTTATAATTAAAATGTCATTTAAGAAGTTAAAACAGTGCAAATATCATATTCGCTTTAACATTATTGCACTGTAAAAAAGACTCATTTTACCTGTAGAAGATTGTAAAAATGACGGGGTTACTAGATTAATGAAGGAAACTGTGATCAAACTAATCGAACATTTCATTTAATTTTACAGTAAAAAATTGATGTACCATTTTTGGAAATATATAAAAAAAAACTAATAATTTACAGTGAAAAATAAATAAGCTGATATTCCCAGAATTTCCTATGTGACAGACAGCTCACGTTTTATTTGTGTCTTTTAATAGTTTAAGTTATCAGTTATGTATATTAGGGTTTTATGTTACAACTTATTTATATTGCGTTATTTTACTGTCATGTGTGTGGTGTTTTGTACAGTATGTGTGTGTATGACACACCTCCAACAAACACACATACACACTCTAGGCATTTTACTGTTAGGAGTTGATAGAACACATTTTAAGCTATAATTTTTAATACACTTTATGTAAAAGTTGATCTTTTTATCATTGCCTTATTCTACACTATTATTAATTTCCGAGATTTTTTTACTTTTCTTATTTTACTGTTTTGTTTCTCATTGACCACCTTTTAGCTGCAGCTTCGAGCTTTGGCAATACAAATATGTGATTATTTCTTATGTCAGTAAAGACGCATGTAATAAAAGTACAAACAGATTTTAGTAGCAGCGTTGCCTTGCTATTAAGGACTGTTGAGTTTGTTTGTTTATTTATTTATTTAATTTTTAGTTTGTTTGTAACTTAGATTTACTTTTTTTCAATGTATTTTTGCAGAATTATTCCAGCAAAGACCGCTGTAAGTATTTTTTCTGCAAACATTTTTTTACAGTATTTGCAAATGTTGTCAAAGTGTGAGCATGTCTTATCATTCTTATGATTTCACTGTGCTAATGTTGACACAATGTCACATGTTCATATGTTATTGTGAATAATAATTATAAATGAGTAGACATGCATATATTAGCTGAAATTTGTATATTACCTTTGTAATGTCTACTTGTGTAGGTGTATATGCGTACCTATATGCGCGTGTGTGTGCCCCAGCACATCTGGCCTTTATATCAGGGCTTTAATTAATCCTGAGTGAAGGCCAGGCAGTGACAACTAAACTGGGTAGACTCCAGCAGTGGACAGGCCTTGATTTATGACGGTCGAGCCCCAACCAACACTGATTTATTTAAGAAAGAGACAGAGAGAGAGAGAGAGGGCAAGCGGCGAGGGAGGACAGAGTCTCGGTGCGGAACAGAAAGGTACTGTTTTCTGAAAGAGAGAAGAAAAAGAGGGAAAAAGTGAGGGGTTGGTTGCTCTGTGAGAGGTGCCCCCCGTTCACTGGGGCGTCAGATGCAGCCAACACATACAGACAGCTTTCCTTTAACACAAGAGCCGGCGGGAAGGAAACACTGTATATATCCTGATGGTCCACAACAACTCTTCCTCTTGTACCTTTTCAAGTCAAGGTCTTACAGTTTTACACCTTTCCCAGACATTTCTCATACTATCTTCTTTTATGTTCCACAGAAGAAAGTCATACAGGGTTTGGAACGACATGAGGGTTAGTAGATGATGACAGGATTTTCATTTTTGGGTGAACTATCCCTCTAAGTGTTACTTCATCATTACAATCGGAAGTAGTGAATGTTTTGAATCAGGTTTCTCAACACTCCACCTGTATGCTGATGGTCAGATGAAATGAACTACTCGACTGAAGAAGAGAAAAGAAACTCTCTTTAAGAGAGAGGGTGTGTGTGTGTGTGTGTGTGTTGGCGTGTAATGGAGCTGTGCTGATGGAAAAGTCTCCCACAGGTCTGATTTTGGTCCCTCCCAGCCCAAAGTGTCGATGGAGGGTCTTCCTCCTCCTCATCTCTCTTTTCTTATCTCACCGTCAGATGCTGTTTTTCTCCCTCTCACACTCCTGATCTTTCATGGTAACATAAAACTCCTTGGTTTCCTATCTCATGCTAAACTTTCCTCTCTTTCTTACATCATCATGGTTTCTTTGTCTTTTCTAATTTATCTGCTATTGGTATCTACTATGACTATCCAATGACTGCTTATTCAGGAAATAGTGGTCAGAAGGAAGTCTTCGGAAACCACTAAAAGTGTATTTCAATAGTCATTAGTGATGAAATTACTCGACAGATTTTCTGCAAAGAAATGTTAATTGCTCAAGCTGCAAGAACAACATCACATCTTTCAAACAGAGTGGAATCTGGCTCAGGAGACTTCTGATCCAATGTAGCATTGTGTAACGCAGTAGACGTGATGCAATTATCACAATATGGAAGACGATGTAAGAAATTGAACCCTGGGAGCTTTCATAGTCAAAAGCAACCTCAGCGGTCAACAACTGTTTATGAAGCCACATATGGCAATAAACTAGATGATCAGCTTCACCACTGCACCCACACAAAAGATTCAACACCTTGAAGGTAGTCATATTGTGGGGTATTCTTACATTTAGGAGTCAATGAGTTCATCCATATTGACATCTCAAACTAGAAGATGCTTTTGCATTCGTTGACCACCAAAATAAGGCTTGATCACAAGCTACCAGATTCCTCTATAATTCCCAGCTGTTTCATTCTTTTAGTTCCTCGCGTACCTCTGGCACACAGCAGGACTTCTGCCTGACGAGTACTCCAGGGGGTGTGATGATGGATTGCACTGGCCTGCCTGCGGGTCCTGGAGAACACATCTCAGAGCTGCTCCACTAACTCCTGGAGTTCCTGTTTAAGAGGGGAAAGACTTGTTCCTCCACCTCAATTGCTTCACGAGATCTACGGCCAGGTCAGGATAGACAGCTGGACTTTGGGTGACACAGGCCTCACAAGTGGGAAAGTGGAAGAACTGCCAGGAAGAAAGAAATTAAAAATTATTATAGAGTTTAGGGACTGTCACCTAGGTGGAACTCACATGAGTGAAGGTCTGATGTATGCATGCCACTACAAACATGTTTCTTGCATATTCTAGCAATATGAACACCGACACTTGCTTCATGATGGAGCAGTCAAATCAATTGAAGGGAACTGCACTTCCAAGTGGAGTGTGTTCATCCTCAAACACCACAATTTTGAGTATTTACAAAGCACCAGCCAATCTACTACAATATATCTTAAAACTAGAAGAGAGTCATCGTTTGTCATTATCTCAGTGAATAGACCTACTTGATTAACTTCTTCTTTTTTTTTCTTGCACAGTCTACAAACACTAGGATGTGTGTCCATGATAGCTGTTCATCTCTAGACTCATCTCTGCTGGCGATGTAGACAACAGAATCATCACACTAGAGGCTGGTATTGTTACCTCAATTCCACTTTTTTCGGTTAAAGTAAAGCTCTTGCCTCAGTCATAATTTGTGGCCTCTTTATTCTGATAATCTCCGCTGCTTGTGAAGTATGGATTGTGCAGTCCAGGCTCCTTAGAAAAACGTACCTGTGGCAACATTTTTGCAAAACAGGAAAAATACGTTGCGTCATGCACTTTTCGTGACAGTTTCAAAGGGAAACTGTTTTATTACGTATTATTACGTTGGAGTTTGTACGGATCACCGCAGTTCTGAATTGAAATGTCCGGTGAGTGGCGCTAAAAGCTTAATGCTTCATTTAAAATTACGTACACCTACACAAAATCCTAAAACGACCCGATAGTGTTAACAAAAGCAAATGTGACATAAAACGCAATTGTAACCATGCCATTTTAGCTTGTTTTTGAAGTCTCGTCTTTGAGCTCTTTCACGGGATTCGTCCTCGAGCTCTCCGCATCACAAGCACAATTCTGTACCAGATGAGCTACCGGGCAAGCTAAGTACATCAGTAAAACTGAACATATGGAGCTGGTTAAGTGATGCAAACAAATTTGTTTACAAATCATGCACTATGGTAAAAAGTGTTTTGAGGTCATAACATAATTGTGCAAGGAACCGCATGAAAACATATCTTTATTAATCCATAATCTGCCCCTGTAATCATAATTGTGTGTGAAAACTATTAAAAGTGCTTGCTGTTTTACTGCACCTAGTGTCCATTTCTGTTGGAAACTACAGTGATATGTACGTATTAGTACGTATTTTGCGTTTTTCCAATGAGCCTGAGTTGGGATTGTGGGAAGCAGTCCATTATTATTTTTATTTTTTTCGACCTGGGTGGTTACATTCAGCTCAGGGAGCAGGAACCACTCTAACAACCACACTAATATGTGCCAGTATGTGGTTCATCTGGACACACACAGTAAGCCTGGGATTGCATGCCTAAGCTTGGATCTGCGGAGTTGTATGCACCAAAAACAGTCCTAACCAGACTAAGATCTCTGCCTTCATAGCCACATAACCAGGGATCAGACTCTCTGGGCCGCCGTGGTCGGAAAAATCACAAGGATGTGACTGCTTGGGTCGTCAATTCACCCATGCTTGTTCAATTGTCATTCACTTGTTCAGGTGTTTGTGGTGACTGCATTGAGTTAATTTGAAGCATTTCCTGAAGAGTGCTTTACTCTACATGTACAGTGGTTGTGTGATGAAGCTCAAGGTTGGGGGATCAAGCTCTCATGATTATGAATGTATTTAGGTAAATCTGTGTATAAAGTTGTTTAAACATCCTTTGGAGCAGCAAGTTTAGACCATGCCAATATGCATAGCATTTGACTATGGTATAAGAACACAAAAACAGAACTGTATTGTGAGCTTTCCGTGGCTGGAAGAGCACACCCTGTATGGGAGGTCAGCCTCAGGACTCTTATCGCCTCCTTGAGGTGGCCCCCGAGGGCCTTCATCACTCAGATCTCCTCTGAGGACCAGGAGAATGTAGAGAACATAGCAGTCCTTGCTTTTATTGGATCTGATCATTACTAATATTCTCTGGAATGTCCCTGAATATAAATAGAACAAGAAAAAAATGCACAGAGAAATTGGAAAAAAAAGAGAGACAGGCCTGGTTTGATCTGGAACAAGAGTTCTGGATTGCTGTGTTTTGATTGGATGGATGGAGTACTGGGGTGAAGTTCTGGGAGAGGCACAGACAGACCGCCCAGAGCGAGCTCAAGACTCCTCGGGGAGTGACTGTGGATTAGTTTCAGAAAAGACCTTGTTAGAGGTGTCTGAACAAGGGCAATAGCTATGGGAATGTGTGTGCATGCATAATATGGCTGTGCATGGTCAGTGAGGACAAAGGGAATGTCTGTCCCCTGATCCAACCAGCATTTATTGTTACATAATTTCTGTTCCCACATAGATCGTGTAAGCAGCTAGGTGGATAAGATCTGAACTGGACTAAATGGTGGGTAGTGTTAAATTATGAAAATGTTTCCTCTTTATTTTTTATTAAATTTTCAATAAAGTTAATATGTTTACTTATGCCATTAGTTTTCTCAGCACTCATCACCAAATGTTTACTCTAATATCCAACTTTTCCATAATTTCCCCCCTTTTCAGTTTCCCAGGTGGTTAAATTGGATTTTGTCCACTTACAGTAAGTTAAAAGGGTCCGTGTTCACCCCATTCATACATCATACTTGTGTTTATTTGTGCTTGACATTCTTTTGTGCCTGGTGTAAATCACAGTCTCATATACCTCATTATCCCACTGCAACTCTAATTCCCCCTAAATGCACTGGAGAATATTCAGAGCTCATTTGTGGTGTAAACACTCCTTAACTGATCCAGATTAACTCCTCTTCTCCTGTTACCTTCCTCCCCTGTGCCACACAAAACTCTTGCCTTTCTTCAAAAACAACGGGGGGAAAAAAAGCTACCCCAACCCCCTTTGCAACTGATGACCATATCATTTTTTATTCTACTCAATTAGACTTTTTAAATGTAATTACACTCTAATGCATTCCATGTTAAATTTAAGGCTCTGCAAAAGACTAATTTGTTCTTTCCAATCAACTGTTACTGTACAAAAGGACTGGCCTGGTCTGGTGTGCTTCTGGTGGAACCCAAGGCCATGAGCAATGGAACATGTCCATCATCCTGATTATTAGGTGGAGACCACCGGTGAAATCTGGGGCCATTTGGTAGGCTCAATAACACTGAGAAAAAGAGAGGCTGAGGCACAGGAAGTGGGCCTAGACAGGCAACTGCTGAGGGAAGCACTTTTCACAAGGGGCCCAGGCCAGGCCTCGGCTAAAATCCCCTAAAACACAACGACAGGCCCAATTTAGGGCTGACATGGAGAATTGGTGGACTTCCAGAACAGTGCTTAAGAACATGTGGCAGGATCCAAATGACCTTGGTTGAATTTCCTTTTGTCAAGACACACATTTAATAATGGACAATTCTCATTACGGCTGGAGTTTAGCATGAGGTTTTCGCCCCAAATGACTTTCAGAACACTTATTAAAATAATGAACCAAAAGATTCCTATTCTAATAGATTTCCAGGAAAAACGTGGTGAGGGATATGTTAAAAAGCCCACATGATAATTATTAGTCTACCACCACCACCTCATTCAAATGCTAAAGTGATTGTAAAAAAAAAAATCCCTACAAAGGAAACACTTTTAACAAATAAAACAATGAATTTATCAGGAGACAGTGTGAGTTGTCAGCAGAAGTGCACCTCCTCTTAGATCAGACGTCCCTGTGCTGTCCATTGAATCTTCCTCAGCCAGCAGGAGCTTCAAGACCTTGTGTGTTTTTACTGCACGACTACATGGGAGGTGCTCACTTTACGACCCCAAGTTTATGGCAATGCCGCTTAAGAGCTGCTCAGGTTTCGCTGGCAATTACCTCTCCATACAAGACCCCCCCAGTTCCTATCCCCCTCTCCTGCCTGAGAGGACAGGGACCCCCTCTGACTGGGAGGTGAACTAAGATCTCCTCCTCTCACTCTTTTATCCCCAACTCTCTTTCTTGAAGCTGCGCTGAGCCCTTTGCAGCTGGACTCTGTTTATTTACTGGGCTGTGGCGAAATACCAGGAAAACCTGGCCTCCCACCTAACTAAATCCTCGGGGCAATGAATGACGTTCCCCTGGGTCCTGCCCCAGTGCTCTGGGTGAGGTTCAAGAGAGCGCAGGGCCGAGGCTCAGACCTCAGCACTGGATGACTCAATGACCCCAACATGCTTCTTGAGTTGGAGTTCTGAGCTAATTTACTTTTAATTTTAAATGTAAATATCACCTGCTCTCTGCTCACAGGAGTCCTCTGTGAGCACACCATAATGCCTTACTGCACTAGAGGATATTCAGCACACACCAACCATGTAAAGTACATTGATAATTTATGTTTTATCAGTGGTGCTTACTAAGTGAAGGGTCAGTATTACCATCTTACTATAATAACTATATTGTCCTGCGCTGTTTGTACTACGAACAATAGAGATACCTCAAGTATGCGGTTGGTTGGAAGTGTGCTATTACTTTTCTAAGTGACAGGTCTTACACCTTTTACCTGGTGTAATGATAAAACAGTGCAAAAATGTTATATTTAAGGAGGGACTTGAGTTATATTTGGAGAACCGGAACAGAGACTTGAATGTGAGATCTTTTGATTTGGGCTAGTAAGCAACCACCCACTACACCTTTGACCATTCTACATTTATATTGACATGGTTAAAAATCAATATGTTCCAAATATCCCCCAAATATGAACAACATTAAGAATAATTTGATAGAGAATATGTGTACAAGGCCTTTACAGAAGTAAACAGCCAACTATGGAGGAAAAACGAGTGTGTTTATTGCATCACCCTGACAACACACTTAATTTGTGTCTATTAATCAGACGAGTTCAGCTTGAATGAGAAACACGAGGAACGGTTTGGAATAAGCTTCTACCACTTCCTTAGAACTGAGCTGAACTCGCATGCATCAAGTGTTTCTCCATCTGTATGGCTCGCTGTCTCTCTAAATCACTTTCCCTCTTTATTTTGCATAAAATCATAATCCATGTTTCTTTAATAAATAGTGCCTGATAATAAAGTTCTGAGCAACAAAATCAACCCCCAGCCCCCCCCCCCCCCTTTGCAGTGCACTATATTTGTTCAGTCTGTAGTGCAGATATAAAGTGTAATGAGAGGCACAGGAAAGATGAAAAGAAATGATGCCTGACAAAGTTTTTAGACTCATCCAGCATTTTTGAAGGGTCATCAGTAAAATGTAATTCAGTGGAAGAGGCAAAACGTTTTATTCACCATGAAACTGGAACCAAAAGAGATACCAGATGATCAGTGGCTCTATTCCAAAACCCAGTGCGCTGCCCGTTGTCTACTGTCTATAGGCAGCTAAAATGACATTTCAAACATGAAGCATTTGGGACACTCAACAGTCATAGCAGGTTCCAATAGAGTTTGGCATTAACATGTTGCTAAGCTGTCAATTCTCTAATAAGCTCACAAAGACCCATTTAACCAGATGGAACTAATTTATGGATACTTTTAAATGAAGAAGTTGTCTCAATGCGTTCAGCGATTACCTTGTCTGCAAAGCAAAATTTGTCCAAAATAGAGTCCCATTACTAATTTTAGACTGTACAGCGATACAGTGCATACAGTTGTTACAAGTGTTACACTATATTTCAATAGTCCCCTTTAGACATTCTGTTGATAACATATCGATAACATTAAGTAATGTTGCACCTCTCAGTGTATTAGTAGAGTATTAGTAGACTGTTGGGGGTAGGGTTAGGGTTAGTTACTTGCAAAGTTACTTATAGTCAGTAGAATGTCTGTTGAGGAGCATCAAAATAAAGAGTTAGCAGATATAAGGCAGACAGTCTACAAATACTCTAATGAGAGTTAGTTAACATGTAGTTGCAAAGTTACTTGAAGTAAGTAGAATGTCTAAAGTGGACCATCGAAATAAAGTGTTACCGAGCTAAGTAAATGGAAATCCCATATTGGTGAAAGAGCTATGTGGCTGTGCTAAAAACAGTACATTTAGATATTTGCTAACTATTTATGATGCTACCGGTCACTTGCAGTGATTCATGATGATGGTCCTAAAGTTTCGCGGAGGTGAGAGGAGTTCAGGGCAGCCATATAAGGAGTGTCTCAGTAGGCATTTGAGCAGACACATGGCCCCCTGACCGCCCAGGGGACGGCCCAGCATGCATCACACATTCTGGGATGGCAGTGAGGCAGAACCAGGGTGAGGCATGGGCCAGATGAACAAGAGAGAAAGAAAGAGGATGCAAGGTCCAAAGGTCTCTTCCAAGCTATCGTGATACAATATAAATCAATATAGAAAACTAGTTTGAAACATTCGATGAGACGAGTCCAGAACTTTTGATGAATGTAACGTTATTCACAGCATGCTGCCTCAAAAAATGTGGTTTAGTTATTCCAAGTAACAGCGGTGAGTAATCAAAGTAAATGGGTTACACGGCAACTTAAGATGCGTGGCAAGTAAACTAGTTGAAAATGGCTAAGTAAGGCAAGATTATTTTAATATTTTGTCCTGTTGTAGCTTAGTTTTGATCGTAGACACCATAGAAAGCATATGCTTGGGAAGAATTTACAAAAAACAGGGATTTTGGCAAAACAATTTTTTTGGGCTGTACACAAATCTTAAAAGGTCAAACCTTAACTGCAGCACTAAGTCATAATGGAGATGTCTACTGCATGGAAGGATCCTGAGTGTATCACACATATTTGTCCAAACACCAGTGGCCTCCTCCAGGCTGTTACGAGCAGGAGCGATGGTGGGCGTCAGGGGCCTGCTGGATTCTGGGAACTGAGAGTTGTTTGGAGGGTCTCAACAGCTCCCCACTCCCTCTTGGCAGGACATCACAGAGGAACTCATGCAGCTCAAATATTTCTCCGTCAAATGATCTACAAAAACACATCCCACTGCGCACACAAAGGGAAGTATGTGTGCTCGTGTTTGTGAGAAACAGCAAATTACGTTGGTGTTCTCGTATAAATGTTCAGCCAATGCGTCGATATTTTCATTGTGAACGTCATTGTCTTTTGACCCACTTGAACAGCCTCTGGACTGGACAGACTTTTTAATATCTGTAATGTAGTTGGTTAAAAATCTAGTGACCTTGACCTTTGAGGATTTCCATAATAATACATATATGATAACTGCAAATCATTTATAATGGATCTAGTGCATAAGCTGAGAATATTCTCTTTCATGATGCAAGATTAATTTGAGCCAGGGTGAAAAGTGTCAAGTTAAACACCCAGAAATCCCAGATGCCTAAGAAGCAAACTCTTCTTACATGAATTCACTTTTAAAAAAAATGTTTTGCTACCTTTTACTCACCATCTTAACTAAACAATATGGCCGTTTTAACCTCTCTGCTGCCCCCTTC
This sequence comes from Tiaroga cobitis, assembly GCA_030578255.1. Classification (NCBI taxonomy): domain Eukaryota; kingdom Metazoa; phylum Chordata; class Actinopteri; order Cypriniformes; family Leuciscidae; genus Tiaroga; species Tiaroga cobitis. The sequence continues at coordinate 3,771,643 of CM060592.1, forward strand.
AGCTCTGGAGAGCATAGTGGTTAAATGACTGCAGGTTGATCGGTTGGACAAAAGTTTGTCTGGAAACCTCACATCGCAACTGTTGAATTATTTGATCTCAGTACTGTGAGAAACTTTGGAAGTGAAACACTGCAGATTTTTGATAATCATAATAATTAACAATAAAGTCAAATTAATTTCATACACTCTTAGAAGAAAAGGTTTTATAGAAGTTTAAAGGGTTCTGCTAGGCTCTTCATATACAGATCGGTAACACTTTAGTTTAAGGTCCAATTCTCAATATTAACTAGTTGCTTATTAACATGCATAGTAGGATATTGGCTGTTTATTACTTAATAACTACCTTACTAACTATTAAAAAGCAGCAAGTAGGAGTGTATTGAAGCAAAAGTCGTAGTTAGTTACTAGTGAGAATAGGACTCTAATCTAAAGTGTGACGTACCCTTTTCATTTATAATTTTGATTACATTTTATGAATTAAACATCTCAAAACAACCTTGATTACAAAAAAAAAAAATGAAATGACCTGTTAAATATTAAAGTATTATGCAACCATAAAACTTTTCTTCTTACAGTATAGAACCTTTTTGGCATAAAGGGTTCTTTAAAATCAAGCCAAGAAGAGTGTACATAAGTCAAGTTATAAATACAATACATTGTATTTTTCACTAAACGATGTAAATCGTGTCAAGAGCGAGTGCTTTTACAAGCATTAGTCGTGACACAAATAGATCGAAGATAACAGAAAAAAAATTGAAATGTATTAGAAATTAAGTAGATATTTCACATTTTTGTGCATGAAAAAGTAATGAATTAAAGTAATGTCATGTACTTATAATTACTAGTAATTACTATGGCTGCTGCAAATTACGATTCATTTTAAACATTTGAATACAAAACAGATAATAAAGTTGAGACAAATATAGACACAACATAACAGACTGTGTGTGTGTGTGTGTGTCTTAGTCACTCTCATAATTTTGTCAAAAGCAGCCTATACTATACTGTCCCATTTAGTGCAATCTTAGTGTCACCTGTACATTTAAAGAAGTCATATGTGCATTTAGTGAAGAGAAAGTACATTGTTTAAATAACGGCGTCACCATTCAATTCACATTTAATGGAAATTCAGTTAGGAATTGTTAAGAGGTTCGTTTCCAAGAATTGGAAATCTGTGCGAGGATCACAGTGTGTTGTGATTCTCATCTGTCGTTCACTCATGTGACTCTCTCGCAGGAGTCCGACCTCTGGTAACCGCAGCCTGTTCAAACATATCCCCGTTTCATGCGTAAACAATACAGTAGAGGAGAAAACCCTCTTCATATTGCTTACTGGTGCCTGATGAACCCACAAATCAGACACAAAGACTTCTTTATGAGAACATGGTGAACCCGGGGAGATAAAAGTGGCGCGTACAGCTGAGAGAGATTATTAAGCCGCAGGACTTCGAGCAGGTGTTTTCGTCCAGAGCGCCAGTGGCTTTAGGTTAGCGGCTAACTGCCTCAATCTGTGACAAGACTCCCAGCACAGCGTGTCACAGGGGGCCGTTGTTTTTAACCGCTAATATTAACATTTTTCTTTTTCTCAGCCTTTTCTCGGAGAGAGAGAGAGAGAGAGATTCGAGTGCGCTCTGGGCCACGTACTGTTACGCGCAGCGCTCTGGGGGCTTTAGGCGAGCCGTGTGTTGACACAAAGCAGGGACGATGGATTTAGCCACAAGAAAATTACGCGAAGTCAACCAGGCGGGCATTTTTGTCATTACGGGGTGGGTGGTGGAAATAAAACAGAGAGAGAGAGATGTTGAGGGAAAGCAGTCTAGAGAAAAATGACCATTTATTTTTAGAACGAGTCAATGCTAGTGTAGATGCTAGCATTGGATGTGCGTGCGTGTTTTATTTGATTTTTTTAGCTACTGTATATACATTCTCATGTTTGTGTGACTTTGTTTACCATGGTTTACCAGGTTACACTTTATTTCGATAGTCCAATTTAGACATTCTACTGACTATAAGTAACTTTGCAACTACATGAGGCTTAACACTTAACCATAACCTAACAGACTACTAATAAGCTAGTGCTAGTTGACATGTAGTTGCAAAGTTACTTATAGTCAGTTTTCCTGTGGAGTTGGGCCACTTTTAAGCCGTTACTGCGAGTTCATCTCTTTTCCGTGGGTTGATAAAATCAACACTCGCACCAAACAAACGTGAACAACACTCGGGACAGTTGACAGGCGTGATTGGACAAATTCACACAAAACGATGTCAAAGAATCCTAGCAAACCTAGTCGGCTGTAAATACATAAGCGTGTGTCTTTCGGTGTTTTTAATGTAAATCAAACAACAAAAGACAGGGAAATCACTCACTGCTCTTGACTTTTTGTAAGTTTAATAAGGATTCATTAATATGGATGTTTAACTTATACAGTAGTGTTATTTTACATTTGCTTATTTTATTACATTGCTACCTGAAAAACTGGAAAAGTCATTTGTATCTTTGTTATATTGTATTTATTTGGGATTTTGCTTGTAATTTAATTATTTGTTTGTATTTAACCACTGACTGTTTACTTATCTTTAATGTTTTACATTTATTTTAGTTAGGGTTGCAGTTTTAGCACTGGTATCAAAAATGTTGGAGTCATTACTGGTTTCATGCCGATAAAATACATGTTATTTATGACCGGTACATTTTTTGAAGTCATATTATAATGTCCAGATTAAATGACCATCATTTTACGTTATGTTTGATATGAAAACCTTATTAAAATATGCAAAACATCAAACACTTTTCCACATGTGAACTGAGCCATTTTTTTATTCTGAACTATCCAAAACACAAACCACTCCAAACAAATCACAGTTAAAACACACACTGTGCCATATAACACATATAACTTATAAAAAACCAAGAGCAAAACAGCATCATCCAACATTTCTAGGTGAAACTCTATAAGATTGTCTTGTATGTGCATCTATACGTATTTGGCCCCAATAATGTATAGGCAAAGCGTGTGACTTAGGTGTACAAATACTGGTAACACTTTACAATAAGGTCCATTAGTTAACATTAGTTAATGTATTAACTAACATGAACTAACAATGAGCAATACACTTGTTACGGATGTGTGTGTGTGGCCAGAATTTGAGTAGGATTTACAGAATTAAACTGGCAGTTCAATTGTATACACATATAATAGAGCATCAATCTTTTTCTATTTATTACTGATGCATTTACAATAGATGCTATATTGCTGTGATCATGCATTTAGAGAGTTGGTAGTTGAAAGTTTGACAGGGATATGTCTTTTCTTTTTATCAGAGTTGTTATTTTCGCCATTCTTCATTTAAAATAATCAATTAGCCATATATTAAGGTAGAAGAGGAGTAATTCATATTTTTTTTATTTGTTTGTTTGTTTATTTATTCCTGTTCTAGTGTCAGGTATATTCAACAAACAGTACAAACAAGAAGCTGTTTTTATTCTTCTTTTGTTTTAAAGAAAGAAAGATAACACTTTATTTTAACCCCTTCGCTGTTACCCCCGTCTTTGAGAATGCGGGTTAAAATGCACTATTCAAACTTAAATGGTTGTAATTCAAGAATGCTTTGGGTTATAGACCAAAGTTTGGTCCTGTTTTAAAGGAAACACTCAGCGGATTATTGCTGAAGTGAAAACACTTCAAAAAATGAAAGTATGAAAAAGTTATGGAAGTTTAAATTTACAGTAAATCAAATATACTGTACTATATATTTTTTATTTTATATAAAATATATATTTTACTAAATATTTTTTTACTCTAAAATTACTATAAAATCAAAGCCATATATCTAACCAAGTTGTGTTCCAAATTTGAAGTTGATATCACAAAAATTGAAGGTCCCATGAGATTTTGTTTAGGCGTAGTACCAACAATAGCCACCGGGTGACTTACATTGAATTTAGTTGTATACATTCTGCCTTAACAAATTAATACATTTCTGTCCAAATATCAATTCTGTCACAAAATCTGGAACCTTGAGACTTAGACCTTTCTGACAATATGTGTTTTGTCAAGATTAGAAAAGGTTTTGGTCATAAATTAGGAAATATAAGGATCCCAAAAGGGGAGGAGCCTGATAAAATAATTTAGAGTACCGTTTCTATGGTAACGCAACGTTCAATTTCAAAACGGTTTTCACAGGATGAATTCCGAGTTTGTAAGCTTTCAAATGATACCTAATTTATGATAACTACTAAAGTATGTGATGTGATAAAAAAGGCAATAAAAAAGATAACATTATATTTTAGAGGATAATATGTATTATACTTTTTAGAGGATAATATCATATTATAGTTTTTTATTAAAAAATACTAGATTGGATGTTTCATTATGAACTTTTAGCATGAAAACCAAAGTTTCAATTATTAAAGGTGTGTGCGTCAACTTTTTGCAACAAAGGTCAGAACTCCTGTTATGATGCAGATTTTTTTGAGGTGCTCTCTTGTCAAAAATTAATCGGCTACTCTTCCTACATAATATGTAGCAAAAAACAGCAGTCAAATATCTATTTAGCAGTCTTAGACCTTTCCAACGATATACAGTTTGTCATAGATTAGGATTTAATAGTAATATAGCGAAGTAAAGTTATGCACGTTACATGTACTATAGTAATAACAGTACATTATGCATAATTACAAGTCAAGTCATCTTCATTTATATAGCGCTTTTAACAATGGATTGTTTCAAAGCAGCTTTACAGAGATAAACATATAATTTAAGGTAACAGAGATTGTTTTGGCATTATAGCGGTTCTTGAATAAAGTTATTTCCAGCTAAAGTTAGTTTTGATTGATTCACCTCCGTCGAAATGATCAGACTTTAAACGCGAACCTGTGATTAACGCTGACGGCGTTCACATGCTCATTCAGAATTGATTCTATAGTTATGTGCTTTTGAAAATATGTGCGCAGGTTTGCAATTCCATACAACCCAGCCTAAACAAACTACTTTTCTTGCCTATAAATTTTGATACAGAATTTTGTTTTATTCTAGCACTTCGGGGTACGCGAGCCGGGTTCAACAACGCTTTATCTGTAGAGTTACAAGTAACTGACTCTCAACCCTAACCTTAGTGTACAAGTTTACACGACAACGATGTACTAAAACCTCACACGTTCAAATTTGTACGATTTTTGCTAATGGGTACATATTTTACGAGTTAACAAATTCGTATGAATTCGTACGAATGATCGACCCCTGACCCCGCCCCTAAACCTACCCATCACGTGGGTTTAGACAAATCGCACGAAATCGTACGAATTAGCCACCTTTTAATCACTCGTACGAATTGGTCGCGAGGTAGCGTTGGTAACACACACGAGCAAGACGTCACCGCTTTCACAGATTCGTGTTTTTGTAGTTTACACTGAGACGATAACAGCATCGTTTTCAAAAACTTGCACTTTGCGTTTTCAAAACACTGTTGCCGTGTGCATCAACATCCACGGTGCGTAACAGCTTTTACATTTTTAGTTGAAAACGGTGTCGTGTAAACTACAACTAACCCTCAACCAAACCCTAACCCTATAGTGAGTACATGTAGTTGCTTAATATTGCCCAGCACTTTAATATATAAGTACACTGTAACAACGACAACTTTAAATAAAGTGTAATCAAAAGAGAGAGAAAAGCAAAGCTATTTCTGTCTGTCTCTCTCTCTCTTTAACCTCACCGAATGACGTTATGAATGATGTCTAAATGCCGTGGCACAGATGCTGCTGATGATGTCACATGAGTGGTGATGACCTCACAGCTCCAGTCCAGCAAACCTCAGGTGACTCTAACAGTTGCTGGAGTGCGTCGTGTGTGTGTGTGTGTGTGTGTGTGTGTGTGTTGTGTGCCCAGACACGCCGGCGTTCAGATGAAGTGTGTTCCAGGAGAAGCTTTCAGGCTGTTTCACACTCCACTGAGTTTCAGACAATCCATCGGGACGCTGCCGGTGGCAAACACACACGATAGAGCCGGTCTCACACAACAGAGAGGCCTTTACTGTGTGTGTGTGTGTGTGTGTGTGCGCGAGACAGACACAGCTTTTTCTGTATTAACACTGACCAATAATAAAAAAGGTATTTTATTGATTATGTATACATTATCTAAATGATTTACATCAATTCAAACAATTCAAACACAAGAAAATGTGAATGTTGCTGTGTGATTGACTGATTTGTTTATTACAGTATTTTTATTTTATTATTTCATCATTCTGTTTTATTATTTTATTTTATGCCCATTTTATTTTATTGTATAACCATATTATTATTCCATTTAATTGTATGTTATGCCCATTTTATTATTTTATTTCATTTCATTCTATGCCCATTTCATTTTATTATTTCATTTCATTTTAAGCCCATTTCACTTAATTTCACTTCAGTTCATTTCATTTTATTTTATGCCCATTTGATCATCCATCAGGAGAACATCACATGTCTGATCACTTGAAAAAAAGAAAGCAAATTGGGTAACGCTTTACTTGAAGGGGTGTGCATAAGACTAACATGACACCTTCATAACCATGACATGACACATGTTATGAATATGAAGGAAGTTTTATGCATGTTTATGACAACTGTCATTAAGTGTCATTCGCTCAATTATGACATTTTTAATGCAAATATGACATTGTTTGAGATGTCTTTGTTATGACACCTTGACATAAACCATAACATCATAACCTGTCAGTGTCTTTGTCATGACAACTTGACATTACTAAGACAACACAACCTGTCATAAACATGACATAGCAGATTAATTATCAAACTTAAGAAAGCACTTAGCTTTATTGGCTAAAATTACATTAAACTGCCAGGTGGCTGGTTTTGACATTGGCTGTCATGAAGCCATTATAACATTTTAATGACAGATTCAATTAGTACCACTGTAGTCGAGGTCACGAAAAATATTCATGACACAGTTATAAAGGCCTCATGACAGCCAGGGTCAAAACCAACCACATGACAGTTTAACCTAATTTAATGTCAAGTTGTCATGACAAAGACACTGACAGGTTATGATGTTATGGTTTATGTCAAGGTGTCATAACAAAGACATCTCAAACAATGTCAAATTTGCATTCAAAATGTCATTTTTGAGCGAATGACACTTAATGACAGTTGTCATAAACATGCATAAACCCTACTTCATATTCATGACATATGTCATGTCATGGTTATGAAGGTGTCATGCCAGTCTTATGCACACCCCTTCAAGTAAAGTGTTACCGAAAATCGCATCTCTCCACTATAAGACATTTGATTTGAGGAAGATTTGAGGAACATTGTATTTGAGTAACTTCAGAAACATGTTTACAGTGGCTTTATAGTTCAGAAACCACTCAAACTACACAAATCACCAAAAAAGAGTTTCCCTTCAGCTCAGAATAACACCAGTACGAATGCCTTTATTTCTCTGCTCTAGATGTCCAGAGCGATGAAGCCGTTCTGCCCGCGGACGCGTTATTAATCTCTGTCATATTCAGTCTCAGCCTGTCACTCTTTACAAGTGTTTCAAGCCGGTTCTGGGGCAGGATCATGACCGCATGTCTCTTTTGTTCATTTCCTGAGCATCAGTGTTTGTGGAGGGGCTTCAAAGGCCCCGGGGCCCGGACGGGGGGGGTGCTGAGAGAAACGGGGGCGTTTAGAGGACTTCCAGTGAAGCTCCTCTGCTCGATACAGTCTGAGGTGTATCAGTGTGTCGGGTATTCAAAGCCAGTGAACACACACCACACATCAACACACTCGAGTCAGGCTGAGAGAGAACGTGAACCACATTCAGATAATCTCTGTCTAACTGGACGCTACTTCACTGTTTACACTGACACTTCGCATAAACGGATTTATTATGCGAGAAGAAAGAGGCGACTGACTGAAACATGATATTAATACAGCGGTGAAGGACAGAACTGACCGATTATAATATCTAGTATCTTAATATATAATTATCTTATTTGCCAGAATAATAGTTCATTTGAATTATTATTGCGGTTACACTTTATTTTATAATATTAATATATGAATATTTCATATTAATTAACTACAGGATTAGGTTTAGGGTTAGTTGCATGTAATTACGCATAATTTATAGTAATTACTATAGAAACTACATGTAGGACACTGTCAAATAAAATTGTGTTATTATCATTATCATCGTTATTATTAAAAGTATAATTAATTGTCGAACATTGTTGTCTGTGATATTACTGTTATATAAGAATAAAAATGTGCTTCGGGATGTGTTTGAGGTTTTGGGAAAGTTTGAGTTTTTTTTTTTTTATTGTTTGCTCACCAAAGCTGCATTTATTTGTGCACGTATTTATAATTATAACGTCGTGAAATATTATTACAATTTGAAACAACATGAACCGCATAATCCTTCAGAAATAATTCGAATACGCTGATTTGCTGCTCAAGACGCATTTATTATTATTGCCAATGTTGAGAAATACAGTTGTGCTTAATATTGAGAAACTGAAACACTTTTTTTCAGGATTCTTTGATGAATAGAAAGTTAAAAAAGGCCGTGTCTATTTGAAGTAGAATATTTTGTAACATTCACGTCTTTATTGTTCACTTTAATGCATCCTTTCTGAATGAAAGTATTAATTTCTTCCACCCCTTAAAAAATTAAATACTGGACCAAGCCCAAACTTTTGAACAGTGTGTGTGTCCTCCTGCCTAAAACACTACTAAACCATCACTGTAACAATGGCCTCTGGTGCCTTCATAACCCTCCAGAACACAAACAGCTCACTAGACACTTGTAGAGAAGCAAGCTCTTGTAAGTGAACCATGTACAGGACTGAGTGGTTGTGAGATTCAATGATCTTAAAAACAATAGAAAGCAGAGCTCATCTGAACACACGTATGAGTGTGAACCTCCGAACTCCTCTCCACTGGCAGCGTCCGTCATCCGAAGCCGTTTCTAATCGTCCCGTACACAAAGCCTTTCTCTTAATCTGTGTAGATCCACCCTCTCACCTCTAACCTGTGCCAGATCCGAAGCAGACGCGCTTCCTCCGCTTCTCCAGCACTGCAGCGCTGACCTCCGTCAGGTGATGTCTGGTCCTGATTACAGCGTAACCTCTCCCGGGTTAAACCAGCACACACACCGTCCCGCCACAGACACCAGTGGCTTCTCCCGACAGCTGCTGCTCAATCTGCTTCTAATGGTGTCCAAAATTGCAACAAAAAAAAAAAAAGAAGACAAAAGTGTGTGTGTGCTTTTGAGATTCATGTGAAATGAAAGCCGTGATAGTGGACGGCGTGGCGTTTGAGTAATCTTGTCAGGCGACGTTTCGGATCAGCTGTCAGAGTCGAACTCTCTGTCCTGACTCAAACATTGCTGAGACAAGAGCATTATGGGAGAACAGCAGCTTTACTCGAGCCATTTACTGTTAATTCATCTTCAGATGTTCGGAGGAATTCACCCTTGTTATGAAAGGGGATTCCCTGAAGGGTGTGTGTGTGTGTGTGTGTGTGTGTGTGTGTGTTCTGTCATACTCAGTTCGAAATTGCACACACAAGCAAAAAAGCAAAGCCTGTATAGTCTTGTGGCACAGTCATCTTCACATGTAAAAGACATCAATTAAAGAGGACCTATTATGCCCTTTTACAAACGCTCGATGTTGTTTTAGGCTCTACTAGAGCAGGTTTTCATGCTTGAATGTTCATAAAATATTCATAAATGTTCATAAAACACATTATTTTCTTCATATTCTCCATTGTTGCGGCTCCTCTCTTCCCAGTCTGTCAGTATCGCTCTGTTTAGTTCCTGTCTCCATGAAGCCCCTCCTTCTGAAAAGCACACTGTGCTCTGATTGGTCGTTTGGATCAGTGTGCTGTGATTGGTCGAGCGCTTCGAGTGCGTTTGGGAAATGTCCCGCCCCTTACTATAACCGCCAGTTTCAACACACTACTAACTAACTCAACCAGGCCCCGCCCCTTTATTCTGCGTATGAATTATTTAAATGAACGTGTTCGTTACCGGAAGAAACTCAAGACTGCTTTGTGCTTTGGGACTTTGCAGAGCTTTTTCATGCTCAAACAGGATTAATACACACTAAATAAAGTTGTCGGTAACACTTTATTTTACACTGTCCTTGTTACATATGTTACATGTACTTACCATAGTAATAACAGTAAATTATGCATAATTACATGCAACTGACTCTCAACCAAACCCCAACTCTATAGTAAGTACATGTAGTTAACTAATATTACTCAGTACTTAAATGTAAAGTTACACCGTAACAACGACACATTAAAATAAAGCGCAAACTAAAGTTATGTAAAAAAAAAAAAAAAAAAAAAGCACAGGTCCTATATAACAACATTTAATTTATATTAAATGCAAAGTACTGTACAGATTAATTATATAACCCTAACCCTAAGTATGATTCGAATTGTTGTGCACATTTTTGTGTTACATGTATTAATGTAATGTATTCATATTCCTGTTCCTGTATGTCTCTATGTATGGTAAAAAAAAATCACATTTAACATCCAAATGTCTTCCACCCACTCAACTCATGCAGACTATATCAATCATAACACACACACACACACACACACACACACACACGGCTGTAGCTCTGCTGGTGTCATTATTTATGGTGGCTCCAGTGTTCTTGAAGGGTGCAAAGTGTTTCTAATAAACGGTTTCGAATTTCCCCAGAGTTTAACTCTGTGCGTGTGTGTGTGTGTGTGTGTGTAAGGGCTTATGCTCCTAAAGAATCCCAGACTGCTGACAGCCCAGGGGTCGTCCAACTGTCTCCCCCGCCTTCACTGCACATGAGGTGTGGAGAGAGAGAGAGAGAGAGAGAGAGTGACTGACAGACAAAAGCCATAAACATAGTTCTCTGTCGTCGAGTGTGAGGTGATCCATTAGAGCGCACTGTCAGCGGGGCCGCTAATATTTCACAGGTAGAGGAGATGTGTGTTTATGATTCAGGAGTGAAAGAGGGATGAGTGAGGCGCTGCAGGTCTGATAACAAATCATCTCTTCTCTCGTTTATTATATGCTGGATAGGCTTATGTGTTGCACGTAAAAAAAAAAAAAAAAAATATATATACATATTAGGAAGAATTACATTTTCCTTAACCATGGAAGAGCTGTGTGTGTGGTCAAACTAACTCTCGTCCAATCAGAGGAGCTCCCGAATGAGAATGCCCCTCCCACCTGCGTGTCATAGCAAAAGCCAGAGCCATGGTTGTGACGTGAACTGTGACTGGCCTTAGAAAAAAAAGAAAGATGAACCCTTTGGAATGAGCCACCCATGTTCCTGTGTCAATAGGAGAGGAGGTTCAGCTCTCACACACAGCCTGACACTGACAGTCTGAAGGAGGATTCCTGACACTCGCAGCCGCCAATCAAGCAGGAGTCCGTGTGCACTATATCCCCGACGTCTGTTCTCCTGCTTTAGTTAAACTGACTGTCTGAGACATCGAAGTTCTTAATGTCTATTTATCGGAGACTTGTTGGCAATCTACGAGTTTTATGACATCACATTCACATATGCTACTGTTCAAAGGTGTGGGCCATTAGGATATATATATGATGAAAATTAAAACATTTATAATGTGAAAAAAGATTTCTATTTCACATAAATGTAAAAAAAAATGTATCATGATTCATGGTTTTTGCAAAAATATGAAGCAGCACAACTGTTTTCAACGCTGATAATAATCATAAATGTTTCTTGAGCATCAAATTATCATATTAGAGTGATTTCTGAAGGATCATGTGACACTGAAGACTGGAGAAATGATGCTGAACATTCAGCTTTGATCACTGGAATACATTACATTTGAACATGTACACTCTAAAAAGCACTGGGTTAAAAACAACCTAATTTGGCTCGTTTTCAACCCAAGGGCTGGGTAAATATAGGACAGAACACATGTTGGGTTAATTTTACCCTGCAAATTTGGTTGTTTATTTAACCCAGCAAAAAAGATCGACGTGACACTCGTTTAGTGACTCACATCGCGCCCCTGTGTGTTGCTTTGCAGGAACTTCAAATATATACAGCAAAATAACAAATTTATAGATAAACTGCACACAAACCTGCATTTTACCGAAGACAGGCACCATTTTGACGGAGCTGCTCCACACTTATTCAACGATAAATAACTCAATCCCTGGGTTGTTACGTCTGACCCAGGAGCTGGGTAACACAAAAACTACCCAAATACTGAACAAATTACCCAAAAGGCTCAACCCAGTATTTGGGTAGAAAAAAAATAACCCAAGATTTGTTAGAGTGCAGTCAAAAAGACAACAGTTATTTTAAATTGTAAGAAAAAAAAATCACAATGGCCCTCATTTATCAAAAGTGCGTACACCAAATTTCCAGCGTACACCCAAAACCACGGTGACTTTGAGATTTATCAATATCTCAAATCCTACGACAGCCTACTCGTACGACTACGAGTTGGCCTACGACAGCTCAGGAGGTGGTGTACGCACGTTTTGAGTTAGTGCGGAAATGCGCCGAAAAACCTAACTCCACAAAACGCACTGACAAACTAAAAGATATGATATATTACGACCCACTGTAAAAAAAACAAAACAACAACAACAAAGTAATTATAAACTTCAGTGTTTATTTTTGTGCAACATGGACTTCAATGTTTAATTTGTGTGACTTTACCAAAGCATTTGATTTGTAAGCATATTGCGAGCCTGTGCGCTTTACCCTGGCGTTTCAGGGTTCGGCCCGGCAGGTGCGCACGGACTGGGTTCGGTAACGAAAGGCTTTCAATGACCAAAAAATAATTCAGACTGACAAAATAATAAAAAAAATACATTCTTCTTCTTTTAAATAATAATAATAATAATAATACAAATAATAATAATGACATTCTTCTTCTAAAAAACAAGAAGCGTCATTATTAAAAATCTTATACAAGTTACCCCATGATATTCTTTTTTCAAATTTTCTATGCCTATGTATAATCTAAGAAGAATATTACAAATTGTCGTGCAATTATTAATGTGAATGAATGGTACTCCACATCACATCATCATCATCACTATTGTACACCCCAACACATGTAACGTGATTCGAAATTGAATGCTAATTCAAAAGACTTGCTGTAAAATATTGCATTGTGATAGGTCATTTCGTCTCCACGTCAGAGAAGTTTCTCTTCTTTGCCGTCTTCCGTGTGTCCATGGCGTAAAATGAGGGCGTGGGGGAAGCGGAGACTTGAATATAAAGGGGCGTGTTATTCTAATGACGATCGTTTTCAGCCGCGGGATTTATCAAAGGCAGGTATTGCGTACACCTGGATTTCAAAGGTACGCACAGCTTCATAAATCAGGCAGTGAGAGGAGTGTAAGCATAATCTTACGCCAACATATACGCCCGCTTCTACACAAGAATGATAAATGAGGGATAATATGACAGTTTTTACTGTATTTTGATCAAATAAAATGGTGGTGCACATAAGATTTTCAAACACAAATACACGTTTCTTTCCTGCATCTTCGATTCAGTCTTAAATAGATATATAGTTCGAATTAAAAACAATGTCCCAGTTAGTTACAGTCTTAAACAATCATGTACGTTTATTAGAACAATGGTTCCGTGAAGAAACTTTAGTGTCAATTGCACAAAAGTTTCTTTATAGCTGTTTTACTTACACTATAAGATAAAAACAAGAACAAGTTTCTTTGGGGAAACTCAAACGGTTCTTCTACGTTATCACTGTGAAAAGCCCCTTTTGGATCCTCTGTTGTTGAGAGTGGAGGTAAACCTGTTTGTTGTGTTCGTAGGGATGTTCAACATGAGGTGAAATCATTGTGTGCAGAACCGAAGCTTGGGTTCTTCAGATCTGTAGAAGTTCAGATCTTCTAGTCGGGCCAGATCTCATCACCCCCAACCCGAGACAGAAGCTCTCAGCCAAGCATTTAGCCAACAAAGAAAACGAAACCCTATCTCCCCCCGCAGTTTTATCTGAGCTCAGCATCAGTCAGCAGGCTGTAGAGGAATTAAAGGTTTAATATTTGATATCGTCAAGGTCATCTGCATTCATGAGAACTGGGAAAACGTCTCTTTTCTCTCGTGTTTACCCAGACTAGGCCCATAGTTTCCACATGACATGAACACAAGTCAATGGCAGCTCTGATTTGATGTCAAATGAAGACCTCAGTGTCTGAGATATGGCAGTCACAGTTTATTTGAATAGCTATTGATAAACACAACTAAGTGGTATCTATGATTGTTTCACTTTTTGATGTGGTCTTAATGATATATATTGACATGGAATCACGCATGAAACACGGTGTAATAATACTGTTATTAGATTATGAGGTTACACTTTATTTTAAGGTGTCGTTGTTAAAGTGTAATTATTAAAGTACTGAGTAATAATAATTAACTACATGTACTTACTATAGTGTTAGGGTGGAATTAGGGTTTGGTTGAGGGTTATTTGCGTCCAATTATGCATAATTTACTGTTATTACTATGATAAGTACATGTAACATATGTAACAACGACACTGTAAAATAAAGTGTTAAATATAACTGTGTAATAATACTGTTATTACATTATAACTGTGTTATAGCACTGTTATTACATTACAATTGCGTTATAACACTGTTATTACATTATATATATATATATATATATATATAATATTCAAAATGGACCATCAAAATAAATTTGGTTTGCACAAAAACCAATCTCAACAATTACAGCTAAAAATGACCCACTGAAATTCCTTAAAGTCCCTGTAAAGGCAATTCTACAAAAAAATTCTAAACGCATTATAAATGTTACAAATGTATTGCTAAAACATATTACAAAGACTGTGAACTGTGAAGTACTGAAATGCGGAGTTAGACCGTTAAACAGTTTTTCACCATTGCTATTTTACGGATTTTTTGGGCGGGGCTAAAACAGGGCTCGATGACGCACTGGAGCCCATGAGCTCGTGGACACGCCCCTACTTGATGACACAACGAGGTCACTGAGGCTGATCTCTCCCGACCCCATTCGCATTCGCCGCTCAAACGCGAGTTACTGTCAGTACTATTAGTTACTACAGCCTGCTGTTTGCTATCTAGCTATGCCTTCAACACGGAAATGCATATAGGCTACTACCTGGATGCGATCATGTACAAAACAGATCGGTGTCTTTATTTAAATTTCCTAAAAACGATCACATCAAGAAGAGGTGGATTAATTTTGTGTAGAGCCAACCTTGATGGAAAGCTGAGGATCACCGCCAACACCCGCCTCTGTAGTGATCATTTTACACAGGATCGTTTTATAAACTTTCCTCAGAGACAACTGGGATTCACTGATAATCCGCTGTTACTGGTGAACGGGGCCGAAACGACTATCCCCCGCCAGCGTTCATCGTCCCGTCCCGAAAGCAGTATCACCTAATATCGCCGTCGACAGCTTTCCCGCGAGTGGGCGTGGTTTCAGCGCAGCCAGCGGACACGCCCCCAGCGTTTGAGAGCAGAGAGTAATGCTCATTTTTTCAAGATTTTGATAGCTTATTTTATGTACTTGCCGGCTTTTTTTATCATTCAAATTTGGCTGGATGGCTAATAACACATTTTTCTGTGATGTGACAAACTCAGAACACATACTTAATTTTGACTTTACAGGGACTTTAATGCTTTTAATTCCTCCAGGAAGTTATTGCATGTCCTGCACACAGATTCCATCATAAATCTGACTTTATCTTCGGGCCACTTAATTGTTCCATCTCTCCTGCAGTAAACACGTCTAAGCGATGGCCACTGCAGAAATGGCCCCGGCGCTTTGGAGAAGCACTCGACCTCTCGTCGAGCAGACACATAAATTCCTGCTATCTGGGACGTGGGGTCGCTGGAACTTAAACATAACTTTAACATGAGCGTCGGGTGATTCATTGCTGAATTACCTCTATGCAAGGTGAGAGAGAGACAGGAGGAGAGACACATGTGGGATGTGGGGCGAGGTAATGGGGTGTTATGAGACGAGAGCAAGCGTCAGACCAGCATCTCTGGAGCGACAGGAGACGTCGTCGGTGTGTATCCATCTACACATACCCTCGTGCACAGGAAAAGACGTGTGAACGGAGCCAAGGCCATCCATAAAAAGAGCATTAACTCTTACGGCACTATCTTCGCACGGATTTGTGGAGAATTTGATGCGGGATCGCAGACAGATTTATAGAGCGAGGTTGAAGATCAGAGTCTCCCATCTTCTGTTCGAATCCAAAAACAGACAGCACAGATTTACAGATATGATGTGTATTTAATGTGACTAGTATTTTAACGACCAGCATTTTTACTACTACTCAGTTTAATCGACTGGTCCAGCCACATATTGCCTTCTAAAGCAAGTTTCCGTAATATCTCGGATACTATAAATCATGTGAAAGCCATGTTATTTACATTAATAATCATTATTGAGTAACTGATATTACTCAAAACATCGTCTCATCATGTGTGTAGTGCACAAACACCTTGTAACGTGTAATTACCTTAAAACTATTTACTATGACAGTTGCTATTTGCAATGTTTGAACATTTCCACCTCCGTCAGGCGGGAACACCCACACACACTTTCGGCGTGTGAAGAGGGGGAAATGCCTGGAGTCCCCCACCCGTCAGGCAATATACGAGTGCCGAACCGTCTTTAACAACTGGAAGACAAACTCTGCTTTGACCTACTAGCCTCCATAGACAGGTGACAAAGAGCTTCACAAATGGAGCACAGAAAACTCAAAGTATTTGGTCTTGTCCTGGCGAACGCAGCCCCCTCCCTCTGTTCTTCGTTTGTTACACCTCAGGAGGATAAGATATTCCTCATCTCTACCCACCCAGCCCTTCTGTTCTCTCCTCTCAGCGTGAGGGAGGGGGGATATGATGTTATTGAATCCTCTATACGAGTACAGACACAGTGTGTGATGTAGTTGTGTGTGTGAGGGGTACACTATTGCGGTGTGTCCTCTGGTTCTTAAAGCTGCATGATGTCATTAGATACATGTTCACGTATTATCCAATCAGAGAAGCTCCACGGAGGAGTTGATGTGATGTCATATGGAAAGTTCTACACGGTTCTTTACAAATACAAGTTCTGGCGATTGATGTCTAGAGTCAAAACATTGATCCGAAGAACATGTAAGAGTACAAGAAATGTATACAGAAATATACTGATTCTTGATAATCGAAGTTCAAAAGAACTTTAAAAAAATTAAAATTAAAATCAAAGTCTCTTCTGCTCACCAAGGATGGATTTATTTGATATAGTAAAAACAGCTATAATGTGAAATATTATTACAATTTAAAATATATGTTTTCTGTGAGAATATATTTCCAAATGTAATTTATTCCTGCAATTAAAGCTGAATTTTTAGTGTCACATGATCCTTCTCTACGCACCTTAAATTTACCCTAAACCTTTGAATGGTAATATATCTATATATATTTCTCTTATCTCGTTAACTGAGTTGATTTACTGAACGTGCTCCTCCCGAACTTTGTTAATAAAACATCATTTGTGGCGTCATGTAGTCCTGGTCCGCTTAGCGTTATCATTTTAAACCGAACCTAAAGACACTGAACATAAAGGCATAGGGATGTTCACAACCTGATTGGTCGTCTTTTATTACGTGCATTTCGTAATACACTTACTGAACATCCAAAACAATGCTGTGTTCAGGGCTAAATGTGCTCGTGTTGTGTGTGCGTAGCTACATATGATGGTATTCTGACCAGCTGAGAACCCGTGAAGAGCTTATAAAATGTGTAAAGGAGTCAAAACAGCGTCAGGAACCCCTCACACACACAAATGAAGATCTGCTGCGAGGAGACCTGGTTCTGACGCCTGAACCGAACTGTGATTGGCAACATCATGACTACGATGAGAAAAAACAGGTGGGCTTGAGCCTTCTGTCCTTTTTAGGGTCACATCTTGTGACATCATGTCCTGTTTTAGTTCGTTGACATGTCTTCGGTCCGAGTTGAGTTCATATTTCAGTCGAAGCGCAGCAGAGTTGTCTGCGACTGACCACGTGTGTTCGAGGGTTGGCGCGATCACAAAACTCGCTCCTCCGTCGTCGATAAATCGCCATTCGAATGCATGCGTTTTATTACTGAGGTGCACATTTATTTTTACAGATGTCCACGTGAGAAACACTAACCGTCCGAATAGTGCTATAGTTGACATGTAGTTGTAAAGTTACTTATAGTCAGCATAATATCTGTTCACAATAAAGAGTTAGCCGATATTAAGCAGAGAGTCTATTAATACTCTACTGAGAGTTACTTGACATGTAGTTGCAACGTTCCTGATAGTTAGTAGACGGTCTAAAGACGATCGAAATAAAGTGTAACCGAGAAATCTTTCAGACACATTAAAAATCCTATTTATTCTCGGCTTTTGACTGCTTGTATAAAATAAATGGCGTGAGGACGGATCTAAATACCGCCGCCGATGCGGGGCCACATATATGCAAGACGTTAACACAAGTATAAAGCGGGATCAAAGAACGTCCCTCTCCGACCGGGCCGCCTCGGGGAGCCGTCTCTCGCTGCTCGATCCGATGATTAGTGTCCCTGTAACACTTTGAACGCTTCCAGCTCAAAGCAGAATCCAGCTGGGTCAGAGGCTTCAAACATCTTGGAAGAGCAGATGAAATATGTAGGCGTGGGTGTGTGCGGGTGGGGGGGCGCTGGTTCCCGAGCCACTGGAACGCTTCTCAGAGTTTAGATGTAAGGAGATATCGTATTCATTTCCCTGCCTTTAATGCGTACCCCGGGAATAAAAGACAACAAATAAAACCTGGGGGGCAGAGCGCATGCCTGTCATTTTTCCCCCCTCGTGTTCCTCCAGGTCGCCCTCGTCGTAAATAGTCCCGAGGTTCGGCCAGCAGATCTCTCACCCCGAGTTTGACGCGTGATTTATTCTGCCGGAGGAATAAGATGCAGGTCACCGTCAACAAGTAAGCTGTTATTGTTGGCCATTCGCTCCACAACTCTGTCGCACTCTTTAGTCTTGATAATTTGCTAAGTTCTTGGCAGTGCTGCGCTTTTATAGCATTGTCTTCGCTCATGTTTTGACGGTGTAATCTACAGAGTGTTTTGATAACAGATTTATATCCTCTGATAATCCACAGAGAGCCCGACAGCCATCAACATCCTGACAATCAAACACGAGTTTCATCAGCGCTTGGCCAAGATAGACCTCAGAGCTGCAATGTGATGTGAAGAATCGACGACAAATGATGATGATGATGCCGATGCCGAGAAGAGAGACAAACACTAATAATTGAAACTACTCAAAATGAGTGTTTGGTCTCTTTATTGGCTTTGAGGTCGTCTCTGTCGTACCGTTCTCCTAAAGGTTGACTTAAGATAAATATATATTGCTATGGGCTTGGTAAGATTGTTTAATGTTTTTAAATAAATAAATCTCTTCTGCTCACCAAGACTGCATTTACGGAATCCAAACCACAGGAAAAGCAGTGATATTGTGAAATATTGTTACAGTTTAAAACGACTGTTGTGTATTTGAATATTAAAGTGTAATTTATTCCTGTGATCAAAGCTGAGTTTGCAGCATCATTTCTCCAGTCTTCAGTGTCACATGATCCGTCAGAAATCAGTTGAATATGCTGATTTGCTGGTCAAAAAATATATTTCACCACAAAAAAAAAAAAATTATAAGAATTTTTTTGTTATTTTCTGGTAAAAACATCTAAACATTCTTAAATCAAGATCCATTTACTTGAAGAGCAAATATTAGTCTTGTTTTCAGAAAATTTTTATCAGAATTAAGCGAGTTTATGCTGAAAACAAGAACAAATATCTGGAAAAATAAACTAATTCAAATGGAAAACAAGACTGTTTCTCGTAATATTCACTGATAATTTTTACGTTTTCATTCTATAAATGTTACACGCTTTGACATGCTATTTAGCATTTTATTTTTCTAACTTTTTACGTATGATACCAATATCAAGTGTATACATACACACACATATTATATACTTACAAATATTAATGTTAGATCCAATTAATCGATTTGACAGCACTACAATAAAGGTAAATACCACATGTATTGTATTTTTACAGTAGTAACAGTAGCTGTAGTAACCCTCTGGTGCTCTTCCGAAAAATTGTGCGTTTTTTTTTTCTTTTTTTAAATGAACACAAAACAATCATGGACATGATTCGAACAGGTTAAATCGTCCTGAAAAAAATAGTCACTTTTGTGCTCAAAAATGGAATCGGAGACGAATTTCCTCTAGTGGAAGCGTTTGGTACTGCGGCCAAACAACATCTTACCGAAAGCTCATTTTTTGAGATATCAGGCTCACATTTGGAACAAAACTTGTTTAGATATATGGCTTTGATGTTCTTGCTGTTTCATAGTAAAACGTGTTTTTAAAAAATATAGATTTCATATAAAAATCGAAAATAGTATTTTTGTGCATTTTTCATAACAATAAACGTAAAAATCTGTAACTTTTTGTAAGTTCACTTTTTTAAAGCTTTTTTTTTTTCACTTCAGCAATAATCCGCCAAGTGTCGTCTTTGAAAAGAGATCAAACTTAAGTCTGTTGCTCTAAAGCGTTCAAGATTTACCACAGTTTAAGTTGGAAATGTATTTTTCAGGCCTATGCTCAAAAAGTGAATAAATGGATCATAAATACAGCGTAAATATAATGTAGTACCATAAAATCCCCTAAAAATACACAATATTAAATACTAAAATATAGTACATTCGTTTCATTGAAATACATTTTTTTTTTTAATAAATTTGGTAATTTTTGACCGAACATATTATATATTTACAAAGCTTCACCTGTCACTTTAAGGCAATTCCACATTTATTATGGTTTCACAGTAGCTGTATTCACCATGGTGTTTTGCTGAAACTATGGTTACTATGGTAAATGTGTACGGTAAGGGTCACGTGTCAGATGAAATGGCCCCTAACGGCAGCCTGCTGATCCTCAGATGGTCGTGGTGTGGTGCGGCGGTCCGTGAAGAGCCCGTGTGCCGGCCGGCGACAGCGCTGAAGGCCCTGCTGACAGCCCAAAGCTCTTCTGTCAGTGAACATTGCTCCATTGTGCTCTCGCTCTCTCTCGTCCTGGCGCTCGGCCAGCGCTAGGTTAAAGTCTTCAAGCTTTCATCTGTCAGAGGCCCGTGGTGGTTTCCCATCAATATCAATGCTTAAATGAGCTATCACTGAGCCCTCGCTACGAGCAGTGCCTCCGGGATGGGCTTGAGCTTCAAGAAAGACTGAGTTCAAATGTTCAAATTAAACTTGACTGTCATTCTCTGTGTGGTGATGTGTTTTTTACTCTTAAACTGACCGAGGTTCAGTTATCTAAAAATTACAATTGTGTCAGATTTGTGATTTTAGGTTCAAGTAGAGGCCAAAAGTGATGTCCAGAAGGGATATTTGCTTTTTAATGACCCAAGAATTTCGATTAGAGTCCCCCTGTAGACAATAATATCCCTTTTAACTCATCTCTGATCACCAAAATTACATATTTAAATGTTTTTTCCTTAAAAACTAATTTCTTCATGTCTTAAAATAGCTGGAATGTAACTCGACACCCTTGCCTCATTTAGTACACGCGGTTCAATGAATATGCAAATGAGCCCCGCCTCCACTCACTCACTCAGCTCAGAGATCCACTGGTTGACGATCACACGTTGATCTGATCGGTTACAAGGTCGTGTGTGACGTCAGAAACACCAGCGATCTCAAAGCGTGTTTTTGAGACTGTCTTTGGTTCACTGCAGTTTTAAGCAGAAAATACTCAGCAATGCTGTCGACTTATGAACTTACACATGGTGTGTCTTAAAGCACATTAAAAACACCACATGGACACATAAACAACATTAAAAACTTGACTTTCACCACAAGAGGACTTAAAATCATGAAAATATGATATTTTATATAATTTCAACATTAAACCTGGTTAAGGTATTTATCTGACAAAATTATTTGGCAAACTACAGCTATAGGTTTTATTTTACTGTGAAAACAACATCCTTCATTATTAATATGGTTCTCTCTTGTTCATTATTTCTTTGTTTGAAAGCCTTGCCAAAAATGACATCCGCACAATTTGGCATGTTTCGTTGCAATATGCTTACAAACTCTTTAACATATTTAAAAAGATATCTGAATAAAGCGTGAAGATGTCAAGTGTATTTGTAGCTCTTGAGATCTTTTCAGATATTCCTCATAGACACTAGAGTTCGTCCGATATTTTTCGATATTTGCACAGTCTCTCGCAGAGTCGTCGATATAATAACACTCATATACAGTATATATTAACGTTTATTATGAAATGTCCCAAATGTTATCTTTATGAAATCCGTAATCTGCGTTTGAAAAAATTCTGAACTGTTTGAATTTTTTTTATTACATGTATACGTTTTATATATTTAAATGTAATCAATTGTAAATGATCATATAATAAATAACAATTCTAATCCTCTATTATTTATAACAAAAAGAGGTATTTTCGGGAGATAGGTTGACCAGTTTGTCTTACAACATCTGGATTTTTGGAGACTCTTTTAATCCTTTTCTAGAGGATAATCGGACTTGGCTCGGCCGAACCGCTTGAATAATGCTGAATAAAGCCTGACTTATGTGGAATTTCTTTATTAAAATCTCCGTTGGTTTGTGTACAGAGAGTGCTGGCCTGTCCGTGGGGAAACACGTCGTGCAATTGAAAGCAGCTGAGAGAAGTGGGAAGCTTTTGAGAAGCTAAAACAAACAAATTGCTCGGGTTCTTTACAATTATGTAACCATTTCTGCGGCAGCAAAAAAGACAACGAAGGTTTAAAAGACGGGGTTGGCTGTGGAGGTCAAGTTCTGGCAGATCTCTCTCTCTCTCTCTCTCTCTCGTTCCCCGGGAAGAAGGCCAAATCCTGTCAGTTCTGGAGGTCTGAAGCCAAGACGACACGGCGAGAAGACAAAAGTGAAATGTTGGACTACATTCCTCCTTACAGGAGACCTTCTGATATCCAGATGTTGAAAGGAGCGTTTTAGTCCGAGCATTTGTGTTTCTTTCTCTCCGTTCCTCATTCCTGACACTTCTGTACTCGCTCCAAGATCTCCGTCAAATGTTCTCTGCTGTGACCGTGCTTCTCTCCTTCAGTCGTTTGGTTACGAGAACACGGTCAGGCTTGTGGCTTTGACTCAAGTCGTGTCTCTAAGCCTCAGCAGGACCGTCAAAATGCATTTAAATAAAGTAATCGTTTTAAAACAGTGGTGTACCGTTCAATACATTTGAACATCTGTTTTCATGGCAACATTTGAACAACTCTCCTTCACTCACACAAGACCACAACACTGCCGACATGTCAAGTGGTGTGTCATAAAACCAATTTAACCAGCATTATGTATACGTTACTTTATAATTTGACGAGTAATTCAATAACAATCAAGTTTTTTTTATGCTCACCAAAGCATTTATGCTTTAGGCCACACAAAATATTGTGAAATATTATTACGATTTAAAATAGCTGTTTTCTATGTGAATATATTGTAATCGTTCTATTATGATGATTTGAAGCTCAATTATTATCCGTGCTTAAGTATTAATAATGTGAAAACCATCTTTTTTCAGGATAATTTTGTAAATAAAAATGTCAAAAGAACAGGATTTATTTTAAATAGAAAACGTTTGTAACAATATGTCACTTTTGGTCAATTCTATGCATCTTTGCTAACTAAATGTATTAATTAAAAAATACAATTGGCCCAACTTATTAATATAGTGCGTCACGGTTTCTACGGTTTTAAGCTGTTCTCTTCTCAACATTGATAATAATCATAAATGTTTCTTGAGCAGCAAATCATCAGAGTGGTTTCTGAAGGATCATGTGACACTAATGATGCTGAACATTCAGCTTTGATCACAGGAATGCATTACATTTTACATTATATTCACACACAAAAACAGATATTTTAACTTGTAATACTATTTCACAATGTTACTGTTTTATATGTGATCAAATAATGCAGCCTTGGTGAGCAGAAGAGACTCTTTAAGAAACATAAAAAGTCAGAAAGCAGCAAAAATCAGTTTGTTTGTTTAGTTTTAGTTTTGAAATGTAATATCTTGGGTTTGTGTTTAAAGGAGCTGCAGATAAACAGGTTTAATTTGGTAGTTTGAATATTCTCTCCTGTAAGAAACTCACTATTAGAAATGACAACAAATACTAAAATATAACACAAACTTTTCAGGAATACTAAACCTAATGGTTGCACTTTATTTCGATAGTCCATTTTAGACATTCTTCTGACCATTAATAACTTTGCAACTGCATGTCAAGTAACTCTCAGTAGAGTAGACAGTTAGGTCAGGGTTCGGGTTAGTAAGTTGACATGTAGTTGCCAAGTTACTTATAGTCAGTATAATGTCAAAAGTGGACCGTTGAAATAAAGTGTAACGAACTGATTAGTAATCATAGGTCTCTTTTGGACACATACAATAGCAACATATTGACAGCTTTTGGGTCATTCTACAGAAACGTCCACTTTTGGTATGGCAGGATGTCTTAAAATGTATTTCTTTTTCTAACATTTAAACTTACACCACATTATTAGATTACCCTTAGACTTTATGAATATGCATTAAATGACAGCTTAATGATTTTTTATATTTTTTGTTCATTTATTTAAAGATCGCATGTACCATTTTTTTGTCACTGGTGTCACCTTACTTCTTTGGCAATATTAATTGATTTTATGAAAAATTATTTCAAACTTTTTTCAGCACATGTAGTCAGAGTTACCAAAAAATAATAATAATGCAACAAATAAGGAGATTACGTTTTATTTATTTTAATCATGTTTGTTAAAAGTGTGCTTGAATGAGGTTAGTTCATTTGCGCAACCTTGTATTTGCCATAACAATGAAAATACTTGAAAAACAGTTAAAATCCAGTAATGATGCAATCCTTTAAATCTTAACTTTTGAGTGTAGCAGAATTACATGGATGTAAAATTATTATCATGTCACATATGGCATTGTGTTTAATGTGACGGTAACGACGGTGACACTTTTTTTTTTTTACAATTACCTAACAATAAAGTAGGTCATACCAGTGACTTAACCTAAAAGCTTCATATGAAATCATGAGATAAATGAGAATATTTCCGAGACAGAGGATTTATTATGGGCTTTTCTTCATAGAAATTCAGGAAATTGGAAGAAGGAAGTGATGTCATCAGTGTGATTTCAAAATAAGAGATTTTTGTTTAACGGTAACACCAGTGACACAACGCAGGGGACCACTACTTTTTATATGTATTCTGCATTTCGTTTTTTTATGTCATTTACATAATATATTAGATAGCTATGTGTACATTATTGTATTATAAATGGTGTGAAAACCTGTTATTGACCTCAAAATAAAGCATTTTCCCTCTGTACATGACTGTGGGGACGAGCACTTCTGTGGTGTTTGGAATTCTATATAATTAATAAAAAATAAAATATTGCCACTTGATGGCTCAAAGAAGGTGTAATTGTTCAAATAACATATTGTTTTATTTGAAAATGTAAAGAAATTGTAATTCTAAAGTGTTTTTTTAAGTGTAATATTTCTGTAAAGGCTAGGGACAGAAAAATGGACGTTTCCGTAGAATGACCCTTTTGAAGAATAAACCCTTTTACTTTTCACAACTTTATCTTAATACAAGTGGTGCTATGTAAACTTAAAATGTACAGTATGTGTTACGAATACCAAAGAGATCACGTTTTCCAAATGTTCAGAATTACTTCTTTGATTTGACGCCACACACCCCAGGTTTGAGTGCTCCTGTCCTGTGCTATCGTGTGTACATGTCTGCCACCTGTAATACGCTGTCCTGTTTGCAGACATGAAAGTGTCGGATGTGCTAACCGTGTAATCGGAGGAAGCTCTGTTTCTTCCCCGGGGTCTTTCTGCCCATAACACATGACTATTACAGGACAGCTATTGTGTGCGGGTGTACACACACACACACACACACACACACACACGTACAAACGCTCGCTGATGGCAGCTGTCTAACAAACCCACCCCGTTCTCTGTGTGAATTCACGCACCGAAACCAGCATCATCTTGAAAACCTTTCATGGACTCTAAAAATACTCCAAATAATCTTTTCACAAATAAACATTCCTTAAAATAAGGAAAGCAATGGGGCTTTTAAGGCTCAGAATAGCTGGCTCTGTCTCTTTCATGTCTGAGGAAGCCAGGAACAATCTCATTGTTACATTGTTACATTTCCTTTTCTCCCAGTGAAACCTCAGTAGTTTTCAATATAAGGTCACGAGCAGGTCCGTTCAACATAATCGGAGGTCTTTGTGCCACACGGCCCGGTACAAACCGAACGACCACACCTCAAGAGTCGTCCATCACCTGTTATCACACATCTACAGACAGTGAGCTTTATGGAGTTGTGTGAACCATACAATTCATCTGTATGTTCATGTATGTAGTGTGAGCTGTCCTAATGGAGTAAAGGCAAGGTCTATGTCTTCATTCACTTCATGCGTTTCCTTTTCTCTGAGCAGATAGCAATCCGATCATGGAAAAACCCAGGTGTAAAACTCCCTCTGAAATGCTTTCGAGAAGGATTTGAATCGGATCACTCGACCCACTTCAGGAGACGCCTTCCAGACGACACTGGACAAATGCGTCTGGTGGTTGAAACCACGTATGTAAATTTGACTCCTCCCATAATGCTAAAACTTAAACGTGTGAGAGCGTGTTATAGGCTAGGCTATATGAAATATTATAGCCAGATATGACAGCACTACAGAAACACGCATCGCTGCGTGTTGAGCGAGTATCTCTACAGCAAGCCGAGATTTATTTATTTATTTATTTTTTTGAAAAATGTTATTTACACTACTTTCCAATACACTGAAAACCAAAACCAAAAGAGTTAATATACAGTATAAACCAATGTAACTAAAAATTGTTAGATGCTACAACTAAAAACTACGTTGTACCTTAAAATATAATGATACCTACACTGTAAAAAGTGGCAACCAGCAATTGTTACATTTAAAAGCTTTTTCTACCGGATATTACCCTTACATTTAGTTTTGTTAGTGTAACCTAATATACTGTTAGCCTGACTACGTCAGACTTCCTACTTCCGCTAATTTCATTTCGCTCCTGTAGTCAGTCTGAGATAGCAGCCTATCTTTCTGTTTTCCACCGGCCTGAAAACAGCCTGGCCAATCAACGAACAGAGGGCGGGCTGAAAGCCGTGACGTAGTCGGTAAGCGCCGTGTTTAAGATTAGGTCAGGGAAATCGAAAACGACCGCTGATATGGAGACGCGGATGCAATTCGCTCTGTTGTGGAGAATATTCCCGGCATTAGCAAACTGAAGCCCGAACACGCAGAGTGTGTATTAAACATTTTGAATGGAGGTGATGTTGTGGCCCTACTCCCTTTGGGAAAAGTTTAATTTATCAACTATTACCGATCGTCAGCGAGAAACTGGGGAGCCTTTTGACAGGTCAGTGTCTCTTTTCTTTTCCAGGTCTTAAATACAGTAAAACTTCAAATAATAGCCCGGGCTTTTATTTGCCCAAATCGTCGAACTGCACCGGCTTGTACTTGAGATAGGCGTCTAACTTATATGAGACAGGCCTTTATAGTTGAGATGTTGTTCATTGAGATGTTGTTCCTAGAGTCTATAACAGGGTTCTCAAGTCTCACGCATTGGCCGTGAGACACACGCAATTCAACTAGTTCACACGCTCACACGCCACACCGTGTATTTCTCACGCTGAAAAGAAATGCCAACCAAGTTGTCCTGCGAGCTTTATATATAACGTTGTATTCGAGGCGCAGGCACATAAAGTGAAGTTTCCTGCCGACAGCACGTATCTCGGCCAGATTGCGTTCGTTAATAGCTAGGCATCATAGATGCGCAGCCGCGAATACGCGGAAGTTGACGGAACATTCTCTGCCTCCATACGTTCGTTACTGGGTAACCAACAACATCGCGCGAACACACGTCGTGATGGAGAAGGTAAATTGGAAGAAAGCTCGTCTAACATTTTTAGGCTAGAAGATTTAATATGTAGCCCATCCTATACATTATTATTGATGCAGTCAAAAACTCTACAACTACTTTTCAACCAGGCCAGAAGCTTTGGCTCAGTTTGGCTAGCTTACGTTATCTGAAACTAAGGAAAATGTTAGTGGGTATGGGAAGGAATGAAGATGCATTTCTTCATTTTATTTTAAATTATATATTATACTGTATTAATAGTCTTTCTAGTTACATTAAGGCTACATGTATTAAAGCAACGTGCTCTGGGTAATATTTTATATCCTGTCAAAACATACATTAATCATTGCCATTGCATTTGTATTTTTCAAAGATGTCAGGGAAAAAGCAAAAATATATTTGATCATTCTGGGCACCAAAGGGTAAGCCCCCTAAGGTTGCAAGGCATCAAAATGTGCAACAAACACTTACAACACAAAACACATTTCATAAGCTGATTTGTGTACTCTTGTGTACACACACACACACTCAATATGTCTAATATGTCCATTTGTTCACAATGTCCCACCACACACTAATTCAAAATGCAAAAAGATTTGTTTTTCCAAACTGTTTGGAGCAATTTGTTATATTTTTGTAATTTTTATATATTTGTAATTTTGAAATATAACATTAAAGAGTATATTTGATGTGATGAATTGCTCTGTCATTTATCAGATTTACCAATTGTTATAATTTCAATTTGTGCTGGTTAATTATGAACAATGGGTAAAATTGGGGGGCGGGGATGGGCGGGGGCGGGGCTCCATTAGGGCTCCTCCCCTTACCGCATGTGATCTCACTCCAAGCTTTTGATAAAACTTGAGAACCCTGGTCTATAATCTCTAAAAATCTCCAAATGCTCCACGTGAAACCGCGGTCTTCCGACCTCTTACTATCTTGTCGATTGATTTTTATGAATATGCGCGAGGGACAGAGAGCAAGACAGCGCTCGTGTTGTTTGTAGACGTGGGAGTGCGCGCGCGCGGCCGGGGCGCTCTCTCTCTCTCTCTCTCTCTCTCTCTCTCTCTCTCTCTCTCTCAGCAGTCATTCTATTACATCACTCACAGATCAAAAAAGTCGTTTACAGCCATGTTCACTCGGGTATTTCGCTCGCATCATCAAGTGTTTACAGTGGAAGTTCGATCATAGATTTGAGTTCGATGCATGATGTCTGTGGTTCGATGCGGCTGTGTCGGCGCATAACATACGTCATAAACAAACTTATCTGATTGGCTTACGGGTAACCAATGATTTTAAACTTCAGTACGCGCCCCCTAGCGAGAGAGAAAACACTTCTCTATTATGCTATCCCAGACTCTGTGTACGAAGCAAAGTGAAGTAGCAGAGTCTGGTATTACCAGGCTAATATACTGTAGGTTAATCCAGAAATGTTAACTACAATTTTTGTATGCACATGTTTTAGGCTACCCTTGTTTTCCCCCAGTGTACACTGACATGTATAGACAGCGAACAGTTTTACATTCTCAAAGAAACAAAGTAACACAGGCTGGCATTTACAACTAATAAAACTGACATAAAACACAACAATAGAACAAACACAATTTATATGAAACAATCAAATAGGGAATAATGGGAACATTTATTCCCTTTTTTTTTTATTTCCGTATAGTCTCTGAATTAATATGAGATCATCATACAATATTCATGCACAATAATTGTAAAATAATTTGGATACATTTTTTAGGTGTCCTTGTTACAGTGTAATTATACATAAAATAATATTAATTAATAAGATGTATTTAGTATAGGGTTCGGGTTTAGGGTTACACTTTATTTTAAGGTGTCATTGTAACAGTGTAATTATATATTTAAGTGCTGAGTAATATTGAGCAACTACATGTACTTACTATAGGATTAGGGTTTGGTTGAGGGTTAGTTGCATGTAATTATGCATAATTTACAGTTATTACTATGGTAAGTACATATAACATATGTAACAACAGCACTGTAAAATAAAGTGTTACTAAGAATGTGTGAAATGTTTCAAATAGTTTTAATACGTGTCAACTTTCCAAAGCTTTCTTCACATTACAGTTATTATAGTTGTCACAACAGTGTATGATCTCCACTACAAAACAAACAAATAAAATGATAAATTATGTTTAAATCATGTTTATTCTGTGCTATAACGATTTTCAGTCATTTAGTCGGTCCCTTTTCATTTTAACTGAATATGAATGTTAGTTTTAGCCAGTGTAAAACCGTCTCAGTGCATTAAACGTGTGGGCGTTATTAGAAAAGAAGTGCAACCCTGAAAAACAAACATCAAGCCACAGCAGGATCCATCGAGCTCTGCAAGAGTTCACGACTCAGAAGAGAGATAGACGGAGAGAGAAGGTGTGAGCAAGCAAAACTAGCAAAAAATCCGAACAACAGGGAATTAAAGATAATGTGATTTGTGGATAAGGGAGTCTAAGAGAGAGAGAGAGAGAGAGAGAGAGAGAGGGTTAACACTATAGACTAAAAGAGCCAAAGAAAGTCCCACATGGATTCGGTGGATGTGAAGTGACATCCCAGCAAGCCCAGCAGTCACACTGAGAACTGACCCAGCACACCCAGGTCACAAAGATCTTCCCTCTCGAAACACAACCCCACCTAACACTGAGAAAAACACACATGAGTAGAGGTTTAACATGGAGAAGCTGGGAAATTATAGACACTGCCCCCAGTGAAAAGAAGCACTCTAGTATACGAGCACTTATTATGCAAATAATACCATTTAAAAGAATATAGCTGCAAGCAGCAATTATCGGGGCCAAGCGCAGAGAAGACGATAAGACATGCCAACATGGCTTGGAGTGTCACACCAACTGCAACAATGAGCAATTAAAGACATTTTTTAGATTATTTTTGGCAAAATGGGTAAAAAAAAATCACATATACAGTCACTAATAATATGATTGAATGGTTTGTCACTTTTGACCAATAGGTGGCGCAGTTACGAAATGTATGTGGTGTGGTCAGAGTGAGGTGACAATGACACATACAAAGTTTGCTGTCAATATGTCAAGGCATTGCAGAGATAAAGCCTGAATAGTCAATATGAAAACGCTTTCATCTATCAATACAAAATCCATAACTTTTAGTCTTTTAGTCCATAACCTCACTCTGACCACACCACATAAATTTCGTAACTGCGCCACCTATTGGTCAAAAGTGACAAACCATTAAATCATGGTCAGGAGATGATACGATTCGATTTTGGTGAAAATCAGACAAACGGTCTAGGAGGAGTTTGAATTAGGTTTTGAATGAAAATCAAGATGGCGGACATGAAGTTTGGGCAAATATGGCAAACTTGGTGTCTATGTTGTCGGCCTGACCCAAGAGATCTATTAAGACCAGTTTTATTACAATAGGCAAATTTATTCAAAAGTTATTAGCATTTTTGGAAATTTTGTTATAACTTTTTTACCACAAGGTGGCACTGCACCGAAACTTTTTAAGTACCTTCAAGGCATGGTGGCGATGACTCATACCGAGTTTCGTAACGATACGCTAATGCATTCATAAACTATATGGTACATGACTTAATTTTTTTTATGTTGGACTACTATGCTTTCCAACGATACTAAACTTGTGCTGAGGGGAAGCACCAGTCGTCGAGATGAGAGCAGTTAAAAACGGCATTTTTCATGGACAAAGTAAAGGTACTCCTCTCAGAAAACGCACAAATAAAGATATTTTTTTTGTTTAATC
Source organism: Tiaroga cobitis (assembly GCA_030578255.1). Lineage (NCBI taxonomy): Eukaryota > Metazoa > Chordata > Actinopteri > Cypriniformes > Leuciscidae > Tiaroga > Tiaroga cobitis. Next base: position 3,803,456 of record CM060592.1, read on the forward strand.
GCTATATGGAGCATTGGGATTGCTAGACAAGGGCTTAATGAACCAATTTTTGAGGAAACCAAAATTGACATTGTTTACTTGTTTTGACTGTAGCTCGAAATTAGCCTGTGCGCATTCCCACTCATTTTACCAGCACAGGTCACATATATTGAACTTCTGTTACATTTGTTCAATTTCTCAGTAATGACTGTGTGCCTGTACCATGCCAAATTTGCTCCCACATACAAACCTGTTTTATTGTTTCACACATACAAAAATATACTGCTCTTCACGACCAAAGTGTCAGGGATATTTCCTGTTCAAGACACCTTCAATCCCAGCACACATCATGTCATCAATCGCCCCTCACCCTTAGCGCTCCACACACACACACACTCCACACCCTGCGCTCTTCCTGCTGTCCAGCTGCCGGCTCCACGGCCCGGGTCCAGGTTGGTCCTCCATTTGGTGGTAATCAGGTGGAGAGCAGGAGTCCCACATCCTGTTCACTCCTCCTGATTAACAGCAGTGAACTCCCACAAATTTGCCAAATTCCTTCTGCTGTCAAGTCCTCCACCCCAGACGGTTGACCGGAGGCTTGATGAATGCACTTGTGTTCTGTGAGTGCCAGACCCTGACCTCCTCTTCTTTGTGTTACCTGATCTTGGAAGGGAAGGAGAAATCAAGCAGAAATGTGGTAAAGCGAGGGCGAACCGGCAGGGAAAGTAACAGCATCCAGGCCACATCACTCTCTCCACATTTCTGATTTATGACATTCCAGGCTCTATTTATATTCATGAGCAGGCGTGGCAGCGGACTAGCTCTCATTCCACAGCTTCGAGTTCCCTTGCCGTGCCTCCAGGAATCCCTGCCATTCCCATGCAGCGTTACCAGCTCTGTTTATCCTGATCAAGGATAGGGCCCACACATAGACCCACCCTATAACAGGTATTGAGCTAATAGACTACAAAAAAGCTAGTACACTCTTTTTTTCTGTTTGTGTAGTTTTTGTGTCACCCAGCTCCTGGGTTAGACGTTACAACCCAGGGGTTGAGTTATTTATCGCAGGCTTTTTGCGATCTCTTCAGGAGAGAGCAGTTCTCAGCTCCGTCAAACTGGTGCATGTCTTCGGTAAATTAAGTGTTTCTATAAATTCGTTTTCTGTTTCTGTTTTTTTTTGTACAGTGAGAATTGCAATGATCTTACAGGATTGCCGAAATCACAGTCTGTAACAGGCATAATGTACACTAAATCCACACTATCTCTAATACTGCATGGGTGCGGTTTTTGAGGCTAAGCGTATCCCATCATTCATCATGTTCAGGAACTCAAGTGGCCTGAAATTGCAAGATGTCAAGAAAATATTTCCAAGTGTAATTTAAATGACTTCGACATGACATATAAGTGGAAGTGGCCAGTGGAAGCGCTTCTACGATGGTGCAAGACGTCCTCATAGAGCGGTGCCATGTGGAGTTACAGGGACATTCACCCCAGAGGAGTCTGTGGCGGAGTGACTTGCTCAAGGACCCAGTGGGGACGGATTATGGATCATGACGGTTTCAAACCTGCAACCTTAGCCTGGACGTTTAGCCACAAGTCTCCACCAATCCCATTGATCTAGATCCTGGCAGATGCTGAAGCTCAATTGAACAGTATTGGTCAGGTCATATCAAGTTATAGAGAGTTTCAAAAGTAAAATAGTCATTTAAGACACTTCATTCAACAACAACAGCTTGTTCCTCGCATGATACATCATTTTGGCATTTCTACGTCATTGCACATGCGCAGTAGGGATGGGCGATTTCTTATCGTTATTTGCGATATACCGGTAAAAATTCGCCTCACGATAAGAATTAGTCTTCCAGCGATAATAACGATGAATCCTAGTTGATGACTTATTTCTGTTTGGGACCCATTCGCCTTTCTCCCCTTCAGTTCACCCTCCAGACAACACATACATTTACACGTCCAGTATTCTGTTTTTTGTTTGTTACATTTCATTTAGTTGTCTTCTGTCGGTCTTCATGGGTAAAAGTTGCGTCGGCTGACCGGAACCGAGCAGCGGCGGCCTATTATGATGTAATATACAGTAACTGAGCCGCGCCAGTAGCCAACGAGCCCATTTTGGTTTCGGGTATCTTTTAACAGAAAGGTAATGTGTTTACATTATTGTTTTATGGTGTAGTGACTGTCCAAAGAGGGGATATGTATGTGCTTTATGTGTATGTGTATTTTCTTGAATGGATATGAAAATGTTCTTGTATTTGGTCTTGGTGGACTAGATCTGTAAGATATGATGCTGCTGCATGAATAGGCATACATAAATCCCGTAGCAGGTCTAGGCAGGTGGAGCTGGGGAGGTGGAGGGGTTCAGAGCAACTCTGATAGCCTACAGCAAACACTGAACCAGACTAAACGTTGAGCAAGCAATCTCATTAGCTATCAGTCTACACCATCTAGAGTTTCATGACTGAACTAGATATTTCATCTTAGCTGAGAATGTGTGAGGTTTTTTGTTATCACCCTTGTGCAATTTGTTTTGCATGAATCACCATGGCTAAATCATCACATGTGCCAAGTCATTAATTACTGTGGTGTACTTCATGGATTTCCAGGGACTAACACCAGTGCATGTATTCAACTGCCAAACACTCAACGTTCAAACTGTCATTACACCCTTACACATGTTGTATGTCTCCCTCATCTAACACACCTGACTGAACTCATTAGCTCATCATTACAGACTTCAAGTCCTCGATAAGGGAAAGTGTTTGGGATGCTTGAGAAGCGCTGGGTTAGGGTTATTCTAGTTTGACAACAATTTTCATCCAGAACCAGCACAATATATGTTGATCAAGCTACTTAAATCACGGCCTATCCATGTGTTCAGTGTCATTAATACACATCTGGGCTAATGCTCACACTCTGCAGCTTAAAGGTTTACAGGCATTCCTGGTGTCCGTGTGCCAGGATGTGTCTCGGTGTGTCAGGATGTGGAGCAAGAGTTGCACTCTTCCTTCCTGACTGATGAGCTGACACATACGCAGAAAAATACTCCCATCCATCTACTATGACACCGAAGCACCCTAGGGAACCCACCACACCTTCCCCTTATCTCTCTTCAGAAAGAGTACGGATTGCTTCGGAAAACTGAATGGCGATATTACTTCACCTGCAGGTTCTGCGCTTTGCATGCAATATCTCATATTGTAACAATTCAGTATTTATTATTGTGCAATATGTAAAGGTTTGGTCGCATTTATTATTGTTCAGTGACGGGTGAAAGAGTTCCGCAGATTTCGCATCGGGTTCAATCATTATGATGCAATTATTACATTTTTAATAATTTTTACTTTTTTTTGGTGCACCAGTAAAAGTGTCACTCTGATTCCATTTTTATTTTTTCTGTTGAGCTTTGGTTATTTGCAGATTTTGTTTTGCAGGATACTGTGTCATTTGGTTGAACATTTTTAAACGTTTATTTATCGTCATTGTAAATTTATCAGCCTATCACGTTTGACCGTGGATGTTTTCATGGCGCACAGATGAATGCCACTATACAGCGACTATTCACTTTAACTCTACTTAAACTAATTTAATACCTATTCTCTATTGTGCATAATTCACCGATGTTACTCCAAATAAATATTTATATACAGATATATAATAACTTCTGTTATCCTTTTTTGAGTGATTTTTCACCCCCTTCCATCTAACCTCCTGACATAGAAAGACACTTTTCAAGATCCAATAAATTCCAGGCAACATATTTTTCCAAAATACCGGTATGTAACATTATGAAAGTCCAGTAAAAAAAAATATACGCCGGGCCAGTAGCCATCGATTCCATTTTGGTTTCGAGGATCTTTTCGAGGATCAAAATATGTAACATTATGGAAGTCCAGGGGGGGAAAAAGGTTATAAACTTTTTTTCACGTTGCAATCTGGCAAAAAATTTATATCAAATGTCTAAGAACTGCTGAACAGATTTATTTATTTATTTATTTTTATCTTGCCATCTGCTGCAATAGAATTAAGCTGTAAATGTAAAACATAAAACTAAAACCACAATTGCACAACACAGGTAATAAAATGGTCCTAAAAAAAAAACAAAAAAAAAACAAGCACCCTTATGGCAAAAGTCCATCTCAACATTTCCCTGCCTCTAAAAACACACACCGTCATTTTCACAAACCCCACTGAGCTCCAGACCAAACACAGACAGGAGTGAAAAAGTGACAAATTGAGTGTGTACGGCGAGTGCTGCTATTATGTATCTAATGGGGGCAGAATACGTGCCAGGCATTTCAGAGGCATCAACTTGAGCTCAGATTTACGCTTCTCTTCCTGTCCGTCATGGTCAGTGACCTCCGAGCCGGCGGTTATAAAAAGACAGATACGTTTCCCACAGGCTGGCACTATGGTGTGTGTCAAACACAGGTGAATTTAGCACTGTGCGTAAACAGGTCAGACCTTCATAACATGACATCATCACTTGTTTTATTGTGAATCCCATGGAATTGAAAACTTATTTTTTTTTGAAAATGTTCAAATATATATTTTCATTCAGAATGGAAATTTGTGTGGACAGTATGAAACATTTAAAACATTAAAGCAACTAAGCATTTTAAAAAAAAATGGAGATGGCGAAAAGACTACATACATTTTTTTCAGAAAGAACCCAAAAAGCATGTATGAAAAACACATTTAGTTTAGAATATGTATCAGAAAAATAGCAGTTCTTCTAATTAATCTTACTGAATTTTTTTTAAAGAGAACATATTAACAAAATGCTTATTTTTAGCCATTTATGTGTATAGTACATCAAAAACTTTATTTTTTTTATATGAGATGGAAAGAAAGAGAGAGTCTTTTACACTTTCAGCACAATTTCCTCTCTATTTCCTCCCTGTAGACCAGCGTCTGCAAAATGTGCAGAGTAGGAATTTCGTGCAGCGGTGGCTGTGAGCGCTGCCAACATGAGGGAAAAAGACAAAGAATGATACAAAGAGAACGAGAAGGACCGACGTGTGAGAGAGAAAGAGATGCATGACGAATGTTCCCTCTTTCCAAAAAACGAGTGGATGGACTTATAGCAGCAAAACCTCAGTTTTCCTCCTTTGACTCCTTTTCCTGGTGTTCCTGGAAGGCTGGATCGCTCGGTGGAATATGAGCCACACGCAGGGCCACATATGCATCCTGTCCCAGACCTGCCGGCGCGCTGCTGATCCCAGACCAGCGGGGCCGATCCCTCATGAATGCTCAGACTCGGAGTTAAAAGAGCTGACACTGACCGCAGAGCAGTGCCAACCCTCCACCACACATACCTGCATAGATTTGCCCAGAGTTATATATATATATTTTAGGTTACGGTAATTTACAGTCTGGAAGGATCGTTGGATTGTCATGATTCTGTGGCAGGACAGCGTGGAGGGAAATGAGTTATGAAAGAAGAAGTGAGTGTTATAGACTCTACAGGCTATAATCAGGTCATTCAATATGAGATTTATTTAAAAAATCATAAAAAAAGATCTACCTTTTTATTGTGTCTTTGAATACTATGTACTTACATTAAAACAATTAGTGCCGGGCAACGATTAATCGCATCCAAAATAAACGTTTGTGTTTACATAATGTATGTGTGTGTACTGTGTATAATTATTTTGTATATATAAATACACACACATGCATGTATACATTTAAGAAATATTTGTATGTATATACTGTATATATATATATATATATATATATGTATATACATAATTTATATTATATATAAATAACAAATTTTGCTTAAATATATACATGCATGTGTGTGTATTTACATTTACAACATAATTATACACAGTACACACACATTATATTATGTAAACACAAACTTTTATTTTGGATGCGATTAATCGTTGCCCAGCACTAAAAAAAAGTTATATTAGGTACAATGTAATTATTGTCTTGTACTTGAAAGTTATTTTGCAAAACACTTGCTGGATATGGTTCAGTTTAGGGCCGGTTTGGTGGTATGGATAGGTTTCAGGGTGGGTTATGGTGTAAAAGAAGGGTCAACAGAGTAATTATAGATTTAACTACAGAAATTGAGGTAGCACTTCATTTTACAGTCCTTTTCTACATGTACATACTATGTACTTAATTTGGTAATAACTGGGTAATAACTACTAACCCTAACCCATGTAGTTACTTCATATTACCCAGCACTTTCTTAGGTAGTACGTACACGTATGTTTACATACTGTCAGATAAAGTGGGTTACACTTGATATTTAATGTGTCATTGTTACAGTACTGAGTAATAATAATTATCTACATGTACTTACTATAGTGTTAGGGTAGGATTAGGGTTTGGTGTAGGGTTAGTTGCATGTAATTACGCACAATTTACTCTTATTACTGTGGTAATTACATGTAATAAGGACACTGTAAAATAAAGTGTTATCATAAAGTGCAACCGAAATTGATTACAGCTGTAAATACTATGTAACTACACTTATTGTGTACATAGTCTAAAAACGTGCATGCCACAATAGGTTGCTAGGGCATAAAATAAATGTTTTAACACAAATATTTGCCATGACGGTATGTTGTATGTCTGTATGGTAGGCAGTGTATTTGGCAAATTTTTGGCAAATCTTTTTTGGCAAATTCATAGGTGTTCGAATCATTTATGACATAAACTGTAAATGTTATCATATGTTATTTGAAAATGACTCCCAATAGTAACTGTAACCTTATTACATATGTGTTTCCTTGGCATGAAACCCCTCTTGAGGTTATAACTCGGCATTGAGGTCTCGGCGAGAAGGCCGCCGGTGACGGGTCGTTCCTCGCGTCTGCTGAGGTGTCAGGGAAAACAGTTCTGAAGTGCTTTTAAAACTTCTGGCCCTTCCTGGCACACCCAGGAGATAACAAGCCTTTCAAGCGTGTGTGCGTTCGAGTAATATTCACGAGTGTGTGTGTTTGGACTACTTTAAGGTTGTTCACTGACATACTTGGAGCTCAAGGACGTGTTTACCTGCCCTTGTAGTGTCGGCGCTTAAGATAATGTTATTGTGTGTTAACCTTGAAAAAACCAATAGACTGCATCCTTGCTCTTGACACATTAGAGAGTGACTGTAATCAATTTCAGTTGTTTGTAAAGGGCAAAGGTTATCATATTATATCCTCTATTCACTCTTGAGCAGTTTACGATTAGGAAAGCGCAATGCAACACCATTTGTGCGTACCCGATGTTTCATGTGGTAGAATACCAAAGGTATCTTACTACAACAAAATATTATTTAACTTTTTTTTTCCTGACAGTAATCATCAATTTTTTTTTTTTTTTTTTTTTTGCTGTTATCATGGAATAAACCAAGTGTAAAATGTGCAGGACCGCTTTAAATAGTCTCTTGGAGTGAAGCTTATTTGGTCTTAAACACAGGAAGCTCTGCCTTGTGAGAGTAGGAGAGAACGGCCCCTCTAGACTCCAGGAAATGGGCCTTCAGGACGGCCAATCTTCCCCGGCACAGGGTCACAGGCACTTAACCACTGTCTACTGCTGCGCTCCTGCGGGACAGGGCTCGGATTTACAGGTTCAGGGAACGAGATTTCACTCTCTCTGAACTAAATAGAATAGTATAACAGTAGTAGTAATAGCAGTGGTAATAATACTAGTACTAGTGCAAGCAATGGTAGAAAGAGTAGTAGTAGTAACAACAGAAGTAGCAATAATAGTGGTGGTAGTAGTTTTAATAAAAGCTGTAGTAATTTAACTAAAAGTAGTAGTAGTAGTAATACAGTAATAGTAATAGTAGTTTAAGTCATAATGTAATTTAACTAAAATAAATAGTAGTAGCAATACCAGAGGCAGTGATAACAGTAGTAAAACTAGTAGTAGTAATAGTAATGGTGGTCAATATATTGGTAGTAAAAATAGTTTTAATAGCAGTATTTGTTATTGAGCAAAAGTTGTAGTAGTAAAAGCAATGTGAGTAATAACAGTAGTAGTAATAGTAGTTTTAATAACAGCAGTAGTTAATTTAACTAAAATAAATAGTCATAGCAATACCTGAGGTAGTGATAACAGAAGTAACAATAGTAGTAATACTAGTAGCTGTAAATCAGAAGTATTAATAGTAATGGTGGTAATAACAGGGGTAGTAATAGTAGTTGTAATAGCAGTTTTGTTATTGAACTAAAGTAGTGGTGGTAGTAGTAGTAGTACAAGCAATGGTAGTAATAACAGTAGTAATAGTAGTTAACCCCCTGGGGTCTGAGGTTTTTGGAGTCCTTGAGATGTTCTGACATGCTGTGACATTTGTGTTTTTTTCAGTTGCTTATAAACATATTAATGGCACAGGTGAAATTACACTATATTTAGCACAAACATGGCTATGATAATATGTGATATAATATGTTTGTACATGTTTGTATATTTGAGAGAATATTATTTATGCGTGGTTATTGAAAAAACTAAAAATGAAAGTTTCTGAAATAAGGCTACAAAACACATAATAAATATGTGTCCACAAGACTTTTGACTAATGGATGTTGTTGCCTAGTGTTTTTTCTTCAAAATGATCTGTAAAACATCCTGTCTAATCATTCACATAAAACTGTGAATTGGGTTTTATTGTGAAAAACTTTTTTTTGTTTGCCAAGGCAATATGCGAATGGCCTTGAACAGTCCAAGCCCCATCATGAATAATTAGGTGATTCTCACCTGACCCGCATAATAATGAGCCTTTCATTCAGGTGTCACACAAGGAAAAATTGAAAGGACAACATACATACATACATACATACATACACATATATATATATATATATATATATATATGAAGAGTTCAGATGCAAAAGCCTCTAAGTGCCATTTGAAATTTTCTTCTAGAATAATCATTTTTATCAAGATTGTATATTTAAGTTCAGTAATTTCACTTAAATGGCAATGAAGATTACCTAATAATTGTCATTTAAGTGAAATTACTGATCTTAAAATGTACAAGCTTGATAAAAATTATCATTCTAGAAGAAATTTTCAAATGGCACTAGAGGATTTTGCATCTGAACTCTTCATATAATCAAAATATAAATGAAAGTCAAAAACGATACTCGGTTACTGACGTAACCTCGGTTCTCTCTAGAGAGGGAACGAGTATTGCGTAAGTTTAGCTTACGCTACGGGAAAGATTCATCTTCTCGAGATATTGAAGCCAAAAAATTATCCTTAATTTTGTATTCATTGTCAACGCAGTGCAGCAGCTAGCAGACCTAGAGCAGGCCATCTCGCGTGCTTATTGGCTGCCCTGCATGCATCTGCTGCAGCCTACCAGTGAGCCTCGCGTGACGTCACGCCCAATTGGAGGCGCTCGCGCCTTCATAGCGTCATAGCCCGCTAGGATGGGCGTGGCTTAGCGTATATAAGAAGGGGCTCGTAGGCTGAATCCCTGGTTTTTCGACCACTGAAGCGAAGTCGCTCGTGGCGCGAGCACGGCCGGTTACGCAATACTCGTTCCCTCTCTAGAGAGAACCGAGGTTACGTCAGTAACCGAGTATCGTTCTCTTACGAGAGGTTCTCTCGTATTGCGTAAGTTTAGCTTAAGCTACGGGAACACTTTGTCAACGCCGTGCGCGCCAAGCATCCACCATGAAGCCCCGAACTTTCAGGGAACCCTTATAAGGTGGAGAATAAGGTGGCCAGCCAAGCGGGCCATCACTTGTACATAAGCACACATAGGGAATACAGAGCAGCGCGCCGGTCTGTATAGGCACATGGCACATACCCTACTTAGTGCAGCTCAACCAGGAGAGCTGGGTCGTGTAAGAGTGATCTGAGCAGGAAGCCTGGGCAGAATACACCTCTCCATTAAACCGACAACAGTTTAGCCTGCAAGGCAGGAACTTCCAGGTTATAAAACCTGATAAAGGTAGACGGGGAGCTCCAGCCCACCGCCACACATATGTCATGGATAGAAATTCCACTGGACCATGCCCACGAAGAGGCCACGCCTCTCGTGGAATGAGCCCTGATGCCCAGCGGGCATTGCAGACCTTTTGACGCATAAGCGGCTGCTATAGCGTCCACTATCCATCTGGACAGACTCTGTTTCGAGGAGGCGAGACCTTTGGCGCGCCCACCGAACGAAACAAACAGCTGATCCGAACGCCTGAATGAGGCGGAGCGCGTAATGTAAGACCTCAGCGCTCTGACAGGGCAGAGGCGGCTCACATCACTTTCGCTGTCAGATGCTGGGAGCGCTGACAGCGAGATAACTTGCGCTCTGAACGGAGTGCCCATCACTTTCGGAACATAGCCATGTCTAGGTCTGAGGATGACTTTCGAGTCATTCGGCCCGAACTCAAGACACGACGCACTGACAGACAGCGCATGTAGGTCCCCCACCCGCTTTACTGACGACAGTGCGGTCAGAAAGACGGTTTTCAGTGATAGATATTTCAACTCCACGGAATCCAGTGGTTCAAAAGGAAAGGCTTTCAGGGCCTCTAGGACCAGAGATAGATCCCACATGGGAACCGACGGGGGGCGCGGCGGGTTCAACCTCCTAGCTCCCCTAAGGAAGCGGATGACCAGCTCATGCCTTCCCAATGACTGGCCGTGCGTCGACTCTGCGAACGCTGCCACGGCCGCCACATATACTTTGAGCGTGGATGGGGACCTCCCCTTTTCCAACAGCTCTTGTAGGAAGGAGAGCAGTTGCGCCACCCCGCATGTTCGCGGGTCCAGACCTCTGTCAGTGCACCATTCCGAGAACACCGACCATTTAGACGCGTAGAGCCTTCTCGTGGAAGGGGCTCTAGACTGCGTGATCGTGTTCATTACTCCTTCTGGCAGGGCAACGAGTACCCGTTGATCACCCATGCGTGCAGAGACCAGCGCTCTGGATGGGGATGCCAGATCGTGCCGCGAGCCTGAGAGAGGAGATCTGCCCGCACCGGAATCGGCCACGGAGCTGTGTGTGACAGCCGTGCCAGCTCCGGGAACCAAATCTGATTCTCCCAACGCGGGGCTATGAGGAGCACCGAGTGGCGCGTTTCCCTGATTCTCTTGATTACCTGTGGTAACAGAGAGACCGTAGGGAAAGCATATAGCCGGAGGCTGGGCCAGACTTGGGCCAGCCCGTCCTCGTCCTTCGAGAAGAACGTCGGGCATTGAGCGTTGTCTTTTGACGCAAATAGGTCGACTTCCGCCCTGCCGAACAGGCGCCACAGTTTCTGGACCGTTTGGGGGTGCAGGGACCATTCCCCTGGGGGAACGTTGCCCCTGGACAGTTTGTCTGGGCCGTCGTTCAAATGGCCCGGCACATGCGCTGCCCTCAGCGAGCGCAGGTGCAACTGGGACCAAATAAGGAGGCGCTCCGCCAGATTGCAGAGATTTCTGGATCTGACACCGCCCTGACGGTTTACATAGGATACCACAGACATGTTGTCCGAGCGGACGAGAACATGTTGGTCCTGTATGAACGGGAGAAAGCACTTCAGCGCATTCTCGACCGCTATCATCTCCAGACAGTTTATGTGAAAACCCCTCTCTTGGTCTGACCACTGGCCGAAGACCGGTCTGCCCTCGAACAGCGCGCCCCAACCCCAGTTGGACGCGTCTGTCGAAACAACTTTCCGGTAAGAGACGGTTCCCATCGTCACTCCCAGCTGGTACCAGTCGGTCACTAACCAGGGCTGCAGAGCCGCTATGCAGGTCTGAGTCACTCTGATTTTCTGACCGCCAGAAACCCAAGCTCGGCGGGGCACGCGAGCATTCAGCCAGCGCTGGAGCGGGCGCATGCGCAGTAGGCCCAGCTGAAGCACCGCTGCAGCTGAAGCCATACAGCCCAACATCCTCTGAAAAGTTTTCAAAGGGAGAAAGCTGCCCTTCTGGAAAACCGCGGCTAAGTGGCGAACCCGGAGCGCGCGCTGCGCCGATAGACGGGCCGACATGGTCACCGAGTCCAGTTCTATTCCTAAAAAGGAGATTGACTGGCTGGGTAGTAATGAGCTCTTGGTCCAGTTGACCGTGAGACCCAAACTTTCCAGGTGACTGAGAAGCACTGTTCTGTGAGACAGCAGCTCCGCCTCTGACTGTGCCAAAATCAGCCAATCGTCCAGATAGTTCATTATCCGCAGCCCCTGACTTCTCAGGGGGGCGAGCGCTGCGTCCATGCACTTCGTAAATGTACGGGGTGCCAGAGACAGGCCGAACGGCAGGACGGTGTATTGATATGCCTGACCGTCGAAGGCGAATCTCAAAAATCGCCTGTGACGGGGTATTATCTGTATCTGGAAATAGGCATCCTTCAGATCTAGAGAAATAAACCAGTCCCTCGGGCGAACGTGCGCGAGGATTTTCCTGGTCGTGAGCATTTTGAACGGTCTTTTCGCAAGCACCTTGTTCAAATGTCTCAGATCTAGGATCGGTCTGAAGGCTCCGTCCTTCTCGGGCACGAGAAAATAACGGCTGAAAAAGCCTGACTCGCTCAGAGAAGGCGGCACCTTTTCTATAGCCCCTTTGCACAGCAGCTTTGCTATTTCTGCGTGAAGTAGGTGTGCTACTTCCGCATTCACTATCGTCGCGGTCCGGGCTTGAAAGCCCGGGGGACGGCGAATGAATTGAAGTGTATAGCCCTGCTTTATTGTGCTCAGCACCCATTCTGAAACCCCCGGGATAGATTCCCACGCAGCTATGTGAGCCGCTAGGGGGCGAATGGCCTCCGGGTTCAGATCGCCGCCATTTGCGGGCATGTGAAACTGAACCGGAGCTGAGAGCGCGGCGTGCGCGCTCTCTGTTCTGGGCAACGGCTGCTCGCTGAAAGCCGAAACCGGCTGCTTTGTGTGAGATGTCCCAATCATAAGGGATGGGGAACCCTTTTTCCTCACTTTTTGAAGCGCGAGCGGCGCTTTGGGCAGAAAAGCGTTCTGTAAGCGTGAGCGCGTTTGCGCGGGCACGAGACTTACACATGCATGTGACGCCCCGATCAAAATGGATGGGGAGCGTTTTATAATCGCCCTGTGTTTCATGATAACACTTAAACTTGCGGGCGGCGCCCGGGGGGAGGTTTGTGATAGCAAGCGTGAACGCTCTCTGGCGGGCACGGGACTTACATTCATAACCTGCTGTTTTGACCGTGCAACAGAGCGGGCAGATAGTGGGCACAACACTGTGGACACATTTCTTACATTCAACACTCGAGCGGCTTTTCTGCGCTCTGTGGGTGACACGATATTTGATGTGCTTGTGTGTAGGGGTGAACACTGGGGCGTGGGCACTTTCACTACACTTAAAACACTGACGGCGGGAGCCGGACCAGACATAATGCTCTTTTTGAGATTTCTCTGGGTCGCCGTAAAAACGGCGTTTGTGTGCAGGCGAGAGGGTGAACAAACCGGCTCGTTGGCTGCTAAATGAACCACTGCAGTAGCCTGACTGAAGGGGACTGACAGGGAGATGAGCTTTGACGGCGGTCCGGCCGTGGCGGGACACGCGCGTCTTTTTTCTCTCTTTGTTAGGAGGATTTCGCATGCTCAGACTTCAGCGTAATCTTCTGCCGAGGCCCCCTGGGGGGGGCGGCGGTCTGTGACGGCTGTCCGAGCGCGACCTAGGGCGGCCGCCCTGACGTTGCTGCGAAGGCTGGGGTTGTGCTGGACGCTGGGTGTTAGCTCGTACAGGAGGCTGGCTTTGTTTCTCGCGAGAGCGGCCTGTAGTGGAGCTCGAGCGTCGCGGCAGGAAGAGATTCATGGCCTGCGTGGTCTTTTGTACCTCAGAGAAACGGTCAACGATCCCGTTAACCGCTGGGCCGAAGAGACCAGTGGGGGAGAGCGGCGCGTTCAGAAAAGTGGCTCGCTCAGCTTCCCTCATATCCGCGAGCGTCAACCAGAGATGCCTCTCTGTCACGGTTAACGCGGCCATGGCTCGTCCGATAGCCTGAGCTGCGGTCTTGGTGGCGCGGAGAGAGAGATCCGTCGCACTTCTCAGATCTGTAACCGCAGCCGGATCCCGGCCCTTCTTGTCCCATTCACGGAGGAGGTCGGCTTGCAAGATCTGCAACACAGCCATGGAGTGGAGAGCAGACGCGGCCTGGCCGGAGGCGGCATATGCGCGGCCGACCAAGGCGGACGTGGCTCTGCAGGCTTTAGACGGGAGGGCTGACCGAGACCGCCATCTCGCGGAGGGCGGGCAAAGGTGCGCTGCGACCGTCTCTTCCACGGGGGGAATAGCCGTGTATCCCTTCTCGGCGGCGCCGTCCACCTGGGAGAGCGACGCGGAGGCCTGGGACTGAAGTCTCGAGGAGAATGGTGCATTCCAGGACTTCGTCAGCTCCGTGTGAAGTTCCGGCAGGAATGGAGCGGGCCTGCTCGTTGAAGCTGCACGGCGGCGACTCTGAAGGAAACAGCCGTCGAGCCTGTTCGGCGCGGGTTCCTTCGGTAGCGACCACTCGAGCCCGAGGCGGTCGACGGCCTGCGTCAGCAGGCGCATAAGTTCCGCGTCAGCTCCAACGCGGGGAACGCCTGGATTCCTGGATCGACGAGGAGCCGGAATGAAGCGACCATTCCTCGCTGTCTGATGCCAGGATAGAGCAGCAATCTCTCGTGGCGTGTTCCTCTGCCTCCCCCTCCGATGCGACGGCAGTGAGGCTCGTGAGCGGCAGCTGCGCGTCGGGGAGGGGAGGCGGGGAGGGCGAAAGCGAGGCTCGAGGGAGATCCTCCGGCGAGCGCGTCGCTGTGGCCACGGGCTCCGGCTGCCTCAGGGAACGGCGCTTCTTCCTGCGCTGTCCACCGGGGGGCGGAGCGGCTGCATCCGGGTTGAAAGCCTCGAGTCGAGCCCGTAGGGTCGACAGCGGAAGCGCTTCGCAGAGCTCGCAGCCGCCGGACGCGAGGGCGAGCTCTGCATGTTCCAGGCCCAGGCAGAGAGCGCAGATAACGTGGCGGTCTCCAACGTTGAGCGGGGCTCTGCACGAGCCACAGGAAGTGCGAGGCATCTTTAGAAAGACGCTCGCGCTCTTTTAGAAATTCCTGTGAAAGCAATGTAAAAAGGATACGTCGCCGGATAGCGTAGCTTGCACGGCGGCTGAAGGTGGCGAAGACGGCCGGCTTCCTCAGCGCTGTCCTGAGCTGGCTGTTCGCTGTTCGACGGCGGCGGTGGCTTCTCTCTGATTCAGCGATGCGGAGAGCTCGCTGAAGAGTCGAAAAATCAGGGATTCAGCCTACGACCCCCTTCTTATATACGCTAAGCCACGCCCATCCTAGCGGGCTATGACGCTATGAAGGCGCGAGCGCCTCCAATTGGGCGTGACGTCACGCGAGGCTCACTGGTAGGCTGCAGCAGATGCATGCAGGGCAGCCAATAAGCACGCGAGATGGCCTGCTCTAGGTCTGCTAGCTGCTGCACTGCGTTGACAATGAATACAAAATTAAGGATAATTTTTTGGCTTCAATATCTCGAGAAGATGAATCTTTCCCGTAGCGTAAGCTAAACTTACGCAATACGAGAGAACCTCTCGTAAGAGAACCCATTTTTAGTCATACCTGGAAACAAATCCTGGTCAAATAGGTTATATGGGTCATTGTATAGAATTGGTTCAAAGTTAGAGTTGGAAACATCTTGAAAAGATTTTTTTTTCCATATAAAGTAGGCTATTATAAGCTTGCATTGGATAACAGTTGATTAGTTTATTTTTTACAAAACATAGGCTACTATATTTAACATATGAGCAGAAACTGTCTAACTAAAGCTTATTTGATGTCTATTTTATAGTAAAAACTTTCTAATCTATTTCGTCTGTAACAGTAGGCTATGCATCTGTGCGTTCGTTTGTTCACACACCCAGACACCCGATTCATATTTAAACAGTCTTTTTGGTTTTACAGACACTATTCTATATTGCGATTAGAACAAATCTCAGTAGTCTTACTAATGTAGGAGCGAGAGTGAATGAACGCACAGCGCGCGTGTCTGTGAATTCGTCCATTCATTCGCACACAGACACGCATTTAAAATTTAAACAGTCTTTGTGCAGTTTACAGACACTATTCAATAACACGGTTAGAACAAAGCACTTAAGAATAAATGACTTACTACATCAGCTGAATCCGTGCTCCTCGAATGAAACAGGTAACTGAGTTAACTTTTCCAGGAATTATTCCTTACTGCGCAGCAAGACGAGATCTGATATGGCACGTTCTGATGTGGGCGTTTTCATGGCTTGCCTCAACATTAACGTTTGAATAGCGCGCGCTCTCAGTGGGCGTGGTCACATTAACACGTCATACGCTATAATTAGGTGAAAGGAAAAAGACCGACATCTCTCTCTTTTCATACAGATTACATCAACTGAGAATAGTTGCTTTTTTATATAAGTTACTTCATTTAAAAGAAGAGAATTTCAGCTTCATAAAGAGAAATCTTTCGTGTCTCTGTGACAAGTATTTATTGAGTTACAGTTCATTTTTCGGACGCGTTTCAGAAAGATTTTTGCGGAGACAGTGTGAGCTGAAAGCGCACCCTGTTTATTTTAGGTTTATTTTATGTTTATTTTAAATGTAAATGTATGTAAATGTATTTTACAAAAACACAAGGTTTTGATGTTAATAAGAGTAGTAATAGAGGTGATGGTAATAGTAGGTTTAATAACAGCAGTAGTTGTAATGAATCTGACAGTAGTAGCAGATGTAATAATAGCACTGGTTATAGCAGTAGTTGTAACTACTATAGTAGTTCTAGTAATAATGGTGATAACATTATACGGTAACACTTTATTTTACAGTGTCCTTGTTACACGTTACATGTAGTTACTGTACTAATAACTGTAAATTATGCATAATTGCATGCAACTAACCCTACACCAAACCCTATTCCTAATCCTAACCTATAGTAAGTACATGTACGTAATTATTAATACTCAGTACTTAAATGCATAATTGCACTGTAACATAGACACCTTATAAAAGTATGACCTACTACTAATAGTTGTATAGTAGTAAAAGCAAGTAGTGGTAGAAATGGAGGCAGTCTTCATATTATTAAAGGTAGTTGTAGTAGTAGTAAATAACAAAGGTAGTAAAAGTAGTTTTAGTAATAACTATAAGTAGTAGATAAAGTGGTAGCAATAGCAATAGTAGCAAAACTAGAGGTGTAGTAGTGGAAGTAGTAGAAGTGTTAGTAACAGGTTAGTAACAGTAACA
The DNA here is from genome assembly GCA_030578255.1 of Tiaroga cobitis. Classification (NCBI taxonomy): domain Eukaryota; kingdom Metazoa; phylum Chordata; class Actinopteri; order Cypriniformes; family Leuciscidae; genus Tiaroga; species Tiaroga cobitis. The sequence goes on from CM060592.1 coordinate 3,820,618, forward strand.
GGTTTAAAATGAGTAACGGGGGGGGGGGGGGGGGGGGGGGGGGGGGGGGTCAATAGAATGTTGTGACTTATTATAGAAGTATCTTCTTTTTATTGTAATCGTATATGATTAAGTCTATACATATACAGGCTCCCAGTCTGTGAATGATCACAAAACAAGCCTGAATTACTAAATATTTAAACAAAAAAAGTTTCCATAAATCTGATTCAGGGAGTGTTGATCTTCAGGAGTCGCTAGTGCTTTTGCAGTTTTTCACTGTGACAGCATCTTTTAACGATCTGTGATTGTTATCTCTTTAATTGCTCAACACCAACTCGATGTTTCCCTCCAACATGTTGTTTTTCAAGAAATGTTAAGCGGTTTCTAAAAACAAACATAATCTGAAATATCCTCTGCGGCCAAGTGTGTCTGCAGTGTTATTACTTCTTTTCAACCACCAAACTTGTTTAGATGAGTATGTGGTTTCATAGTACCTCCAGCGCTTTTGTCATCTCTCTCTCTCTCTCTCTCTCTCTCTGCTTTTCCCTTGTAATGGGCCAGAACATGATTTGTCTAAAGTGTGGATGGAAAGGAGTGGCACCATCCAGACATGATTTATGAAGTCGTTATTGATGATTCCTCTCAATTAAGTCGTTCTAAACACAAATTGCCTTGGTAGCAGACCACAGGTGACTACACCATCTCTCTCTATGACCGAGGACAAAGCCCAAAGTCTGTCATTTCTGATGTGAACACTTAGCGTATGTCTTTCAAAGTATACTCCATTTGATAGCGTGCACAAACACAGACATGGCAACCGGTTCTCACTCGCTCCTACCACGATTAAGGTAACCTTCAATTGATTTAGACGAGAAACCTTTGGAGTCAATAGATGCGAAAGGTATACACTGTAAAAAACAATGAGTAAAATTTACTTAATTTTTTTAAGGCAAGTTTTTGCACTGATATTTTTTGAGTAAATTTCACACATAGAATCAAGTAAACTATACTTCACTAAGTTAAGTGAAAGTAATATAAGAAGTTAAGTAATTTTTATTTAGCTAATTTAAGGTTAAGTAATATCTATTTACTTTAAATTTTCTTTGTACTAACTCAGAAACGTTTAAGTAAACAATACATAGTGCATGTCCCCGTATTTATTTGTCTTGTGGTGAATGTGTGATGCAGACCTCAATACTTGGTAGACAATACACAATGACGGTAACATTTGATGGATCGTTTTTGTGTTTGAATGTGTCATTTTAAGTAGAAAATGAACTCCAAATGTCACAAAATGGCAACTTACTAATCCTAACAACAAAAGCAATGATAAAATAGTGTAAATACATATGGAAAACAGTGAAAAATAAACCTCATTAATTATTCATGGCCCAGTGCATGATGGGAACACCAGTATCAGAAAAGTTGAGTAATTTTACTTAATTTCATAATGTTGATATTTACGCTTTCATTTCTACACGATTGAATTGAGTACTACTATAGAATTTTTTTAAATTCTTGCCTGAACTAACTTTTTTCATGTAAATTACATTGTTTATTTCTGTAGTATTTACTTCACCACAAAATCATTTTTATCAGTGTAGTTGTCATCATGAAATTATACATTAAGGTATAATTTTGTCAGTACGACATACTGTATGGTTTTTATACAGACATATGGTATGATTTAAAAAAAATTGGGGTTACACTTTATTTTGATGGTCCACTTTAGTCATTCTACTGACTTTGCAACTACATGTCAACTAACTCTCAGTAGAGTATTAGTAGACTGTTAAGGGTTTGGGTTAGTAGAATAAGTTGACATTGTAGTTGTAAAGTTACTTATCAGTGTTTCCCCTAGAAATTTTTCCAGCAGCGGTGCTGTCCCGTGCCCAGAGCATGTTACCAAGTAACATGGTCGGGGGGGTGGGGGGGGGGTCGGGGGTTGTAACACTTGGTAACATGCTCCGCTACATGTACAGGCTACATGTACCTCCGGAAGAACTTTTTTTTTAAAATAAACCCTTAAACCATGACTTCTGGCAAGTTTTGTGGATACAAATTGACATTTTGAGACATACAATTACGACATACCATCAACAGATTCAAGGTGATTATTGCAGCACGCACCTTGAACTGGTCACAAACAGAAACCTTCATTTTATAATTTTAGACAGGATTTTTCACGTTTTTGTTTTGTGTTCATTTTCAGCTATAAGGTTGATATTGATAGGGAAAAATGAAATGGCACAACCCAGAAAAAGATTATTTAGAATTTATTGAAAATTTTAGGCCACACCCAATCTGTGAGCACTTAATTTTTTTAATTTTAACATTTTTAAAATCAAAAGTTTTAAGTTAACATTATTTAATGCACAATGAATGAAGTGAACAAACATGAACAATCAAGTGTTTTATTTGACTTGACTGTGCCTTTATTTAATCCAAAACTGTGTTCGTATTTCATTTTAAAAGACTTTTTAAAAGAGTTATCCAGCCAAGAATAAGCCTAGAACTGCTTTTCTGGCGGACTAATAACAGCACTCGGGTGTCGGTCCGAGACTGTGCTCATGTACTCCTGCTCGTAAAACTACCCGGATACAACCGCCCCCGAGTCCACTTTAGGGGCCGTTCACATATCGCGTTTTTTGCGCGCAAATGCGTTATTTCAATTGTAGGCGCGCGTGGCGAGATGAAAACATCGTAACATCTCATCTCAACACGCCATGTGATAAAAACCAACCGATCAGCTTCGGCCTTTCCTTAACAACATCGACAGCTCGGCCGAACAGCTGATCATAGCTGTACAGGGCGGCTTTTTATTTCTCATCTCCATAAATATATTATTTAGTAAAGCTAATGCAAGGGCTAGAAATCAATTAATTCTTTGCTGCTACTTCCTTGTCCTCATGGAGAGCGCCGCTTTCTCCTTTCTAAAAGCGCTTGCTCTCTCCCGTGGCGTCTGTCGTTGCTATGCAACCATGAATAGAGGCGGCCTGGAGAAACGAGCGTGCTTCCCGCGCGCCTACATTTGAAATAACGAATTTGCACGCGCAGAAAAACGCGCTATGTGAACGGCCCCTTATGGCAACGTGACATAAGCCTAATCGAAAATATTTCCATATGTGGCTCTTTCCTCCTTTCTTGTCAACAGTGGATTCAGAGCCACCGCATTAGCAGCACCGGCGCACGCCACGTCTCAAGTGTTTTTAGGTGTGTAAGTGGATGTGATATTACTGATCATGTGAAGATTTTGCAGCGGCGCTGAAAATCCAGTGGCGGCGCTGCGCCGCTGCTAAATACATTGTAGGGGAAACACTGCTTATAGTCAGTAGAATGCCTAAAATTGACCATCAAAATGAAGAGTTGGCAGATATTAAGCAGAGAGTCTACTAATACTCTAATGAGAGTTAGTTGACATGTAGTTGCAACGTTACTTATAGTCAGTAGAATGTTTAAAGCGGACTATCAAAATAAAGTGGAACCTAATTTTCTTTACATTACACTATTTGGACATTTTTGAGCACCTAAGCCTATTTTTTCAATATAAAACTCAGGTCATAATAAGCAAATACAACTACAGTCACAATTTATTAAAGAACCCCAAATCCCCAATAAGACTTTTCCATTGAATATCACCTCCACCATCCCTTGTTCCCTCTAACAAACCTCAGCCTAAGTCACATGTCAGTCCCTGTAATTCCTCAAAGCCGCCACAACCTTCCCGGACTGCCATGAGCGGAGCTATTCGTGTCATTAGACGGAGGGCCATGGGTTAATCTGCAATGATGCCAATATAAACTCAGCTTTGTCTGAAAATGAAAGTCGCCTGTGACGGACACATTGAAGCCCCGTGTGGCTCGTACTTACAGCAAATCTGCCCTCTCAAGGATTCATCACAGCGGCTTTGAGGCGTGGCGCAATTTCCATTTTCAACACGGCCTCCTTGATGTTCCTTCACAAAATGTCTCATATGGCTAATGATGTGCTGATGAAAGAGTGTATTATACGGGTTGAGCGGGGACCGAGGTCTGGAGCTAAAAAAGGATGCTAATGTAACCCGATGCCCTGAGCTCTTTAACTGGTGCGAGGTGTGACAGCAGAACAAGCACCCCTGTGTGTGTGTGTGTGTGTGTACCTATGGTGAACAGCTTCACCTGTCCACGTGTGTAACACAAGCTAAGATCTGTCAAGCAAAAGACCTTTGTTCAACATACCAGTGGTTTGCATAAGACACGCTGACAAAAAAACGATCTAATCAAAAATCCTGGTTTTCTTTTTAAACCTGTTTTGTTCAGTTTGGCTTAGTGCAAATAACCAGCCTGTTCTCACGTAAATGCGTCTCTATATCGCATTGTGTTTTATCGTGCAATTTATACGCGAAAATGAGTTTTTACGTGCATATGATACGCAGTTTTCACGTGCATTTGATACGCATTTCATTTGCATGTAATACACACGCACCCCACACCACTAATTCTGCCCAAAAGTATAATACACACGCATCCCACCCCACACCTAAACCTACCCTAAACAACCCATGCGTATCATATGCACGTAAAAACTCTTCGCGTATAAATTGCACGATAAACACACTGCGTGCTATAGAGACGCATTTAGTGTGATCGGGTTGAAATAACACTCCCTAAAGACATTTTTTTAAAGAAACTATTTTTAGTATTTTGTCTTGACTCCCAGTCACAGTTATGTTCTGTTTTGTTTTCCTTCCTGCCTGAGTTTGTTGTCAGTTTCCATGGTTACTCATTTGATTAGTCATTCTGTTCAGCTGTGTCCTAATTAGTTCCTGTTGTTTGTTCCTTGTAGTTAAGTCCTCCTGTTTCATTTGGGTTTTGTCCGATCTCAGGTTATTTTTTGTGCACATTTTAGAAAGACATCACAAGAAAAATTAAGGTCTTCGAATTTGTCTTCATTTATAGTAAATAATCGAAATTAAAATTGACTAACAAAACGTTTTTAGTTTTATCTTATCTCTGATAAAACTCTAATCTAATTATCTTAAATGGTGAAAATGGTGTGGTGAAAATCCAGCTTTTAATGTTGTTTATGTGTCTATGTGGTGTTTTTAATATGCTTTAAGACAAGCCATGTGTAAATTCATAAGTCGACAGCATTGCTGAGTATTTCCTCCTTAAAACTGCAGTGAACCAAAGACAGTCTCAAAAACACGCTTTGAGATCGCTGGTGTTTCTGACGTCACACACGACCTTGTAACCAATCAGTTCAACGTGTGATCGTCAACCAGTGGATCTCTGAGCTGAGTGAGTGAGTGGAGGCGGGGCTCATTTGCATATTCATAGACCCATGTATACTAAATGAGGCAAGGGTGTTGAGTTACATTCCAGCTATTTTAATACAAGAATAATTATTTTTCAAGGAAAAAACATTTAAATGAAATTATAGACTACAGGGGGACTTTAAGTGAAAATTCTACTTTAATATCAAGCTTAAGTTGTAAAAAGCCAAAAATATATTTTATTGACCTAAATTAAGTATGATTTTGGCTCAACTCTAAAGAAAATATTTTGTTTAAGTACAGGGTCTATAATAAATTATCTTCCAACAATTTTTTTATTTTTTTTGTATTTGGAAAATTTTATATTTTTGATTAATATTAAACCTAATGTAATGTTTGAACCAAACCAAAAATATAATTTGAGAAAAAAACGAATACATTTGGTAATTTAATAAAGTAACAATAAGTTTATTATACAGTATTTAAGCTGTACTAAGTTTAGTATTTTCAAAAATGTTCCCCCCCAAAAAAACACATTAACACACAATTATACATTTCTAATAATCAATTCTTCCCAAAGAGCTATTGTATGGCTCCAGTATGTTTGCTATTTTTTTCAACTGACATTCCTAATCCACATCCATCCTCAAGATATGGAAAAGAGGAGCTAAGACACTCTGCAAAACATCTCGGTTTGTTTTCCAAAAAAAAAAAAGATAATCATCTGGGTTTGGAATCAGGGCAATGTTTCTGAAGAGAATCGTAACCCGTAATAGATCATAGACACCATTGGTTCCGGTGGTTTCTACGATCTACTTATGATGTGACCCAGGATGACTGTAAATGACGACAGATTCCTCATTTTGGGGTGAATTATTTCAGACTTGGTCAATCATGTCAAGTTTCAAAACAAGCAAGTTGTTGTCCGGTTTACATGGCAATGCCAAATTTAAAAACAAGTACTCATAAATGGTTTGACATGTATTAGTTTTGCAAGGCCAGACATGTTATCTTCAGTACTCGGGTAATAGCACACACACACACACTCAGCGCTTGTATGCGATCACTCATAGAGCCGCTAACACCTTCAAACAGCCCGTTCTCTTCTTGCAAATCACACGTCTCTGGGTTACAGGTTAGAAAACGCCTGTTTGCTGACAGCCGCTGGTTGGCTGTAACCCACATCCCCTTCCCTCATGCTGATAAAGTGCTGTGATAAGCAGCCCGGCCCCCGGCCCTCAGGGGCCCGACTCACAGAACCGCATGTCTGAAACAAGAGCGCCCAATGATCTGGAAGTAGGAAGGGAGAAACGCTGAGGAAGAGGAGATGCAGAAAAAAGACTTGTTGTGTTTGGAGGAGAGGATATGCACTTCTGTTTGAACTTATTTCATGTTTCATGTACAGTTGAGCAAGATTTTGGACCAAATTTAACTGTGGGAGTGTCTGCAGTGTGATCAACAAGATTAGCATGGAAGAGTCGGCTGTTGACTTCTACCAGCCCTGAGCCGTAACCTCTTTTCCACATCGTCCCAGTTACATGAACAAATGATGTAGCTGCAGGTCAAGAAAATGGCAATCCAAGTAGTAGCACTAGATGAGTGAATTTATATGTCTTTGAGTTTAAGGCCACGGCCACATTGATCCAAAAACGTTTTGCCCTTCCGTCTACACTGAGACAGTTTTTGTCCAGCATAAACAGAAGATGCTCTCCAAAGCGACTAAATTCAAAAATGCTGTTTTCCAGTTGTATTGGGACTGTGAAAACTGAGGAATTTGAAAATGGCGACACGTTTGGTCATGTGACTCCTATTGTACCCATATACACAGTCTCTACCCAGCAAACAAAAATATATTCTAAGAACGTTTTGGAAACTTTCCCTTTAAAGTCCCCCTGTGGTGAAAATCAAGCTTTTAATGTTGTTTATGTAACTATGTGGTGTTTTTAATATGCTTTAAGACAAACTATGTGTAAATTCATAAGTCGACAGCATTGCTGAGTATTTTCTGCTTAAAACTGCAGTGAACCAAAGACAGTCTCAAAAACACGCTTTGAGATCGCTGGTGTTTCTGACGTCACACACGACCTTGTAACCAATCAGATCAACGTGTGATCGTCAACCAGTGGATCTCTGAGCTGAGTGAGTGAGTGGAGGCGGGACTCAATTACATATTCATAGAACCGCGAATAATAAATGAGGCAAGGGTGTCGAGTTACATTCAAGCTATTTAAACGCATGGAAAAAATTCAAGAAATTTTTTTTTTAAATGTGTAATTTTGGTGATCAAAGATGAGTTTTAAGGGATATAATTAATGACTACAGGGGGGATTTTAATTTATGAATACCAAATAACTTTGAATGAACGCTCTATTAACATTACTGGAAAACGTTCCCTGTTGGCTGGGTCTGTCCAGTACAATAATTGTATCTGTACATGTGACAATCTCAGAATTATTCATATCTGTATTCGGATAGAAACAGAAGTAGGCAGGGCTTTAACAGGAAGTTCATAAAATTACTTGAGAAGACCATTTTAAAGGGTTAGTTCACCCAAAAATAAAAAAAATTAAGTCATTAATTACTCACCCCCATGCTGTACCAACCCCTAAGACCTTCGTTCGTCTCCGGAACACAAATGAAGATATTTATGATTAAATCTGAGAGGTGGATGACTCCTCCATAGGCTGCCTAAGGGAATGAATCCTGACGGCCCAGAAAGTCATTAAAGAAAATGTTTAAATACTCCATGTCACAACAGTGGCTCAACTATAAGTTTATCAAGCGACGAGAATACTTTTTGTGCGAAAAAACAAACAAAAATAACGACTTTATTCGACTATTCCTTTTCTTCCTTGTAGGCCTGAAACGAGACTTCAAGAGATTTCCACGACGCGCACGCGAGAACTGAACTGAAGTAGTTGAAGGAGATCGCAATTCTCGCGCATGCGTCGTGGAAATCTCTTGAAGTCTCGTTTCAGGTGAATCGATTCTCGATTCTATGAATATGCAAATGAGCCCCGCCTCCACTCACTCGCTCAGCTCAGAGATCCACTGGTTGACGATCACACGTTGATCTGATTGGTTACAAGGTCGTTTGTGACGTCAGAAACACCAGCGATTTCAAAGCGTGTTTTTGAGACTGTCTTTGGTTCACTGCAGTTTTAAGCAGAAAATACTCAGCAATGCTGTCGACTTATGAACTTACACATGGCTTGTCTTAAAGCATATTAAAAACACCACATAGACACATAAACAACATTAAAAGCTGGATTTTCACCACAGGGGGACTTTAAAGTTCAAATGTCTTAACTTAAACATTTAGATGTAACTGATTACCTCATATTTTGTGAGTTTTGCCAACTTATTCAGTTTTGTGAGAGCGAGCACCTAAATCATGTGCATTTCATCATCGTTGAACACTTCTCAACAAAAGTGCTGAGTTTTTATACATTTGGTTTAGTAATATTCAAAGTAATTTAGGTCTTATGATTGATAGCTTTGAATTATTTTGCTGGCATGGTTTTGAATTTTAAATGAAAAATCCCAGGAAGCGATGTAGGAGAAAGAGCAGGGACAGAACCAGGAGCTGGGAATCGAACCCGTGTCACCCGAAGCTCACCTTTATTGGCTCCACACAGATCAGTAGTTGATGTGGATTCAAAATAGGACAATATGGTATTTCCAGCATTCTAAATGCATGCATACGCAATGAGCTGTTAAGTGTTTTATAACTGAATGTTTGTTACTGTTATTCGTGGAAGTTATTAAAAAGTGTCACTGAAAAACCTTCATTGTAACAGATGTCAGAATTACTTGGATCAACAATGAGTCTTTATAGGATTACAGCCAGTGAAAGTCTTAAACCAGAAGACTAGTGTGTGTGTGTGTGCGTGTGTGGCACTAACGCCACCAGCTGGGCAGAGGTTGCCATGTGTTTATGTTAACTAATGAGCTAATTACCCGGCTGAACTTGTGTCATTTCACAGGAATGCTGCGGCGCTCAAATGCGCTCTGATTATGGGCCATTTCCTGTCAGTCAAGACGCTGACAACAAGGGCCTCTTTTTCTACACTGTTTGCTAATTCGAGTACAAGCGCTGCCACAAGACTTGAGGATTGTTATTGGACTCTGTCATCTGTGAAATACATGCTCAGTACACAGAATACATCACCACACGCCTGGAAATATGACTGTATAATATGTCAACAGTGGAAACTCTTTAAACCGGTCAAAAATCTCCTTTGAAATTCAGTAAATTGTCCCATTCACAACTAGATCCAAACACCTCCTAAAGTTCATAATTTGCATTAAATCAACAAGGAATCAAAACATCAGCCAATTTGTCCACATATCACGTGATTAATCACTGCACGTGATTACAAAGAAAACAATACTTTCATTCAATAATTTCAATAATTTCTTTCGTTTTCGGGCTAATGTCACCAAGACCTCTAATTTTTCCACGCTCCAAACCAACTCTCAATAATATAGTCCCACTATACGGTAGTTTTGAGGAATTTCCTGTTTCACTCGGAAACAAATCACATTACAGAAGTAAAATTGGCCACGAATGCCATTTTATGTTGACATTAAACCAATAAAATTGTATGTTTTTATAATATGAGTACAGCCCAGTCACTGATTGGGCCCTGACCAACCAATCACAGCGAAGAGAAAACCCCTACCTCAGGGTACGTTTACACGACAACGATACGCTTAAAACTGAGGTTTTTTAAAGTTTCCCGCGCACAGACGACACCATTGTCAAAGCGATCCCCGTTCACACGGATCCACGGAAACGACTAAAAACGCTGTATTCTGCTCCAGGCCACTAGATGGCGATGAAACACTGTAGACTGAACACGTAATACGCATGTGCATCACGTCATCGTCTTCAGAGATTCGCTTTTATTGTTCACACGGAGACCCTTTTCATAAACTTGCACTTCGAAACCCGTTTTCAAAACTTTGCATTTTCAGGCGCCCAAAACACCGTCGTCGTGTAAACGAACGGCCAAAACGCATTAAAAGTTTTAAGTATTTAGTTGAAAACGGTGTCGCGTGAACAGCCTCTCAATCAGGGGTGCATTCCCCAAAAGCATCGTTAGCCAACTATGGTTCCGTCGATATCAGGATAGTTCAACGAGTCTGTGTTCGGGACGTAAAATCTGCACACTGTTTTTCTGGGCTAAATCTAGTCATGGCCTTTATTTAGCCCAAACATAGTCATTGAAAATTGGGATTTGTCAAGTCCATCTGAATTGGTCCAAATTTAGCCCAGGGTGGACGTCTGTTTCAGATCC